>JAOTQM010000545.1:0-66060 GCA_026939265.1 Oreonectes daqikongensis
GATGAACTGAGGGCCTCTGTTGTAGACATTGGCGGAGGTGATATCTTAGTCCTCCCTCCAGATGATGGGATTGACGAATACCTTTCTGACAAGACTAGTCTGATGTGGGATGTATCATCATGACGGTTGACATGCGAGAGAGGGCATCCACTCAGGAGTTTTTTACTTCCAGTCGGTAGGAGACTTTACAGAAGTCAAACTGGGTGAAGAACATAGCCCAGCGGGCCAGTCGCGGACTCAACCTCTTCGCCTCTCGGAGATACTGGAGATTTTTGTGAGGATGACAAAGGGATGCTGTGCCCCCTCCAGCCAATGTCTCCATTCCTTCAACGCCAGATTGATGGAGAGAACTTGCGGCCCCTGATGTTTGTAGTTAGTTACATTCCGCCGGGGTGTTTATGGTAGTAAAAGGCACATGGATGGAGATCTGGGCTTGCCTCTAAGCTGTCCGTGAGGGGGCGGACCGTTCCGCTGAAGTGCCGCTGGTGGGTCCACCCATTCCACGAGGTAGTGGCGACAACTCGGCCCCGGGCCGCCGTTCTCCTCACTCCCCGGTCCTTTTTATCGAAGAGAGTCTCTGCCCCCCTCCTGCCGCCGCGGACGCCATTTCTTCGGTTGGGAAGAGGATGAGGACTCCATGTCCATTTCGCGGCCTCGGGGACTGGGCGGAGTCGGAGCGGGACCGTCCCGACTCAGAGGGCACCCCGGACCTCCACAAGGAGTTTGTGAGGGTCCTCGAAAAAGCCGTTAAAGAGCTCAACCTCAACTGGAGCTCGCCGGAGGAGCCCACTAAGAGTAAGCTCGACTCCTGGTACTTTCAAACGGGCCGCCACCAGGGTGCACCGAAGAGGAGTACCCCCTTCTTTCCCAATGTCCACGAGCACGTGGTGAAGGTATGGTCTGCTCCTCAGTCTCCTCAGTCTACGCAGCCACGCAGGCCATGTTCGCCGCACGTGGACGGAGCGCAGGCACACGGTATGTGCGAATGCCCCCCCGTCGGGGAGAACCTCGCCACTCATTTGTGTCCTTCCATTACATCGTTAGGCGCAGAGAGAGGTCTGCCGTCGAAGGCTTGCAGATTTACCGCCCACCTCGCCAGTAAGGTTTACACCTCGGCTGGAGAAGGGGCTTCCGCTCTGCACGCGATGGTGGTGCTGCAGGTCTTCCAAGCTAAGATGCAGCAGTCTTTGGATGACGGCTGCCTGGAGACGGACGCCGTGAAGGACCTGAGGGCTGAGCACAGCGGAGGCTATCGGCTGATCGATGGGGTTCATGGTCGTCCTCCATCGACACCTGTGGCCTACTTTGGCGGATCTTAAGGAGGCGGACCGTAAGTCGCTTCTCAACGCTCCCATCACTTCCTCCGCCGCCTGTTCAGTGATGTCGTGAGTCTGTGGTGGAGCGCTTTGCTGAGGGGCAAAAGTGCGCGAAGGCAATGAGTCACATGTTGCCTTGACGCTCGTCTCAGCCGTCTGCAAGGTCTCACTCTTCGTCTGCATCTCACTCCACGCAGAGACCGGCTAAGCAATTCGCCATAATAGAACACGGATATTCCGTTCAGTTCAGACGCGGACCTCCCCACTTCAGCGGCGTGGTCCCGTCGCTCACGTTACCACAAACCACTCCGTGCTGAGGCAGGAGATTTGCAGCCTCGTCGCGAAAGGAGCGATAGAGCGAGTCCCTCCGAGCGAGTTAGAATCCGGGTTCTATAGCCGGTACTTTGTAGTACCCAAAAGGGTGGAGGTCTCCGTCCGATTCTGGATCTGAGACCCATAAATCGAGCGCTGCACAAGCGAGCGTTCAAAATGACCACTCTAAAGCAGATCATGGCACAAGTTCGTCCCGGGGATTGGTTTGCATCCGTGGATCTGACGGATGCGTATTTTGACATTCAGATAACGAATCGCCACCGGAGATTCCTGCGTTTTGCTTTCGAAGGCTCAGAGTACCAATTTACAGTACGAAGACGTACAAAGACACTACGACTTACAAGACAAAAAACACGAAAATACTGTTCGGTCGGGAGAGAGAGAAGCCGCAGCGTGTGCACGCACCGCCATCTTGGATCGAACATCACAGTGAACACACACACTTCAAGTTGTGAACACACATACACCCCAGAACAGTGGACAGCTATCACTGCAGCACTCGGGGAGCAAATGGGGGTAAGGTGCCTTGCTCAAGGGCACGTCAGTTGTTACCTGCCAGTACTGAGAATCGAACCGGCAACCTTCTGGTGAGAGGTTTGCCCTACAGAGAGATGAACTGAGGGCCTCTGTTGTAGACATTGGCGGAGGTGATATCTAGTCCTCCCTCCAGATGATGGGATTGACGAATACCTTTTCTGACAAGACTAGTTCTGAGGTGGATGTATCATCAGGACGGTTGAACATGCGAGAGAGGGCATCCACTCAGGAGTTTTTACTTCCAGGTCGGTAGGAGACTTTACAGAAGTCAAACCGGGTGAAGACAGTAGCCCAGCGGGCCAGTCGCGGACTCAACCTCTTCGCCTCTCGGAGATACTGGAGATTTTTGTGAGGATGACAAAGGGATGCTGTGCCCCCTCCAGCCAATGTCTCCATTCCTTCAACGCCAGATTGATGAGAGAAGCTTGCGGCCCCTGATGTTGTAGTTACATTCCGCCGGGGTGAGTTTATGGTAGTAAAAGGCACATGGATGGAGATCGGGCTTGCCTCTAAGCATGTCCGTGAGGGGGCGGACCGTTCCGCTGAAGTGCCGCCGCTGGTGGGTCCACCCATTCCACGAGGTAGTGGCGACAACTCGGCCCCGGGCCGCCGTTCTCCTCACTCCCCGGTCCTTTTTATCGAAGAGAGTCTCTGCCCCCCTCCTGCCGCCGCGGACGCCATTTCCTTCGGTTGGGAAGAGGATGAGGACTCCATGTCCATTTCGGCCTCGGGGACTGGGCGGAGTCGGAGCAGGACCGTCCCGACTCAGAGGGCACCCCGGACCTCCACAAGGAGTTTGTGAGGGTCCTCGAAAAAGCCGTTAAAGAGCTCAACCTCAACTGGAGCTCGCCGGAGGAGCCCACTAAGAGTAAGCTCGACTCCTGGTACTTTCAAACGGGCCGCCACCAGGGTGCACCGAAGAGGAGTACCCCCTTCTTTCCCAATGTCCACGAGCACGTGGTGAAGGTATGGTCTGCTCCTCAGTCTCCTCAGTCTACGCAGCCACGCAGGCCATGTTCGCGCACGTGGACGGAGCGCAGCACACGGTATGTGCGAATGCCCCCCCGTCGGGGAGAACCTCGCCACTCATTTGTGTCCTTGCATTACATCGTTAGGCGCAGAGAGAGGTCTGCCGTCGAAGGCTTGCAGATTTACCGCCCACCTCGCCAGTAAGGTTTACACCTCGGCTGGAGAAGGGGCTTCCGCTCTGCACGCGATGGTGGTGCTGCAGGTCTTCCAAGCTAAGATGCAGCAGTCTTTGGATGACGGCTGCCTGGAGACGGACGCCGTGAAGGACCTGAGGGCTGAGCACAGCGGAGGCTATCGGCTGATCGATGGGGTTCATGGTCGTCCTCCATCGACACCTGTGGCCTACTTTGGCGGATCTTAAGGAGGCGGACCGTAAGTCGCTTCTCAACGCTCCCATCACTTCCGCCGGCCTGTTCAGTGATGTCGTGAGTCTGTGGTGGAGCGCTTTGCTGAGGGGCAAAAGTGCGCGAAGGCAATGAGTCACATGTTGCCTTGACGCTCGTCTCAGCCGTCTGCAAGGTCTCACTCTTCGTCTGCATCTCACTCCACGCAGAGACCGGCTAAGCAATTCGCCATAATAGAACACGGATATTCCGTTCAGTTCAGACGCGGACCTCCCCACTTCAGCGGCGTGGTCCCGTCGCTCACGTTACCACAAACCACTCCCGTGCTGAGGCAGGAGATTTGCAGCCTCGTCGCGAAAGGAGCGATAGAGCGAGTCCCTCCGAGCGAGTTAGAATCCGGGTTCTATAGCCGGTACTTTGTAGTACCCAAAAGAGGTGGAGGTCTCCGTCCGATTCTGGATCTGAGACCCATAAATCGAGCGCTGCACAAGCGAGCGTTCAAAATGACCACTCTAAAGCAGATCATGGCACAAGTTCGTCCCGGGGATTGGTATTTTGACATTCAGATAACGAATCGCCACCGGAGATTCCTGCGTTTTGCTTTCGAAGGCTCAGAGTACCAATTTACAGTACGAAGACGTACAAAGACACTACGACTTACAAGACAAAAAACACGAAAATACTGTTCGGTCGGGAGAGAGAGAAGCCGCAGCGTGTGCACGCACCGCCATCTTGGATCGAACATCACAGTGAACACACACACTTCAAGTTGTGAACACACATACACCCAGAACAGTGGACAGCTATCACTGCAGCACTCGGGGAGCAAATGGGGGTAAGGTGCCTTGCTCAAGGGCACGTCAGTTGTTACCTGCCAGTACTGAGAATCGAACCGGCAACCTTCTGGTGAGAGGTTTGCCCTACACGAGAGATGAACTGAGGGCCTCTGTTGTAGACATTGGCGGAGGTGATATCTTAGTCCTCCCTCCAGATGATGGGATTGACGAATACCTTTTCTGACAAGACTAGTTCTGAGGTGGATGTATCATCAGGACGGTTGAACATGCGAGAGAGGGCATCCACTCAGGAGTTTTTACTTCCAGGTCGGTAGGAGACTTTACAGAAGTCAAACCGGGTGAAGAACATAGCCCAGCGGGCCAGTCGCGGACTCAACCTCTTCGCCTCTCGGAGATACTGGAGATTTTTGTGAGGATGACAAAGGGATGCTGTGCCCCCTCCAGCCAATGTCTCCATTCCTTCAACGCCAGATTGATGGAGAGAAGCTTGCGGCCCCTGATGTTGTAGTTACATTCCGCCGGGGTGAGTTTATGGTAGTAAAAGGCACATGGATGGAGATCTGGGCTTGCCTCTAAGCATGTCCGTGAGGGGGCGGACCGTTCCGCTGAAGTTCCGGATGAAGCAGCGGTAAAAATGTGGAAATCCAAGGAAGCATTGGAGGTCCTTGATGGTCTGGGGAGTAGGCTACTCACGGACAGCTGCCACCTTCCTCTCGTCCATGGAAATGCCCTGAGCAGAGATGTTGTAACCCAGGAACTGCACTGCCGATTGGTGAAAACTGCATTTTTCCACCTTGAGATAGAGATGGTGTTACATTTTACATTTACATTCATGCATTTGCAGACACTTTTATCCAAAGCGACTTACATTATATTGTACTATACATTTGTACATTTTGTATAGTAAGCAAGTGGGGGTTAGGTGCCTTGCTCAAGGGCACCTCAGCCGTTATCGAACCAGCAACCTTCTGATCATGAGTCCAACGCTCCAACCACTGGGCCACGACTGCCCCGTATTCACGTAATCACTCTAGAACCTCCGCAACATGCTCATGATGTTCCTTTAGATTCTTGGAGTAGATGAGGATGTCATCAATGTAGACAAGGACGAACTTGTGGAGGAAATCACGTAGTACTTTGTGCATGAAATCTTGAAAAATGTCTGGAGCATTAGCTAGACCATATGGCATGACAAGGTATTCATAATGACTGGTGGGTGTGATGAAAGCCGTCTTCCACTTGTCGCTTTTCTTAATGCGGATAAGGTTATAGGCACTGTGGAGGTCCAGTTTGGAGTACACCTGAGCCCCTCGTCGCTGCTCCAAAGCGTCTGGGATGAGAGAAAGGGGGTACCAGAACTTCACTGTGATGTTGTTCAAAGCCCGGTAATCAATGCACGGCAGCAGACCTCTGTCCTTCTTGGCCACAAAGAAAAGGCTGGAAGTGGCAGGGAATCTCAAACGGCGGATGTAGCCTTGTTAAGGTGCCGCCAAGCTTCTCTGGACTCTTAATCAAGGTGGACTGAATGGAGATTTAGGAGTTCCGCTGTTGGAAGTTTTGGAGGTCAGGGTACCACGACTGGAAGCATGACTCACCCTACTTTAGAATTTCTCCTGTTCGCCAACAGATTTCCGGTTGATGTTGAACCAGCCACAGGCAACCAAGGATGATGTTCACAGTAGCCTGTTCCAGGACAAGCAGGGAGATGGGTTCCTTGTGTAGGGAGCCGACTTGGAGGTGAACAGGAGGAGTGCAGAAACTAATGGATCCACGACTGAGGGGTTTACCGACAATGGACTAAGCTTGGTAGCATTGGGGGAGCACTTCCTTTTTAAGTCAGAGCTGGCGGCAGAGGGCCCCGGAAAGGAAATTCCCGGCTGACCCAGAGTCGATTAGAGCTGTTAATGAGAGGGATACATCAGCAGTGGATAGAACTATGGTTATATGCAACGGCTTCAGAGCTACAGGCATTTGTTGAATATTACTCACCAAAGCATGAGGGGACGAATGGGGCAAGCAGCGAGTTGGTGATCTGCTGCCCCATAATACAGACACAGCCCCTGGGTCAGCCGTCTCCGCTGCTCACCAGGGGGCAACCGCGTACCTACCAGCTCCATGGGCTCCTCTGGTAATCCTGGAACAGGCAAATACTCTGGTGGGCAGAGGAGTGACAAAACTTTGGGGGTACACATCTGGAGACGCTCCGACAGAAGGATGGAGGTGTTGATTAACTTTTCTAGACCCATGGAGTCACAGCTGCTCGCTAGATGTAACTAAAGTTGAGGATCGAGGCGATAGGTGGTGATCAAAGCAGGTTCATTCCACTGGCTAGCGGCCGCTAGGGTGCGAAACTGGATAGCATAGTCACGGACAGATAGATTTCCCTGACAAATTCGATACAGCTGATCACTTACAATCACCCGTGCCGTGTCCAAAAACCTCCCGGAAGTGATTAAAGAAGGCGGTGAGGGATTGCACTGGTAGGCCTGCTTGAGTCCACAGGGTTTCGGCTACTGCAGAGGAAGCGTTGATGGTGATGGAATGTTGAATGGTGTTGGAAGTGGCTGGGGGATTGAGAACTCGTTTTAGAGCGTCCGCAATCTCCTTAAAGGGATTCGAGTCTGATCTTCTGTGTCAGATAGAGGGTTAGTTCTCATAAATCACAGCTTTATTCAACACATGAGATTTTCAGGTGAATAGTTACTGTTCGAGAGATCAGGAGATTGTAGACGCTCGTGACTAGTGGATGATGGTGAAGGAGGTGACCGGAACATGGAAGACAGAAGACACTTGTAACGACAGACGACTTGGAAAACTTGAAACCTTGGAAACACTAAAGACGAGGGAGTCTTGGAACCTTGGAAACACAAATGACATGGAAGACTTGGAAACCTTGGATTGGAGATGACATGGGAATATAGTTGACGGGATCGTCGTTCTTCGTAATATCCTAGCAGGTGAGTGCGTATGGAGTCAGGTATGTGTTGACGAGACTGGACAAAGAGTGGAGTCAAATGCTGGCTTTTATGTTGGTGGTGATGAGGGCTGATGAGGTGCAGGTGCGGCGGTGATCAGTATTCTGGTGAGGGGTCACGTGTGGGGAGAGAGCCTGGTGAATCTGTGACATAAGGGAGTACGTAAGGGAGTAATGTGTTAAACGGCATTAATGAATATTATAATTATACTTCCTTATAGGGCTGGGCGATATGGACGAAAGAATTATCACAATAAAATGTTCCATGTCAGTCGATAACGATAATTATCACAATACATTTGATATCTTTATGTCTGTTAAAATTTAAGGCAGATTTTTGCTTCAGAGTAAAAGGTGTAAAAACCAGACAACTATTAAACAACTGTTTACTTTTAGAACATGACAAACACTTGCCAAAAAGCTGAACGTTTCTTAAATGTAAGGTAGAATTTACAGAATAATAAAATAAAACTACTAAAGACAACTAATCAGTAAGTAATAAATAAGAATTAGTGCTCACTATAATAGCAATAGTAAATGTAATAAAGCAAACATACAAATTAAATAAACAACCCTTTTCAGGTGTTTCAGGTTGGTCTAACAGTGGTTTTCAGGTACAGAAATTAAATAAAGTAATCAAAATGTAAAATAACACTTGAAGCACTTAATTGATTAATTGTATAAAATAAAAATATATTACTAAACCTTATAAAAGTTACAAAAGTTAATCAAGTGAGGGAGCAGTGAGTGTTCTCTTATGTTTAATAAACATTTAAACACAGATGTTTATTATGCTACTGTCCCTTTAAGAGCTCGCACACAGATCACGAATAATAGACGCATCTTGCTTCCCTACTGTTTTGCTTCACTTACTGTTTACGTTAATTTAAAGAGATAACAAACTACTTTTACAAGGATACTTGCTAATATGGACATTTTGACATCACTTTGTGTGGATATATCCTTTCAAGAGTTAGAAGACGCGAAAGAGATCTCAGTAGGGTATTTTGCTCGCTGTCTGAGATGTAGCTTTCTGGGCGCGCGCAAGTAATCGGGGAACAGGAATGCGAGCGGACGGAGGGTGTGTGGTGTGCTGCTTTTGGCGAGTGGTGCAGATATTTATTGAACTTTTGTTAGAGTTTTATCGAGGAAAAGTATATCACAATAATTATTGTTATCGTTTTATCGCCCAGCCCTACTTCTATATATATTACATCATTCACTAATATTTGTGTGTATGTACAATTTTTCATACAGCCTCTTGTCTGGTAACCATGTGCATATTTACACATAACCGTGTTCATGTTTTTATATATCCAACACACAGTCAATAACAGGTTGTTTGAAACGCCATTTTGTACTCATTTCATTCAGGAGTCACCTGTCATACGATGAACTGATTGTGCTTCTTTGCTGGTGAACCTTTGCAGAATTCTTTAACTGCAAAACACTCCGATCACTGTAATAGTGTACTGTGCAATGGAAATAAATGAAAGCATGAAATTTGAACTTTAAAGGCAGGTTATGTGATTTCTGAAAACTGTTTTCTTATTTAAAATCGACAACAATACACACTACTACGCAAAAAGAACACACCCCTTCCTGCATTGTTCCGCCCTCAAACGTGATGTGCAATGCAGGCATGAAATGCTTAGCTTTATCATAGCTTGGACCATACAAATAATAACGCAAATGAATAAAATAAGCGAAGACGACACTATTATATACAAGCAGCACACTGGTTCCAGATAAACAATGACGTTAAAAACTGCTCCGTTACTGCTAATATTACAACAATATGTCTTGGTTCTGACAAACAGCTAAGCCGATGTTCTTCACATACTGATCCGAATCAAAATGACCCCCTCTGGGGTGATTTTTTGATGATCTTTCTCTCCAACGTCTCTCCGCTAAAAGCCTTCGCTATAGTACCGCGGGTCCTAATGCTTCTCCAATGGAAAATCCTTTTTTTTAATACTTAAAATCCACAGACCCTTTACTTTTTTGGAAAATACTAACCCTGCCTTTAAGGGTTTAAAATCCAAAAAATTTAACTTGTGTGTTTTTTTCACATTTAGCACAATTTCCAAATTGCATTATTTGAGCTGTACGATTGTCTAAATATATGATTTTAGTTTCCTTTCTGATGGTCACTCGACATTGTGTTGACAGATGGGGGGTTGAACTGGAGAACCAATCTCTTCCAAGAGGAATTGCAAATGGCCAATGAACTTGGCGAATGGCAGCCACATGCCAGTCCGGGTATAAAAGGGAGACGGCTTGCGCATTCATTCATCTTTTGTTCTTCGGAACCGCGAGGCATTCTATTGTTTATGCTAAGCAATTTCTCTTCGAGAGCTTTTTTAAAAACTGCTGGATCCTACAACGCGAGCAGCGGAGTGTTCCCTTCACCAATGGAGTTCCTCTGGGCGTTTCAGCAGCGAGTTACAGAAGCTAAAAGAGCAGATTTCCTTTCGCAATGTGCACACTGTCTTTGGACATGTCACGTTGTTGCGTTCTTGGATGCGGCACTCTAGTCTAGTCGCTGAGTCAGATGGGAATGACACTTGCATTGCATGTTTGGGACTCGAACAGAATGCATTTGTCGACCCGGCGTGTTCTGAGTGCGAGCTGTCATTTGGGAGCAGTTCGGCCAGGCACAGGTGGACTGTTTGCTTCCCCGGACACCACCCATTGCACGCTTTGGTACTCCCTGTCCGAGGGGCCCTCGACACGGATGCCCTAGTGCACAGCTGGCCTCGGGACAAGCAGAAGTACGCCTTCCCCCCAGTGAGCCTCATTACACAGGTACTTTGCACGAGGCACCTGTATGCCTTCAAGCTGCGTTTGTTCTGGTCCTGGTGTTCTTCTCGCAGGGAAAACCCACAGAGTTGCCCGATCGGGTCAGTGCTGTCTTTCCTTCAGGAGAGATTGGAGAGCAACCTCGACTCTTAAGGTGTATGTGGGAGCAGTGGGAACTTTTGCTGCACATCACAATCTTGTCGCGGGTAAGTCTCTCGGGCAGCACGACCTGGTCATTAGGTTCCTGAGGGGCGCAAGGAGGAGGAATCCATCCGAGCCGTGCTCCGTACCCTCTTGGGACATCAATGTGGTCCTCGAGGGCCTGCGTAAGGCCCCCTTCGAGCCCCTCTCACATTGAAGACTGCTTTCCTGGTGGCGCTCGTGTCGGTTAAGAGGGTAGGGGACCTCCAGCCATTCTCCGTGTCTGACGAGTGCCTCAAGTTCAAGCCTGGCCTATCTCACGTGGTCCTGAGACCCAGGCCTGGCTACGTGCCCAAAGTTCCCAGCATTCCCTTCCGGGACCAGGTGGTGAACTTGCAGGCACTCCCCGTTGGGGAAGAAGACTCAACCTCCTTTGTGTTGTGTCCAGTATGGGCCCTGCGCCTCTACTTGAACCGCACGCAGAGCTTTAGGAGCTCTGAGCAGCTCTTTGTCTGTTTTAAGGAACAGCACAGGGGTGGGAGGGCTGTCTCCAAACAGAGACTGGCACACTGGATCGTGGATGCCATCACCTTGCCCACTTGCAGTGAGAGCTCACTCCACTCGGGGTGTAGCCTCCTCGTGGGCACTGGCTCAGGGTGCCTCTCTGGCAGACATCTGCAGAGCTGTGGGTTGGGCTACACCCAGCACCTTCTCGAGGTTCTACAACCTCCGCTTGGACCCAGTGTCAGCTCAGGTCTTGCCTGGCAACAGGTGAGACCAGCGGTTTGGGCACCTCATCCATCACTAAGCACTTTTACTGGCGACGGACCGGGCGGAGTGGCCCGTCCTCCAACCAAGTATTGGTAGAGTCACCCCTATCCAGGCGGACCCCTCTACCTGAGCTAGTGCTCCATAAGTATGGGCGCAGGGCCCATATTGGACACAACACAAAGGAGGTTGGGTCTTCTTCCCCAACGGGGAGTGCCTGCAAGTTCACCACCTGGTCCCGGAAGGGAATGCTGGGAACTTTGGGCACGTAGCAGTCGTGGGGGCAGTCGTGGCCCAGTGGGTAGAGAGTTGGGCTCATGACCAGAAGGTTGCTGGTTCGATTCTCAGGGCTGGCGGGTAACGGCTGAGGTGCCCTTGAGAAGGTGCCCTCCACTTGCTTACTATACAAAATTTACAAATGTATAGTACAATGCAATGTAAGTCGCTTTGGATAAAAGCGTCTGCCAAATGCATAAATGTAATGTAAATGTAAAAGTAGTGACTCCCTAAGCTGGGCCGTCCCGTGTGATGTAGTCTCACTTTTGTTTCCCGGTCGGCGAACTGTGAAAATTTTCTCCATGTAAACATCTTTCTCTGATGTCCTTACTATGTTTTCTGTCTTTAAATGGTCATGACAGAAGTTTGGATATTGAATTGAACTGTGCCAATGTTTTTTTTCTCCTGTAGCTTTATGGATGATGTACAATTTTTATGACTAGTTCACATGATGTACATATCACTGAGGTTGATTCTCATAAAATCAGACAGCAGCACTATCGTTTTTTCCTGGAGAAGTCCTTAGGCTTTTCTGGAGAACTCTGTTACCATCCATTTCCTGTTTTTCTGTCTTTTCACTGACCCATTAGCTGTGTGTATGTGATCCGGAGTATGTAGAGTAGCTCTGTTTCTCAGTATTTCCATGGAAGTCCACAGCAATCATTAATGCCACATTAAAGACAAGATCTAGAAAAACCCTGCAGTCATCAGTTCTCACTAAATCATTACTGTTTTTACTGTAGTAAAGTTTCGCCCCTATAGCAGCTATTACAGTGGGCTATTATTAGGGGCAGTTTGTGTTAAAATCATGGTTTACACTTTTTTGCAAGAATTGTGTTTGTGTGTCTTGGCAGAATGCAATATTGAAAATGAAATCATGTTTCAGACCGAGATGTGATCGGGGCTACTCTGCGTAATAGTAGGTGGTTAAAATATGAAGATTATTTGCTGATCTCTTGGCTTTTGTACATTTTTGAGACGTGTCTATCTAAGAACATGTCGAAACTCGATCCCTCATCCACCTTCACTGCAACGATCTGGCAATCATTATATCAGTAAACTTACAGCAGTATTTTACAGGCAGGAAGTTATTAGTGCCAAATATTTAGTTTCCCAATACACACATTAGCTTATGTTTCTCTTCTGATCTTATGTTACAGCGGGGCTTTCTCCGAGGTGATGCTCGCTGAGGAAAAGAGAACGAGGAGACTCGTGGCGATAAAGTGTATCCCCAAAAAAGCTCTGGAGGGGAAGGAGAACAGCATTGAGAATGAGATCGCCGTGCTACACAAGTGAGTTATTTAAATAGCTACTGCAGTTAATTTATGGATCACACACTGGTTTCACACTTGTTTTATAGGGACATTCCATAGACTTCCACTGATTTTATATCAGGCTTATGATATATTCTGTCCCCTAACCCTACCCCTAAACATAACCTTCGCACAAACCTTTCTGCATTTTTACATTTTGGAATTATAACATCTTCCAGCTGTGGACACGATCAAGCCCAGCGTTTTAAAGTCTCCTAAAAAGTTATTCTTAGTCTATCTGTAACAGCGGTGTCATCTCAGACAGTAAGGGATTTCTGTGTGCATTAACAATCTGATGTTTAAAGCACTGGAATCATAAAGTTTGGTGGGAATGACTGTAGCCGGAGCAGCCTGTGCTATTTTTAGTGACTGGGTTGCCCGGGTTACCGCAGCCGAAGAGCATTCACTGAGAGATCTGAGCAGACGTGTGAATGAGGAAAGTCACATTTCTTAAAAATGCAGCTGTCGCCGCTGGAAGCGCCTTAGATATAATCATGGTGGATCATATATAAAATACACGTACAACACACAAAACATTTTTGTCCCTAAATATAAAGATTTTATGACCCACACAGTGATATTTCAAATATAAATACAAACATTTTGTTTAGTACTAAAAATTATTTATAATTAATAGAAACAGAATCTAATTTAAAATGGATATTTTACATCATTTTTACAAATGCAGTGTATAGACGGTTTCATCGGGTACATGCACCTGGCCTGAAGTTAACTTCCGGTCTGTGTGTGTGGATTGGTCTGGCAAAATCTTATTGTATAATAACTGTCTTAAATATTTTATTTTTATTTTATTGTGTTAATTTTATTAAACAATCTGTTGAATGGGTTGTGTAACTGCGTGTGCCGCATTTAAGTTTGGTCAAGTAATGGTTCTTCTACTGGTAACCCAAAATAATACTGACTAGACATACTTTTAACTTGCTAGCTAATGTCATTTACTTGTTATTTCTTTTGCTTGTTATCAGAAATAATCTGCAGGGACTCTACTCTTTGTGGATGAGTACCGAAAGTTAAGTTTGGGCCACAAAAGCGTGTATGTACAGTGTAACGTTTGTTAATGTTGTTGCTTTAAACCAACTATATTTAGACATTTACCAATAATAATTTATTTCACCAACAGTTCCTCACAACAACTAGATGCTGCATTTGTGTTTAACAGAGATGACACAACAGAACTGTGCTGTCACAATAGCAACTATACATGTCAGCGTTGTGTAAGCAGCTGGTATTATGTCACGGTCAATCCTGAAGGGAAGACATACTCGCTGACCTCGCTGACCTCGCTGTTCAGCCTTCACTGTAAAGGAATTGTTGTCAGCTTAAAGTCGTGCCATTCCTGACTGCCCACAGCTGCGTGGGTCCGTGTGGCATGTCGTTTGGAGGGAGGCAAGCACGAAACAACCCACTTGTTTAAAAGGGAATAGAGAAAGAGGAGTGGGCGGACGTGTTGCTGACAGAAGAGAAAGCAGGAGAATGAATGTAGTGATGAGTCATTTAGGTGCCGCTGTCCTGTCGTGTTGCCAGTGGAGGTCTGTGGGCTTCCACTGCTCAGCTCAATTAGATCCCACACATGTGACACACGCACACAGTTCTGTGTGGAAAGCCAATTGGTTCAAAAACGGTCACATTTTAACACGTCAACAACGCGTCAAGAACGTGTTGTTTGCCGAAGAATACGTGTTGTTTACGCATTGAATACGTGTAGTTTAAGCTTTGAATACGTGTAGTTTACGCGTGAAAAATGTACGTGCATTTGACAGGTAAGCAACACATATTCAACACTTTTAGATATAGACATTAATGATATTTTTTTTTTTTTTGCCCGTTCCTGAGATTTAATGTTTTATCTATAGATTTTCCTCGTTGTTTCCTGCACTGCTGCATTGATACAATGCAATTTGTAAAAAGCACAAATAAAAATAAATTTGACTTGACTTTTTCCTGCTTCTGTGTAAGCTATAATACAAAATATCAAGTGCAATACCTGCAATGTTGACAGAGGCTTTGTACATTAAATAACTGAAAGATGCCGATTGCTTAACAGCTCCAGTGGTGTAGGGTTAAAGACGCTGTAATGAAGTGTAGCAAGATAGATAGGAAGAGGGGTGGGGAGAATGATTTCCACTTAATGACGGGGCTAGGAATCTATTTGCATTCTCCCCACCACTCTTCCTATCTACCTTGCTACAGAAGCTTTCGAATCCACCGAACGTCATATTCTCCTTTTCCCATTACTCATCAGGCTGGAAAAGCATTTTTCAGCACAAATAAAGGAAATGTTCCAAAAGTGGAAATAAAGTGCCTCACGGTTAATAAATAATAAAGCGTTTTAATCAAGCTGATCACTTAGCAACCTTTAAAACAAGGCTTTACCTGCAGCCTTCGTGCTGCATAGGAATGTGTTTTTTTATTTTTACCTGAGCATTTAGATATGATTGATTTTACTCTACAAAGCATGTGAAACATTATAAACATGATGATTAGATGCCGACTTACTTGCGTGTTTATGTGTTCTCTTCATTATTATGGACAGGCTGCTTTATTAACGGCTCTGCGCGTGAGCTTGAATGCTTGTAGGCATTTACCAGTAAAAGTTAATAAATTAATTTATGAAATGATAATACATTTTGCTTTAAAACAGCTGTCTTTGTTGTTTAAAAACATCAACGTATTCAACATATTCAACACAATAACATATTCAACAAGCTTATTTATTTTTTACTTTTGTCAGCATTTGTTTTTGTCTGTGTAGGCTATACAATCTTTAGTGCAGCCGTGATGTCATTGATTTCAACATTGATTAATATTAAGATACAATTTTTACAAAACGTGCGCATATGTGTGTGTGTGTGAGAGAGAGAGAGAGAGAGAGAGAGAGAGAGAGAGAGAGAGAGAGAGAGAGACAGAGGGAGAGGGAGAGGGAGAGAGAGAAGGAAAACGCCCAACTGTCTGGCACACAGCCTTCTGCACTTTATTCCAACATCACACCAAACATGGAATCTGTCCCAAAACAGAGAAACATTTGAAAAAGCTTTCAAAGAACTTAAACAGGTAATGGGGAAGGAACTTTCAGAAATGAAAGAAACCATGAGGAGGAAGCTCACAGGCTTCAAAGTTGAGCTGCAACAAAGGGACACACAGATAGAGGCCCTGACAACACAGATGAGACGCCTCTTTACAAAGACCCCCTGCCCTCCCCCATGCCTACACAGCCAAACTCCAGCACACCTCTAACATCCACCAAACCATCACAGCCCAGCAATACCCAAAGGGATGCAAATGCACCGGCAACTCCCAGCAAACCTGAGGAACCTCAGAAACCCACAAACCCGACTGAGAAACAACCACCCAAGATGGAGGCTGAGATCGTCATCCTAATGGACTCCAATGGGAAATTCCTGCAGGGGGAAAAATTGTTTCCATGTCGAAAGACAACGAAACTATGGTGCCCCAAAACAGGTGATGCCCTCAGAATATTGTCTGACTCCAGTTTTGGTACACACTTACACATCATCATCAGAGAGTCAACTCACTATTACAGTTAGAGACCTGTATGACCATGTAACAAAGTCAACGTGTTTGCAAAAACACTGAAAGACACAGCATTGGACAGACAGACCACCTGAACACATCTAAAAACCAGACAGATGTCAACACACTACCCTCAACAAATCCAGAGGCCCAGCAGAAACCCACAGTCTCATCACAGAGAACGACCACCAATGCCTGGACAATACTGGAGGACACCTCATGCAGCTGAACATCACCACAGACCTCTGCCTACATCACTACACCTGCAGAAACCACAGACTGCACCAGATCACCACCCAAGATCCTCACCACCACCACCACAAAAACATCACTCCAGGCAGAGGGACAACACCAGAGGGAGACCACAGCCTCCAGCAACAAACCCAGCTCACTCACCATCAGCTGATCCAAACTCAGCACCACGTCCACAATCCAGGAGCTACGCTCAGGCTGTCAAAGGACAGACAAACACCCTGGAGATGAGTGAGATCAGAGAGCTGCTGAACTACATCAGTACACATTTGACAATGTAAAAAACATATAGTTTACATATTCTTAATTAGAAAAGGATTACCTCTTATTTTTGGAAACAAGAACTCTACACCTTGAATTCTTAGAATGACTCTTTCTGTATCAATGTGGAATATCCAAGGCTTGAACTCTACAGCATTCGGGCTAAAGAGCTCAAACCCATAATTCCAAAAGAGCATTAAAGACATGGACATTATAATTCTACAGGAGACATGGAGCAGGGCAGACATCACAACTCACTGCCCCCCCCAATTACAGAGAAATTCTTCTAGCATCACAAAAACTCAACACAGTCCGACAGGGCAGAGACTCAGGAGGACAAATCATCTGGTATCATTCTAAATTACAACACCACATCAACACGGTGAAACATGTAAAATACCACACCTGGCTCAAAATCCACAAGGAACTACTCTCATCCCAAAAAGATATATTCCTGTGTGCCATATACACCCCACCATCAGACTCTCCGTACCACAGTAAAGACATGTTCTCAACTCTAGAGGAAGAGATGAGTCACTTCCAGGCCCAGGGAAATGTGCTCATCTGTGGAGACCTGAACTACATAACAGGACTACAGCCGGACTTCACCGACACACAAGGGAGTAAATATATCAACAGCAAACTGACCTGCTTTTATTGACACATTCTCCCATATCCACAGAAATAATCATGACCGTACTGTTAATAAGAATGGGAAAGATCTCCTGCAGCTTTGTCGAAGTCTGGGTCTGTACATTGTCAACGGTAAGTTACGAGGTGATACTTTAGGGAGATTCACCTTTTGCTCACCTCTTGGGAACAGTACAGTTAATTACATAACAAATATAGATCCTTCATCTCTCAGATCATTCACTGTTAGAGAACTATCACCTCTGTCTGATCACAGTCAAATTACTCTACATCTCAAAAAGACAGAAAATAACAACAACACAGAGCCCAGTGAGCTGTATAATATCAGAAAACCATACAGATGGGCCATACTGAAAACAGTGCAGAAGAATATCAGAAAGCACTTAAGAGTCAAAAAATACAAACGCTAGATAATAGATAACTTTCTAAATAACTCCTATTCTCACACTAAAGATGTCAATCTTGCTGTTAAAGATATAAATTACATATTTGAAAAATCAGCAAAACAATCAAAGTTAAAAACAAAATCTGGAAAAAATCAGATATCCAAAAATGACAAAAACTGGTTCGATCAGGACTGTCAAACCATTCGGAAAATACTGAGAATGATGTCAAACCAAAAACACAAAGATCCAAATAATGCAGAGATTCGCCTTCTTTACTGTGACACATTAAAACAATACAGAACTAAAAAAGCTAAATAAACCCCAAAACAGCTGCCAATAATCGAGAAGTCAGTCAATACAAACCAATTCTGGGATAACTGGAACAATTTGAAAAAAAATATCATTAGGAATTAGCAATTCAAAATGGAGAAATATGGGAAAGTCATTTCCAAACACTGTTTAATAAAGTACAGACAGACACAAACTGTGAGCAAAATCAAACAATTGGAGAAACTAGAATTGGCCATCAAAGATAATCAAAACCCATTAGACTTCCCAATTACTGAAAAAGAAAAATTAATTAAATTTTTTTTTTTAATACAAACAACACAACTTAAAGCTGTAACAAAACAGGGCTGGTCTCAGGCAGAAGAGCACACCACAGGTTAGTGTATAATGATGGTTTATTGAACAGCAGGGGGAAAAAAGGTGACAAAAACTCCAAACAAAATCCAGGCAAAAACAGGTAAACAAATCCAAACAGGGTATAAGGGGAGTGACACAAAACAGGCAAGTAGTCCAAACAGCAGGGTTCTTTCAAGAAAGGAATTCCAAAAAGGCGATCGGGTAAGCATTTCCAAAAACAGGTAAACAATTCAAGCGCAGTAACATAGAGCAAACTTACAACAAGACCGGACGAGAAACGAGGCAAACAACTGAACTTAAATAACACACAGCAAACACAAAACAGGTGCAGACACAAATCAAAACCAGGTGCAGAGTCCAAACAAAGATGGCAGAGGTGAGGTGGATGCTGGGTAGTGTAGTCAATATTTGGGTGACAGGGAACGGGTGAAGCATGATGTAGGCTCTGATGTAGGGGGCGTGGCTGGCGGGTGAGCTGAAGCCATTACAAAAGCAAGAAAAGCATCTGGAATATTTAAGGGATATTAAACGAAATTTTTAAACATACAAGCAAAAAATTCCAATCAGCCATCCTAAAATTATTTAATGTGGTTTTAAGTGTAGGTACTTCCCTGATATCTGGAATTAAGGTTTGATAACACCTATCTTTAAAAGCGGAGATAAATTTGACCCTAACAACTACAGAGGCATTTGTGTGAACAGTAACCTGGGAAAATTATTCTGTAGTTCAAAAGCGCTCAACTCTTAGACTTCATCACGACACACAACGTCCTGAGCAGAAGTCAAATAGAATTCTTACCAAACTACCACACAACTGATCATATTTACATGCTACATACTTTAATCGAAAAACATGTTAACCATGATAAAGGTAAAATATATGCATGGTTTATTGACTTTAAAAAAGCTTTTGACTCAATTTGGCACCAAGGACTATTCTACAAACTTATTGAAAGTGGCATAGGTGGTAAAACCTATGATCTTATTAAATGTACACTGAAAGTAAATGCGGCATAAAAATCAACACAAAACGTACTAAACATCTTTCCCAGGAGCGTGGAGTGAGACAGGGATGCTGTTTAAGCCCAACATTGTTTAATATTTACATCAATGAACTGGCAACCATTCTAGATGGATCTGAAGCCATCTCTCACTCTACACGACTCACAAATCAAATGTCTTCTGTACGCAGATGATCTGGTTCTGTTGTCTCCCACTGAACATGGTTTACAACAGAACCTGGACCTGCTAGAACAATACTGTCAGACCTGGGCCCTGACGGTTAACCTCAGTAAAACTAAAATTATGACATTTCAGAAAAGATGCAGATCAAAGCTAACACAACACATTTACATTAGGTACTAACCAAATAACACATACATCACATTACAATTACCTGGGTTTAAAAGTCACATCTACAGGAAACTTTAATCCCGCAGTGAATAAACTGAGAGATAAAGCACGCAGGGCCTTCTATGCTATCAAACGTCAGTGTCCTATAGAGATCTCAATTAGAATTTGGCTGAAAATATTAGAATCAGTAATAGAACCGATTGCCCTCTATGGCAGTGAGGTGTGGGGTCCACTGACAAATCCAAAACAAGATTTTACTAAATGGGAAAAACATCCATCTGAGATCCTGCATGCAGAACTCTGTAAAAATATCTTACAGGTGCACCGGCACACAACAAACAACGCATGTAGGGCAGAATTAGGCAAATATCCATTAGTCATAAAGATAGAAAAACAAGCAATGATATTCTGGAAACATCTGAAACACAGCGACTCTCAGTCATATCATTATAAAGCCCTGAAATACCAAGAGATGAGCAAAGAAATGAATCCTCTCTGTCAGCTGGTCCAGACCTTCAGTCCTGATGTTTTAGTCCTAACATCCACTGATGCTCTCAACCACAACAATATCAATCACACTCAACCAAATTACAGCACAAATGAAACAAAACTATATCAGTCATAGGAAAACTCAAACAAAAGAACAGAGTTAAATGCAATATTATTTGGCCCTAAAGAGAGAATACAGTATGGCAGACTATCTTACACAGTAACAGATAAAAAACTAAGTTGACCAGATAGACTCAATGGACATAAACTCACTATAGAGATGGACAGACACAGACAAACATGGCTGCCACAGGACCAGAGACTGTGTCCACACTGTGATGTCAACAAAATTGAGACAGAACTCCACTTCCTAACGGAATGTATGAAATACACAGATATACGGACAATGTTTTATGGAAAAATCAAATCCATACACAAGGCGTTTGAAAGTCTGTCAAACGATGAGAAACTGCCGTATCTGTTTGGAGAACACAAGGACTGCTGTGTGTTAGCTGCTAAATATGTGCCTGCCTGTCAAAACAGAAGAGAAAACACTGAATCTGCTCTGACCTGATGTTTCCAATATATGTACATATCATTATATTACTTGATTCTCTTGAATGTATACTTGAATGTATATTCTGCTTTTGTAGAAAATTTGTACTTTATTTTTCTTTAAATTTTATATATTACTAGTTTACTTAAGCTCGCACTACACACATCACACTTTACATTTTATACTATTATTATTATTATTACTAACCCTCTGTTTGTATACATATTTGCACTACTTGTATGCAGCCCAGCTTTGAAAGCAGCCCTGCATACATTGCAATACAATGTACAATTTTGTCATGCCAATAAAGCACACTTAAATTGAAAATTGATAGAGAGAGAGAGAGAACATCACCATTACTGTGCAGCTTTCTGTGCGGTCAATTCCCGGGCTGTCACAATTACATACAAAGTCAATGCAAAGACGCGAACAGACATGAAGACGCGAGCGAGGCAAATAATGCAAACTGGCCGATTCGATCGCTGCGAACACACAATATTCACCTCAATCACATCTTATGCGCAAGTAAAAAAAAATCTCAACTCATGCGGATAAATTCAGGCAACGTTTTCAAATAAGGTAATAAGACAAGTATTTTATTTAAAATTAAAACAGTGTTTGCATATATATTTAATTTTATTATGTTTAAATAAAAAAATATTATTTGTTTTATTTATTGATGCAGTAATCACATAGTGATGCATTGTAAAAATTATTATTTGTCACAGCTCTATTAACTATATAAAACGATTTTGAATAGTCCCTTTGACTTGACTTTTTCTACTTGAGAATAAATGAAAAGGATAGTTCATGCAAAAATAAATTCTCTTTACAATGAGTTTGGAGTTGAAACTCCCAGAAGTCATTGCAGTCAAACCTGGGGCACGTTCAAGTGCAAACACAGCGTTTTGCTTTGAACTTCATGTTTCCTGGAAACGGTGTGCAACAGTGTGCAACAAGGTTTGAGATACGTTTTCTCTTGCTTTGGTGGGTGTGTCAAAAATGTCAGCCAAATCAGCTGCAACATGTATATAAACCACACGGTATTAAAGAGACAGCTCACACAATGGGTCCTAGTAAAGTCGTTTACAAATGTGTCTGCTGCAGCTCGGTATATGCAACAATAAAAGATATTAGATGGAATAGAAAAGGGCCCATCCCAAACTGTTGCTATTAAATTAGAAGCACACAAATCCATAGAATATCATGATATGCTGCAGCATTAAGATTTGTACTCATGGAAATTACTAAAGTCATCAAACCTGTTTATTAGATGACAGGGTGACCCAATACTTTTGGCAATATAGTGTATTTGCATATTGGTGTAGTGTGTTGGTTCCAGGCCTTAACATGCAACACAACTAAATGATGGCTAGTTTCCAATACCAACTGTGCATGTTTGTGTCAAGCTATTGTGAAAATATGTGTCTTGTTGCTGAGATAACATATAATTATAATTTTCTTTCACTTTGTCTCTCTTAGAATTAAGCATGCCAACATAGTTTCCCTGGAGGACATATATGAGAGCAAATCACATCTCTACCTTGTCATGCAACTGTGAGTGATTTTGGTTTTATCAGCCCTTATGAAAATAAACATTGTTTTATTATAGTAGAAAATATTATAGTAGCTAAAATATGTTTTGTGATTTAATGTGTTCTGCATAAAATCAGTCTCCATAATATAAAGAACATTCTGTGAGAGGGCCATATAGAATATATAGTCATAAAGTACATATAGTATTCATGTTTTTTCATTTTGTGTTTAAATCTTGCTTTAGTATAGTACAAATTGGTACAAATTGTATTTTGTAACTGCTAAAATATCTCATGGACCCAAGCTATGTCTAAATACCAGAATATCTTAAAGACTTTATGACAACCACCCACAACACCCTTGAAACCACTAAACAATATCTTTGCAATCACTAAAAAGAATCACAGAAACTTTACAGCAATGCACCAGCAACAACCCAGATGCTAACATTGTGGCAGTGAGTTTTGCACGGGAAGGCTCCGCTCACATGACTGACTGAAATTGGGCACTTCCCCTTTAAGTACATACAACAACATCATGCACATACTACAGTACGTTTCTGGCCTCGTAGTCACCTCCTTATCAGAACTACCCAATCTAGCCCAGCAATCCAACTAGATTCACATTTCAAAAGCAATCCAAGGTAATGAAGCAAGAAGCATTCTCATCACTTCCTTGTAAGATCTGCTGATAGATCTTACAGTGGGAGAGCAAAATGACCATATATGGTTGAATTCTAGAAGAGAGGAAACAGCTTTAATGTACAATGAACCGGTTAAAAACCAGACGAACGCCACGGGGGACACAACACTACACTAGACGCTATCATGTGTCTGTAACACGCCCCATAGAGGTACAGAGGAACATGTAATGCAGTAGTGTGTGTCTGTGTGTGTGTGTGTGTGTGTGTGTGTGTGTGTGTGTGTGTGTAACCCCCCTCCGCTCTCGCTCGCCCACTCATTGTGTCAACCTTTTTTAATGACTTATGTGCACGAGGGGCTTGCTATTTTTTCCTTCTGCTGAGAAATCAAGAAAAAGGCTAAACAACCTCACCGCACACACAGGCGCTTGAAGCCCACTGAGTTAAGCTGGGAAAAATATGCTCACACCTGCGTCTTCACATCTACTGTTCGAAATGTCAGTAGTGAGAGAGAGTGATAGAGAGAGAGATTTGCAGATATTTAGTGAAGAGACAGATTATAACACAAGTGACAAAAGATGGAGAGAAACGCAGCGCAGGGTCGGTTTCAGAGAGATCATCAGAGAGAATAAGAAAAAAGATGGGAGAGATGTTCATGTGGTTTTTCTGGGTGATGGCAGCCATGCATGAGGACAGCAGGGCTCTAAGCCTGTCAGTGCTTTCAACCCTGTGAGAGATCAGTTCTGCATGCATGTACAGTGTGGGTGTGTGTGCGCGCGTGTGTGTGTGTGTGTGTGTGTGCGTGCGTGCGTGTTCACTTGGTGCTTCAAATGCCACAGACCCACCCTCATTGCTCCATATCCCACACATAAACAGAAAAAGCAGTCACTGATCGGATGAAGTTGTGCTGTTTGGAATCACAACACACGTTTAAAAGATAGTCACCCAGCCTTAGTCCTTTAAAAAACTGAAAAATAAAACAATACATTATAGTATAGTATCATATTAGTCTTTTGTATAAAAAATATGTTTTTACATGATGGCATAATTTTGTTTACTTTTTGTATTTATAGTAATATTAATGAGAATACTGGTTAGCAAAAAATATGTATATAAGAAGAACATATGAGAGAAATAATAAAAAAAAGAAATAATAAAAATAGTATTATTGCAAATATTTTCTTTTGGTTTGTCAGACTGTTGTATTCAAAGTGGTATATTATTAAGCATGTATGTGTGTCAATTTTCTCATAACTGTAAAAATTATTTGTAATAAAAAGATTATAATTAGTTTCTGAATAGAAAAAATAACTGTCAAATTTAAACCATTCGACAATTCCAACATTATAGATGTGACATTTTGCTTTATGGATGTGACATAAAAATGCTCATAGAATGTTTTTTTATATATACTGAACCATATGTATTTTTTACTAAACCCTTGTTTATAGTGTTTAAACATCAGAAAAATATCAGTCTATGGACAAGTTTTCTATTTGGACAAAGGGTTATGGTGTGTTATGGATGTGTTGAGGACAGTTTTTGGGAGACAGATTTCTGTGAATTAAAATGCACAAACTAGAAGCAATAATACCCAACAAATGGAGAAGGGATGCCTCTTCATATAGAACAATATTTACTTTATTTAAATTTGTATGTGCCCATTCATGAGGGATATGTACCGTTGATGAGACAATCCTGAAAAAACCTATAAGTGCTTTATGCGAAGACCAAAGAGAGATCATATAAAAACTGAAAAGAATATGTAGAATTTTCAGTAATACAATAAAATGATAAAAGAAGTTATAAAACAGTGTCACTTTGTAGACAGTTTCACACATGACCTCTTTGGTGAACAAGTGAGAATAATAATTATTACACATTTAAACAAATCATCACCACTTCTAAAGAATACGATTGACCTACAACAACTCTAGAAAAACTAACCATCAAAAGTACACGATCTTTGTAGGGATAAATGTGAAACGCTGCCAAGTCTTACCCATAAACTGAGTAAAACAGCTCTATCTGGTGGATATGATGAGGTACAGCATCAGCATGTGTTTCTGCTGAGACCCTGCTGTGTGCCCGTCTGTCAAACAGAGAGAGTTTGTGTGTGTATGTAGTGTGTGAACAGCATGTTTTTGTTTTTCCATTGGCAGGGTGTCCGGTGGTGAACTCTTCGACAGGATTGTGGAAAAAGGATTTTACACAGAGAAAGATGCCAGTAAGCTCATTCAGCAGATTTTGGACGCTGTCAAATACCTGCATGACATGGGCATCGTGCACAGAGATCTGAAGGTAAGACGTGGCAGGGTTAGCAGGTGTGATGGGGCAGAATAAAAGAGCTGTTTTCAACCAAAATGTCTCACTGTGTGTGAAATCTGTTCTGAAAGGTTCTGTGGTGAAAAGGAGTCTTTGACATTAATTTGATATTAATAGTATAGAGTTTGTGTCTCAAGCGATCAGGAAAGTAATTCTGGGTAAGTGGTTAAATCAATGGCATTTGGTCTATTTTTTAAATTTGAAATAACATTGGGAGTTATACTATCTTTTGTGTTAAAGGGATAGTTCACCCCAAAATAAACATTTTGTCTTTGTCTATTTACCTTTGTGTTGTTTAAAACCTGTATGTGGAACATAAAAGAAAATATTTTGAGAAATGTCTCAGTGGTAAGTCAATGGGGGCCAGTGTTGTTTGGTTACCAATATCCTAAAATATATTTTGTGTTCTGCAGAAGAAAGAAAGTCATACATGTTTGGAAAGACATGAGGGGGAATAAATGATAAAATAATTATTATTTTTGGTGAACTATCCCTTTAATAATGGGCTCATTTTTCTTTTTCTTACTTTTTTATTTAAAAAATATAATGAAGTAAATGTCTATATCACCTTGTCTTCTCTTGTGTAGCCAGAGAACCTGCTGTACTACAGTATGGATGAAGACTCCAAAATCATGATCAGTGATTTCGGCCTGTCAAAGATAGAGGGTTCAGACAGCGTTATGAGCACAGCGTGCGGTACACCTGGATATGTTGGTAAATACATCAAATAAGTAGAGCTTACCTTGTGAAACGTTTACTTGTGGCACATTTTCTGCAGAATGTGTCATGTGTGTTGCACGGATACTGTTTCTAGCAACATCATTATTTTGTTTTGGTTTGTATGAGTGTGTGAAATAACTACTTTTTTTGTTTACTTTGTTTACATGATTTTCTTCTCAATCATTTACAGAACCAGTCTAAAGATCTAAAAGTTCTTACAGGAGAAATTGGATTTCTCCTGTAAGATCTTTTAGATCTTTAGACTGGTTCTGTAAATTATTGAGAAGAAAATCATGTATAATATGCCTACAAATCCACAGCCAGTATCCTTTTGCTTTATTCTGTATTTTTTGCTTTATTCTGTATTTTGCTTTATTCTGTATTTATGCACAACTGTATATCCTGCACTTGCTTATTGCACTTCTGGTTAGACCTAAACTACATTTCGTTGCCTTGTACTTGTACATGTGTAATGACAATAAAGTTTAATCTAATCTAATCTAATCTTATCTAAAAATTAACATCTGAAATCTAGTTTGTTTATGGTGTGAACTAAGGTTTGAGATGTTAAACGTATGAATTAAGGTTTGTTTGATTTTTAGCTCCTGAAGTTCTTGCACAGAAGCCGTACAGTAAAGCAGTGGACTGCTGGTCGATCGGGGTCATTGCATATATTCTGTAAGTGCATGTTTACAGGTGTAAACGTCTGTCTTTTCCTGTATGTCCTAAAGTGAATAAGTTCCTAACAACTCATGTGTTCCTTTAGCTTTGCATTTAATTAGCAGCACAACGGTTGTGGGTTTGATTCTCAGGGAACACACATACTGATGAAATGTACATTGAATCCTGTATAAGTCACTTTGGATTAAACCATATATTAACGTAAAATGTAAATGAACAGACTCTTCTTTCTGTCTGCTCACAGTTTATGTGGATATCCACCATTTTACGATGAGAATGATGCCAAGCTCTTTGAGCAGATACTGAAGGCAGAGTATGAGTTTGATTCACCGTACTGGGATGATATCTCAGATTCAGGTGAGATTCCCTTCATAAACCACATCATCATGGCTTCTCTTCATGAATCTTGTTCAAGCTTGTTTTTTCTATTACTCACAAAGCTTGCAGAATTGTTTAATCTTGCCTGATCTTTTACCAAACTGTATTGTGATTATAAACATGACAATGTAAAAATTAAACATACATAAAAACTGGTATTTTATTTTATAGTACAACCATACATTTCTGAAGATATCTAAATACTTTTTTAGGTTACTATTGTAATGGCACAGGACAGATCAGAGAGCACACCACAGAGTTCCGGGTAAAAAGGGGTTTTAATGAACAAAACAAAACGTGAAAACACTACTGGTAACACAGTTCCATAGAGCGAACAGTGGACAGGATGAGGGGATAACGTAGTGAATCCAAACACAGCCAAAATTCCAACAAAGGCAAGTAAATCCAACAGGTCTTCAAAGGTAACTATATCCAACAGGTATTCAAAGCAAGTATATCCAACAAGTATTCAAAGCAGGTAAATCCAACAGGTATTCTTAAACAGGTAAATCCAACAGGTATTTTAAAACAGGTAAATCCAACAGGTATTCAAAAGCAGGTAACATTTTAACGGGTACAAAAACAAACAGGTAAAAACAAAAACTGGTAAACATTAAATAAAGGTCTGTACAAAAACTAATAAACATCAAACTAGACAAAGAACATGTGCACAAAGGTGAGTATAAATAGTCTCTAGTTAATGATGTGCAGGGAGGTGCAAGGGATTCTGGGAAATGGAATTCAAAAGTCCGGTAAAAGTGAACGGGTGAAGCGGTGAGGGAGTGCTGATGCAGGGAGCGTGGTCGGTAGCGGAGCTGAGGTCGATACAGTTCCCCCCCGTCAACAGTCCACTCTAGCGGACCCTACAGGGTAACAAGGTCGGCCTCGGGACGAGGGGCAGGGTACTCAGGATGGGCGCCGTGGAAGTCTCTGAGGAGACTGGGATCAAGAACATATTCGCGGGGAACCCAGGATGGCTCCTCGGGCTCATACCCCTCCCAGTCCACCAGATACTTGAGATGGCCGCCTCGTCTTTGAGAGTAGATGATGGACTCTACCCTGTAGATTTGCTGTGTAGCGTCCAACAAAATTGAGGGGGCAGGTCCACCACTACACCAGGCTCTGAGGGAGAAACAGGGTTAGTCAACGGTTTGAGAAGAGACACGTGAAAGGACGGGGAGATCCTGTAGTGCGGCGGGAGCTGAAGACGGTAGGTGACAGGGTTTATCTCTGTCCTGGGTAGACAACTACACTCGTTGTCCGGGCTGGTAGAGTGGTGTGGGGAAACGGCGGGTGTCAGCGTGAGTGTTCTGTCTGCAAACAGCCTGCTGTAAATAGTGGTGGGCTGAGTCCCAGACCCTCTCGCTCTCCCAGAACCAGTGGTCGACAGCTGGCACTGAAGAGGGCTCTCCCGACCAGGGAAACAGGGGAGGTTGGTAGCCGAGTATGCACTGGAAGAGTGTGAGTCCAGTGGAAGCTTGCCACAGAGAGTTCTGTGCACACTCGGCCCAAGGAAGGAATCAATGCCAGCTGTGTTGGAGGGCATGACAGGAAGACTTAGAGAAGTGGTCAATAGTCACCAGGATACATGTGTAAGTGTCGGACAGGGGCAGATCCGTAAGGAAGTCTATAGCTACATGGGACCAGGGTTGATTGGGGACTGGTAGCGGCATCAGCTTACCCTCTGGGAGGCGACGTGGTGTCTTGGATATGGTGCAGACTGAGCATCCCTTGACGAAACGGGAGAAGTTCTGAGGCATACCGGGCGGAGAGAGCTTTACTGCCTGGGTGTCCGGAACAGAGTGCGCTGAGTCCACGAGGGCAATATAAAGCTCCAGTGGAATGAAAATCCTGCCCTCGGGACCTCCCGGCAGAGTGGGATGGTGAGAGGACTCAATGTCCTGGTCAGCTGACCACTGGATGGGGTTTGCAAACACTGACGGAGGGAGTATAGGTTCAGGATCGGAAGTTTCTAGGTCGGGATTAAACTGGCAGAAGAGGGCATCCGCTTTGGCATCTTTCGAACCGGGTTGGGAGGAGACATTTAAGTCAAAACGGCCAAAAAATAAAACCCAACGTGCTTGTTTGGAATTCAGTCCCTTGCCGTCTTTGAGATATTCCAGGTTGCGATGGTCTGTGATCACCAGAAAAGGATGCTTGGCCCCCTCCAGCCAGTGCCGCCACTCTTGTAGAGTTTTCTGTCTCCAATGTCGTAGTTCAACTCCACCGGGGACAGCTTGCGGGAGTAGAAAGCACATGGATGTAGTCGAGGAGGACTCCCCTGCCACTGGAAAAGCACCACGCCCACTCCAGTGGAGGATGCATCCACCTCGGCGACAAACAAATGCTCAGGATTGGATAAACGAAGAGTGGGCGCCGTACAGAAGGCCTCCTTGATCCGTTGGAATGCTTGCAGTGCTTCGGGGCTCCAGGACAGGGATCTGGACTTGGTAGCTCTGTGTTTAGAGAACACGTCCTAAAACGACTTTTTATGGAAGTGGCGTGGACAGACAGGTCTGCACTGGGAGATGTCACAGGGTCTTTTAACCTCAAACAGGAGCCTTCACAGTTCTCTCCCCACTGGAGGACCTTGCCCCTCATCCAGTCCACGGTGGGTTGATGGAGCTGAAGCCAGGGTCGGCCCAGGACGATATCCGAAATGGAACCCTCCAGAATCCAGAACGAGATTTCCTCGGAGTGATGGGAACCCACGTGTAGCGTGATGGGTGGAGAGTGATAGTGAATCCGACCGCGACCAAGAATGTTCTGAATATACATGGTTCTTTCGTTCTTTAGACCAGTGTTTCTCAACCCTGGTCCTCAAGGACCCCCTCCCAGAATGTTTTAGATGTCTCCCTATATAAAACACCTGATTTAACTCAACAACTAGTTAAGTGTGTTAATTAGGGAGACTAATTAACAAGCTAACTACCTTAGGAATGCGGGCTGATTAGTTAAATCAGGTGTTTTATATAGTGAGACATCTAAAACATTCTGGGAGGGGGTCCTTGAGGACCAGGGTTGAGAAACACTGCTTTAGACGTTCCAGTCCAAGAGAAGTGAGGGGGGCCAGGGAAATTAAGTTTCCAGCAGCTCAGGAGTCTATTAGGGCTTTGGCTGGAATAGATGAATTTCGGGCACAAATTACTACATCGGTATGGGCCAAACAGAAGCTGGGGTGTGAATGGTACTCACCACTGGTCGGGTCGGGTGCACAGGGCAGGTGGCGATGCGGTGGCCGGAACCCCCACAATACAACCAGAGGTTGAGTGAGAATCTGCGGGTGCGTTCTTGAGATGATACACGGTAGCGGTCCACTAGCATGGGTTTGGGTTCTGGAGGGAAGATCACGGAAGCATTCTGGGAGATCAGAGGAGTGGCAGCGTGTCGAGGAGAGGTGCAGGCGTTGTGAGATCCTGACGTTACGTTGTAAGAGGGCCTTTAACCCCACGTGTCATCGTAGATGGCCACTTGAGAGCATACGTTGCAGGGGTGAGTTAAGTACAGAGTGCATTGACCAGCTCGGCGAAGGGATCCGGGGTGACTGGTGGGGGAGTTGTGGTGGCACTCTGTGGTGTGGTCATTTTGGTGGTCTAGTCTTCTGTAATGGCACGGGACAGATCAGAGAGCACACCACAGAGTTCCGGGTAAAAAGGGTTTTAATGAACAAAACAAAACGTGAAAACACTACAGGTGACACAGTTCCACAGAATGAACAGGGAACAGGATTTGGGGACAACTTAGTGAATTCAAGCACAGGCAAAATTCCAACAAAGGTAAGTAAATCCAACAGGTCTTCAAAGGTAAGTATATTCAACAGGTATTCAAAGCAAGTATAGCCAACAAGTATTCAAAGCAGGTAAATCCAACAGGTATTTTTAAGCAGGTAAATACAACAGGTATTCAAAAACAGGTAAATACAACAGGTATTCAAAAGTAGGTAACATTAAATCGGGTACAAAAACAAGCAGGTAATTAGATCTATCAAAACTGGTAAACATCGAATAAAGGTCTGTACGAGAACGAATAAACATCAAGACTAAACAAAGAACATATGCACAAAGTTGAGTATAAATAGTGTCTAGGTAATGATGTGCAGGGGTCTCACTTTGTTGCATACGCACAAAACATGCCCGAAAGAGGCGTACACCACTTGCTATGCAAGAGATGGGATTTATAAAAACAAACTTGATGGGAAAATTCGCGCACATGCACGCAAACTCTGCCCATGCGTACAGACATTTTGGAGACAAGGGGAATTGGCGATACAGATGGTGAGGTGGTGAACTGAAGTCAGTAAATGTGAAAAGAACGATTTTAAGTATTGATGCCTCACACACATTTAATTTCACTCCATATATGGGTCAGAGTCTGTACGCCGAGCTGGTCGTTAGATCCACGTTATCATAAAGATTAAATCCGGCAGTGTTATTGGACTTGTACTGAGTGATAATTGTTTCATAAACACCTTCTTGTAAAATCCAAATAAAATATTTAATCAAAATTCATTCTAAATATTTAATCAGCGCTCTCTCACCATCATATTGTCTAATACGGGACCATGCATACTCTTTTGGTGTGAGTGAAGTAATAATACAGGCAGAATAACTTTAAACTCTGTTTCCTCTTTTATACACATTTGATTAAACATTTCACTCAAGTTACATTTAAATGTTACACCAAAGGTGTAGATATTTTTCTAGCTCATACGCTGCTTTTAAACACATTCCTGTAGCATGTTGCACGTTTAAATGTTTAATGACAGCTGGGAGTGTGGGGTGCATTATAATTATAGATCCTTAATTGCAGAACTCGTGTTCTAAAAAAATATTTAATGTCTGTGATCGAACGGTCCATTCTGGTTTGAATAGTTCCAATGAAATATATAGTAGCTTACTGTACAACTGCAGCTGCTCGGAGGCTGATGTTGTGTGAATGCATCTTTACAACATTATGAAAAATACCACTGACTGTATTTGAAGGATACAACTTAAGAAAACGGTAAGATTTGCACGGTTCCTTTTTAAAATGTCAGTGACGCGCCGAGTCAATTGTATCAATTGTACAATTGTATTTACACTGCAATAAATATAGGCCTATCTGTTTCCACTAAAAATAGCTAAAAGATGTTCACATTATCAGCAAAACTGCATACATTTAATTTGATTTGTATTGTTTAAAACTACTAAAATACTATCTGGCCAGTGGAAAAAAATTAGATCAACTCTTAAATATGTATATACATTTTTTAAACAGTTTTGTTTTTATGGATATTTTATGGATATTATTTATTCTAAAACATAACGATACTGGATGATTTTTAGCAGTGTAATAGGTATACTGTATTCATACTGAAGGTCTGGGAACTTTGGCTGTTTTTTTGGTCAATGCCTGTCCAAGAGGCCATATGACCGACAGGTAAAGCAACCAATCACGTATCATTTTGTGGCAGTGTCATGATGAGAGGCGTGAAAATGTCCCCACAGTAACAAGACCAGAGTACATTCACGAGCATGTCAAAAGTTAACACCAACAACGTTTATGAGTTAATGCCATGAACCTTGCATACTTCGAAAAGAATTCATTATTTAGTCGTTTGTGATGAGTTCTTATTGTAACCGATAAAAACACAACAGCTTACGTCTTTGTTCAGACGGCTTCGTGTTGTTTCCGGATGGGCCGCTAAAGAACGTGAAATGCACATATCGTGGAAATCCTGTGGAATTCAACCAATTAGATGACGACTTCGAACGTGTTTCCAGAAAAGTATGCCATATGCATCAGCCGTTCAGCCAATGGTCCGTGGGCGTGACATGTCTGAGGCTGAGACTAGTATGACACAAATTTGTCTTTGACAGTGTTAAACATGGTGTCACGTGGATAGGAATATGCATGGAAATTATATGCAGATGAGGTTATGCATAGTAAAACTAGGCGTTGTAAACTCCATAGATTGTGCGTACCTGCATCTCCACCATGTCTCATTCCCTTAATCACCGGATCAATCACATCTTCCTCTGACTTGGATTTATAAATGGATTTTTGCACAGGTTCTGGCCTACACATGGTTTTATAAATCTGAAAACTTTTGTGCATACGCAGACTGTAGATTTTGTGTGTACATACATTTTTAGTATGAAATCTACACAGAGTTTTATAAATGAGACCCCAGGTGTTGGCGTAATCAAAAGATGGCGTGAGGTGCAAGGGATTCTGCGAAATGGTGTTCAAAATCAAAAGGCCGGTGAAAGTGAACGGGTGAAGCGGTGAGGGAGCGCTTGATGCAGGGGGCGTGGTCATCGGCAGAGTTGAGGACATTACAACTACTGTATATTTAGTCACTAATATTGAAACTATGATATTATGTCTGATATTCTCAGAAAACTGAAGCCAAATCTGTTTCTATTTCAATCTTGCATTCTCTGTTGAACCGTGACTTTGATTCTCTGTGACTCTTTGGAAAGAGTTATGTCATGTTCACCTTTACATTTTCTTTCAGCCAAAGACTTCATTGTGCACTTAATGGAGAAAGATCCCAGCCTGCGTTACACATGCGAACAGGCTCTTCAGCACCCATGGTATGAGTTCAACACAAATACAGACTAATCTTTAACTATTATACTGTAAACCTCACATGTAGTCTCTGATACATTCTTTTACTGCTGTTTAATTTACAAGTACCAGATGTTGTGGTTTTACTACTTTAAAAGGCAATCAGACATTGTGTCATGACTTCATTTTTTACCCTTTCACACATCTGTCCAAGAAATCAGAGTACATTTCACAGTTCCAGATGATCTTAAATTTATCATTCTCATACAGAAAACTTCAGTTGTTCTGTTTTATTACTTTCCTCATGTACATCCAAATCCATTTGACTTTCTACAATGGAACACAAAAAGAGAGGTGTTTTAAATAATGTACACATTACAGCTCGGTTTAACTGAAGCATGTAGTGACAACCAGCTATCACACTCTAACAATGATAAAAACATAGAAAATGATACTGAGCACTCGGGCATGAGTAAACAACGATGGTAAATAATAACAGAATGTTCAGTTTTTGTTGAACTGTTCAGCTTGTTTCCAATGGCTGCTCACAAATCTGTCTTGTACTTCAGGATTTCTGGAGACACAGCGTTGGACAAGAACATTCATGAATCTGTTAGTGCTCAGATCAAGAAGAACTTCGCCAAAAGCAAGTGGAAGGTAAATCCCTGCATATAGACTTATTTCACTGCTGCAATGTTTAAATTGAAAGGCAGAGAGGTGGGAAGAAAACCGGAAGGACAGATAGCAATGGTTTAGACTACCATCGGGTATGTGACATGAATAAACAAATTATGCATTTTAAAACAACGTAAGAGTTGCTTAGTGTGCACCAATGAAACCTGCTTACAGCAGCTTAAACATTCACAAATATGTGATGGCATATGCATCCTACGCTTATATGATATAGATGTCTTTGAAATCACATCGTGAGTGTATTACCTTTAAAGGTCCTGTGAGGAGATTGTAGCGGCATCTAGCGGTGAGGTTGCGAATTGCAACCAACGGCTCACTCCACCACTCGCCCCTTCGAAGCGCTGTGATGGATGACACAGGACAAAGATGTTTTTTGCTTGTTTGCCAAAGGAGATATTTACAAAACTCGCTCTGTATAGCAGTTTGTCTTTTTAGGGATACTGTAGAAACAACATGGTGAATTCCATCTAAGGGGACCCCACGGTTTATATAGATAGAAATAGCTCATTCTAAGATAATAAAAACATAACACTTTATTATGTAAGATCTTTATACACCTCCAAAAACATAGTTATTTATATTATATTGCATTTCTGTCAATAGATCCTCCTTAATATCACACACAGCAACTTTAACATCACAACGTATACATTAATTTGAAACACTAAATACTCTAGGTAGCAACTTTGCTTTGGTACAGGTTATATGAATAAATGCCAATATTATGTTGCTAAAGTAGCTGCATTATACTCTGCATCAATATGCATTGGATAAAAAAATTCATTTTTTTAATTAAATATATAGATTTTTGTAGTCTAGATTGTAATGTGTTTCTGTTTTATCAGACACACTGCATTAACTTTCTCCACTGAGCTTATGGCAATGCATTGTGGGATTGCCTCCTCTAAGCAAAATGCAATGCTGCCTTAAGAGTTAATTTGCAAAAGGAGATAAAAAAAATCATGTTTTCTGTTATGTTAATCAAAACAACCCAACTGCAGTTTGATGCAGAGTTATCTGTTTTTGCAAATGAACTCTTCGAATGTAACCTCTCATTTATATAGCAAATGTTGTCTGATAGTAACAGCCTTAATCTCTTTCTCTTGTACACAGCAAGCATTTAATGCGACAGCAGTAGTTCGTCACATGCGCAGACTGCAGTTGGGAACCAGTCAGGAGGGTCAGACACAATCTACTCTGCCCAGTCCCTGCCACGGACATCTACTGCTGCCCGAAGGAGATGAAGTCGAGAGCCGTCAGTATTTAAAATATCTACCTATATTCTCTAATTGTAATATTAAATAAGTTCAGCTCAAAATAATCATGTGATTTTTAGATAAAATACAGTATGTTCTCTCTCTATTTCTTTCAGCCCTGCAGAGGGAGAATTGTGGCTGTTCTGAGGTGGTCACTGAGGGGAACGACATTAAGAACTGCACCTACCACGTCCATGCCACTAGTCGGGTCTGAGTGTCAATCATCCCGCTGTAACCAATAACTGACTGTCCTGTTTTTCCACTGGAGTCTTGCCACACCCCCCAGTCTGGCCGGGAATACTGAGTAGCTCCAGCATCCTTCCACTAGGAGGTGCTGCAGTGTAAAGAATGCAGGTGGGAATGGGGTCACTACTATTCCAATGGAGGGATTCTGTTTAATGAGAGCAGAGTTCAAAAAGAGACAAGAAGATTGCTACTGGTGCATCATGGGTAATATGTGATATTGTGGGAACTGGAAAGAGATTGTACAGTCTTTTAACATCATATATTTTAATATTTTATTGTTTCTACTAAAAGTGCACAGAAATCTATTTCTGATTTAAAATATTCACTGTTGGCAAAATTTTTAAAAGCACATCTTTAGTGTTAAAATATCCTCTTTTTTCGATCCTTTTTTTATTATCTGAATATTCTTCATAACAGCCGCCACATCTCAGCTTCCTCATAAAGCATACGTGAAAATGTTTCATTATATTTCAGTTCGCATTTTTTTAAGGTCCACTCAACAGATCCGAAATTCATTGTCAGTATGTTTTACCATTTATCTTACATGAAAAACTCTCTGTTGTGCCTTCTTGGAATCAGTATCAATGTTTTTCTCATTTTTTTGCAAATTCACCTACATGGCATATAAAGCTATGCGCTGTCTGTGTGGGTGCTTTGTATATTGTTTCATACGTGCTGCCATCATTGTAAATACTACACAGCGTTTGTTTTATCTTCTCATTTTGTAAAGCCCTTTCTATCACAACTTTAGAAGTACTCAGGGGAGGAGTAGAATCAGAAAAGTTGATTTATTGAATGGTTGTGGTTTACAAGTCAAAAAAGCTACAGGAAACTACAGTACGCATCACTACACGGCTAAATGATATAACATTCTGAACTATAGAATCTGTATTAAAGTGACCTTCATTAAAGGAAATGAATGTGTGATTTGACTCAAGTTTTATGGATTTGTTTGTTTCTGACAGAATTGTTTATTGTTAACAACAACAACAAAAAACATTAGATGGAAAATACATAAAAGTCAAATAGGAAGCTCCAGATGTGTGTTGAAAGACTTTGATACTCATCAAGACTCACTATTGTTTTAAACAAAAAAGTAACTAGAACAAGATTATGGATTTGACAGTCGTGCAAACATCAAGTCTCGGTTTCAAATATTTTAATAGAGATTTGTGAATATGTCAGTGTGATATTTCATTTAATCATAACTTCTATTAAGTGCAGATGAAACTCTTTATTCTGAGGCAGACTGGGTCTCAAAAACACAGAGATCCGTTGACTAATAGATTAAAAAACAATAAAATCGTATGTTTCATTGATTTTTTCTATATTGGATTTTGCTAATTTTACATGTAGTGAAGACTAAAATGAAACTAAGTACAGAATATGTTCTCATGTTATGTGGCTATGCCTGTAGTGTTGGTTGTACATTAATTCCTGTATTGATCAAAATGCAGTTGTGGGTTGATGGGTCGAAGAATAAATTCAATTCAATAGATGAATTGTTGCCGTGTTAGCCTTTAAATGCTTTAAAAAATATATTCAATCTTATTTTGCACAGTATTGCGAAGATGGCGATGTGTACTTTATTGTGTTTGAAAGTGATGCTATATACAGATTGTAGTTTAAAAGAGGATCAATATATGTTTCTCTACAGGGGTGAAGTGTTTCAATCGTGCTAACTTGGTCATGTCTCTCTCTACTCAGAATTACCTTTGGGGTTAGCAAAATAACTCCTAAGTTAACGCTCTATAAAGTGCTCCCCATGCTCATGAATAATTGTAAAACTTCTTATGCTGTGGGTTGGAAGTGTAAGTTTTTCTTGATGAATACTGTAAGTTGCTGTATGTATCTCAGCATGGTGTAATTTATGTACTGTATATGTATATACAGTATAGGATTATTGTAAATACTCAGATATATGTTTACTAACAAATATATGCTATTGTTAAATGTAAAACTGAGAAAAAAGTTATATTTAAGATTCTGTTCATGCAAATCTTTAATAGTTGTAATCAACTTTGCTTTATTTAATTTTTTTTTACCATCAAACCCTATAAAAACTTTTCTATAAAAAGTCAACAATATAGTTATATACTACATGTTTGCAGTAAACGGCACATTTTGGCATCTAGGTATTCATGCAAAAAGGAATTCTCTATACTTTACACAGTAGAGTGCATACTAGAGAAAGGGTAGTATGTCATCCCAAATATTATAATTTGCATTATTTCACTTTTCCTTACATGGGTATATGGTTGATAGCTACATCTTAATTCTATAACCTATAACAGCTTGCTACCATTCTTATTTATTTTTTTCGAAAAAGAATTTATTTTGAAGAGATTTGGAATAAGCATAGTGTGAAAATTTACCAACTTCAGACAACTCAGGACAGCAACAATATTGGATTTATATTTTTATATTAGAAACAAAAGTGCCCTAATAAACCCCGAACAGTATCGTTGTCCTTAGTAATAACCTATATGCATAATTTCAAGAGCTTGACTTCCTAACTAATGTCTCACCAATTTTAGCCCATTTGTCTTACAACTAAATTTAGATTTATTCTAAACATTTATTCATAAACATGTATTTCTAAAATAAAAGTTGAAGCCAAAATGTCACTTGAAATTTCTCTTTCTAAACCAAAATGTTGACATTGTTATCTTTGTTTTTTATTTGATTTTCACAAAATATTGACAGTATGTTGTATATGTATAAGTATAGATATACACATACTGTGTTAAGCCTTTTTGTATGAGCTGTTTTGAGCCTTTTCTTGTATGGATGCAATGCATCATAGGTATTTACTGGATATTATTCGTAATGAAGTACTGCTCGATAATGATGCCAATGATTTGTACTTTTAAAACATTTGTAACTGTAAAGTGCATTAAACATTCCTTGTCTATGCATTGCGCCTCTGTATTTTGTCCTGACATGTTGAAAGGGAAAGAAAGTTTGAAGGATGTGGAATAAGTAAATAGCAGGTTTATGGTAATGCTCAGCTATTTGTCAAAAAGATAGTTTTGGGGTATTTCTCTCAATACAACCTAAATTCTTTAGAGTTCTTGGCCCCCAAAAATGCCACCGCCAAGGCACATTTATATACTGTAAATATACATTATAAGCAAGCTTTTGATTTAACCAGAGTTCAAAATATAATTCTCTGGCAACAGAAGAGAGAGTCACACACAAGTTTTGAGCATCATGCAGGTGAATAAATGAGAGAATATTTATTTTTGTCCATTTTCCATTTAATTACAAGTTTTATACAGGTACAGTACTGTATTCAGACACATTTTACTGCATTGCACAGGTGCTCAGGTACAGAATAAAGGAGTGTGTGTGTCTGTATTTTTTTCATGGTCTTCTGTCCTCGCTGTGTGTATCTAACACACGCACGCACGCACGCACGCACGCACATCTATCACCAGAGTGGTCAACACAGAGACCCGTGACCTCAGGCGAGAGGTCACACCTCACATGAGACTGAAAACTTTATTGCTGCATTTCTGTTCCCATAAAAAAAGAACAGGAGACCACTGAGAAACTACTACAGTCAATCACCAATTGAGTCTTGTGCATATGTTCTGAAATATACAAGTCTAAATGAGAACTAAATAACTTTTTAGAGACTCGGTTTCGCTTATTTGTTGAAGGTTTAAGAATCTACAGACAATATGAGTTCATACGTTTCACTGGTTTATCAATAGAATCAACATACATACATAGTAGTCTGACCAATAAACTATAATGTCAGGAGGATAACAAGGTCATGAGACAACCATCTAAATAATTTCATGGGTTCAAATACAGTTTTGGAAGTTAATATTATTGTTAAAGTACACGAATGCACAAACCATTTGTTTTCCTCAGTAGAGGATGGTTGTTGTGTAGAAACTGTGGTGAATTTCCACCCATCCAAAAATAATAATTACAGACTATTTTCACTCTGAAAACAAGGTATGCATTCAAAACATCCTGTTTTCCATCCACTAAATCTCTTCCCTTCAGCACATCCACCATCTTGCATGGAATCACTCATTGTCTGTCTCATTTATCTTAACAGCAGTTGTTTGGCTGACCCCCCGGAAGCACACAGTCTTCCATCTTTGTTCAAGAAGTTTATATTAGACTCAATTAGACATGACTGAAAGTAGGGCAGGTTGCGATAAGAGATCTCCTGATCTGAATAAAGCAGTTCAATGCTGGTCATTCTGTAAATTTCTTCCAACTATTCATCCATTTGTGTGACCCTAAAAAATTTTTTCTGTGGTTTTTGCTGTGTGCCTTGAAGTCATGAGTTTGAGTTTCATATGCCAGCTAACACTTTCCAAATGCACAGGCTCTGTCTGGTTATAGATCAAAGGGGATTTCTATGAAAATGTGGTTCCAGGGTATACTGTCATGATTGGCAAGGACAGAACCCAGGCGCAGGCAGCAGGTGGCGACAAAAAGGATTTTAATAAATAAAGGACACAAAAACAGGAAACAAAAACCCACAATGGGGATAAAAACTAAACTAAAATGACAGGAACAAAACACACTAGAAAAACTGTAGTACAAAAAAAAAAAAACCACAAGGGGGCAAAACAGAAAACCAAAGCTAGAACGATCTTTTACCGGGAAACAGCAAGGGCAAAACACACGAGACACACTGAACTCACAAAACGAACCAGCACAGGACAATGAACACAAGGGCTTTAAATAGGGTAACAAACAAGGGATAATTACACAGGGTACAGGTGTGAATCATCAGAAACATTAACAGGGAAAACTACCGGAGAACGAGGGGGCGGGGCTTAGACGCGCGACATGAAAACACGCGGCGAAGGCAATCGGCCAAAGCCGCGTGTCTCCCCACAGAACGTAAACCCAAAGACAAGATACTGACGCAATCCTGCCCACTAGATCATGAAAACAAGACATAAACAAGGAGGGCAGGATCGCGGAAGTATCCGGGGGGCGTGGTCATGACGCAAGACCAGAGTGCGCGTGACACGGGCGCACCACGCCCAGGCCACGCGCTTCCACATGTAACAAACACAGAGACATGGCACTGTCATGGCCCTGCCCACAAGGCTCTAGGAATCTACAAGACAGATCGGGCAGAACCATGACAGTACCCCCCCCCTCAAGGGACGCCACCTGGCGGCCTCAAGGGGGACATGACTGGGGAGACAAGACAGACTGAAACACAGACAGACACCAATAACATAAAACAGAACAGATAACGGGCAATACAGAATACACAATACAGGGATTGGGGTGAGACAGTAAAAACAACATCAAGTGGAGGGGGGGGAGGGGGAACAAAAAGTCCAGGGCTAGGGGAACCAGGGAAGGGTGAGGCAGGGACAGTCCTCGGGGGAGTCCTGGGGGGAGCCCTGGGGGCTCGAGTCTTAGGAGCTCGTGGAGCCCGGCTGGGAGGCCGGAGCGAAGACTTGGGAGGCCGGCTGAGGGGCCGGCGCGGAGACCTGGGAGGCCGGCTGAGGGGCCGGCGCGGAGACCTGGGAGGCCGGCTGAGGGGCCGGCGCGGAGACCTGGGAGGCCGGCTGAGGGGCCGGCGCGGAGACCTGGGAGGCCGGCTGAGGGGCCGGCGCGGAGACCTGGGAGGCCGGCTGAGGGGCCGGCGCGGAGACCTGGGAGGCCGGCTGAGGGGCCGGCGCGGAGACCTGGGAGGCCGGCTGAGGGGCCGGCGCGGAGACCTGGGAGGCCGGCTGTACCGGCACTTGCTTCCGCTGCCTCTTTCTCCTTGGCCGTTTGACGGGGAGAGGCAAGGGCAGGGAAGGCCCGGGGACGGCTGCCTCTGAAGAGGAGGAATCCGACGGGGACTCCCAGGAGGCCCGCCTACCGCGTTTCCCACGGAGGCTGGCGGGCACAGACAGGATCCCGGGAGTCGCGGTGGGTGGCGCCGAATCCCCCAGAGACGCCACAGCCAGGACTCGGTCCTCCGGGATGGTGGGGAGGCAGTCCCGGGAGAGAGCAGAGAGAACCCACAATGGGGGGGGTGGTCCTTCGTCCTCCAGAGGTGCCATGGCGCGGCCCTCCGGCGTGGGGGCTTTAGCAGGTGGAGCTCCCGGCTCGGTTGGATCCCTGGGCTCCCGGTTCATTGCGAACCGAACCAGGGGCCTCAGCATCCGCATCTCCGCGGGCCATAGGGGCTCGTCGAGGCAGCTGTTAAAAATAACCTTTAACTCTGCCTCGTTGAACCCCGACCGGCCCGCTGCAGCCAGGAACTCCGATGCGAAGTCCCGGATGGCAGACCCCCTCTGCCGAAGGCCGTAGAGGACATGGGCATGTTGGGCCCGCAGTGCTGCCAGGGGGGAGGGTTCCGCTGCCTGCTGGGTCCTCTTGTGGCTGGTTCGTTCTGTCATGAAGGGGACAGAGGACCCAGATGCAGGCAACGGTGGGGGTAACAAAAAGGCTTTTATTATAAAAAACTGAAATGAAAACCCACGATGGGGGAAAACAGAACTAAATAACAAGGACAAAAAACACAAGGTTAAACCGTAAACAAAAGACTTCCCGGAAGGGGGCAATAAAAACCAGCAAAGACAAGCAGGGCAAAACACATGGGGAACTTACGAAACTTTACAAACACGTGGTACTCACAAATCTCACAAAACGAACCAGCCCAGGACAATGAACACAAGGGCTTTAAATAGGGTAACAAACAAGGGATAATTACACAGGGTACAGGTGTGAATCATCACAAACATTAACAGGGAAAACTACCGGAGAACAAGGGGGCGGGGCTTAGACGCGCGACATGAAAACACGCGGCGAAGGCAATCGGCCAAAGCCGCGTGTCTCCCCAAAGAACGTAAACACAAAGACAAGATACTGACCCAATCCTGCCCACTAGATCATGAAAACAAGACATAAACAAGGAGGGCAGGATCGCGGAAGTATCCGGGGGGCGTGGTCATGACGCAAGACCGGAGAGCGCGTGACACGGGCGCACCACGCCCAGGCCACGCGCTTCCACGAGTAACAAACACAGAGACATGGCACTGTCATGGCCCTGCCCACAAGGCTCTAGGAATCTACAAGACAGATCGGGCAGAACCATGACATATACTCTCAAGCTATATAAACATGGCACAGTCTACACAGACCACAAAAGGAATCTTCCATTGAGTTAACATGCATTACATAAAACAGCCAAAGCCACCAACATGTGATAAATATTGTAACTTCAGCTACAAAGATTATGATAGTCTTTACTTATTGCCACAAGCTGATAAAAACAAAATGCAGTTTTATTATACTTATAGACATTATGAAAAAAGTGACACTATTTCCAAAACAACCCTTCTACTGTCATGCTACAGAAATGTAAAGTTTTAGAGTTTACTTTACATTTTAGTAAAGTAAAAGGTTCGGGGACGAAGGAAAGAAACCTTCACAGTTGGGGATTGTCTGCCAGACCTCACATGAGGGACAATTTATGTTCAGTCACTGTAAATTCACACACGCATACAGTACACCATCACCATACCGTGGGTGAAACAAAGAAGTGAAAAGAAGTCAGTCAGAGAGAATGTGTGTTTGGGTACCAGCAGCAACAGAAAGGAAAACTCAAACAGGAATATGTGTAAATGTTCAATTAAATTTTATTTATATAGCGCTTTTCACAATGAGCATTGTTGCAAAGCAGCTTTACAGGAGAAAGAAACAGAGAAACATAACAAGGGTAAAATTACCAAACCTTTAAGTTAAAATAAAATAACTATAAAATAAATAAAAGCAGTCTCCCGGTGAGCAAGCCGACACGGGCCTGTGGCAAGGAACCCAAACTCCAATGATAAATATATGGAGAAAAAGCATGACAGCAGTTTGACGTCACAGCTGCACTCAGTGACTTTGATTAACGGTTATTGAGAAATTGTTTAAGATTATCAGAGAGAGCTTAGTAAATGTAGTCAGGAAATTGATTTTGTTAAATCTGTTCTAAGGAATGTTATACACAGGGAACGGAACGGTGATGGCATAATGTAACTGAATGCAGCTGTGACTTCAAACTGCTGTCATGTGATGTAAGTTTAGATTCACTTAAGGACTAGGTGTTATAATCCCAATAATGAGCACAGTTTAATTGTTCAGTAAGACATTTCCCACGCTTTAAGCGTGACAGAGGAGCAGTCAAGAACATGGATAAGGCAAGGTGACAGAAGCTGACAATGACTTCAATGCAACCATACGAGCCAACCCGATGCTAAGGCTGTCCTAGCCCCACTGGCACCGTTAATGCATGCTCAGTGCCCTCGGTTTCGTATGGCATAACAGCACCAACACAACCATACGCGCCCAACTGTTGGCTAAGGCTGTTCTAGCCCCACTGGCACCGTTAATGCATGCTCAGTGCCCCTGGTTCCGTATGGCATAACATACAACACAAAACAAGACACCAAAGGTCATTTGGCAGCCCATACTTCTCTCAGCAACAGTAGCAAGTTCTTTACTACCTTCTGTTGGACCTGTCCTCTAATCCCAACTTCTTTAAGCAGTCTTGTAGTGGAATGGGCCACAAAGCCCCTGCAACCCACTTCCACCAGAAACACTTTTGCTGTCCAGCCCCGCTCTTCTGCCTCAGCTGCTAAGTTGGTATACCGGAGATTCTTCCTTCCTTCCCAAGGTACCGTCAACTCAATTATGATGACAGTCCTGCTGGAGTTAGACCAGAGAACCATGTCCGGCCTCAGATTGGTTGCTACAATTTCCACAGGGAAAGTAAGTCTGTCGTTTAGGTCAACTCTCATTTCCCAATCCCTGGCTATATTAAGCAGGCCTAAGGCTGGGGATAAGGGCTTTGTCCGCTTTTTCTGCCCTTCCCGAATAAAGTGCTGCCTTTTAAGCAAGTTGGTAAGAGCATTTTGGGGGATGGCATTTGCTGCCACTCTCTTGGTCTGTAGCGCTGCAGCCAAGCACTTTAGCACTTGATTGTGGCGCCATGTGTATCTCCCCTGTGTCAAGCTCTTTTTACAACCTACTAGTGTGTGTTTAAGATTTGCTGGAGCTGCACACAGGTGGCAGGCTGGATCTTGTCCACACCATACATGCAAATTTGTTGGTGAGGGCAGCACATCATATGTGGCTTTGACGATGAAGCTTAGTCTGTTTGTTTCCATACTCCAAAGGTCACTCCAAGTGATTTTGCACCGTTCAATGCCTTCCTATCTCATCCAGCGGCCTTGCTGGGCTTGAGAGACTGCTCTTGCGCATCTACTTGCTTCCTATTGATGTCTTACCTCCTCCACTACCAGGTGACGCTGTTCCTTTGGTGTAGCTTTTTGCCATGTGGGTGTTCTTTTTCCCAAACCAAGCCCCCCCTCTGCCATGTTGGACTTGTCCTACAATTTCCCTGTTCTTGTGTTTTGCGCTTCTAGTTTTTGGTTTTCTATTTTTTCTGTTCACTTCCTGGGTTACATCATCTCCTACAACAAAGTTGCCATGGATCAGGGGAAGGTGGACGCAGTCCGCAACTTGCCACGACCACTTACAGTCAAGGAACTCCAACGGTTTCTGGGATTTGCAAACTTTTACCGCCGTTTCATCTCCGGATTCAGCTTGACTGCCGCACCTCTCACTTCTTTGACCGGTCAGAAGAGCAGGTCCCTGTCCTGGACCCAGAGGCTCTACAGCAGGGGTCGGCAAGTAAGTTTAGCATCGGGCCAAAAAAAATTCGCCGCTAGATGGCGGGCCGAAGACGTAGTGAAAAGATAATTTAAGAAATTAATTGATAAAAAATGCAACTAGAATAGCCTACTTAAAAATATAGTTATTATATAATTATATATCAGTGGTTCTCAAACTTTTCAGATCAAGTACCACCTTTAATAAAATTAGTTGTTCCAAGTAGCCTACCACCTAATGACCTTCATAGAAAATCATATGAATAAACACTCAAATTAATAGTAGTGTTGTGAATCTTTAAAATTGGAGGACGAGGTGTAGAGATAATGTATAATTTATAATACAAACACTTTTTTATTTACCTGTTAATAGTAATAGTGGGGACAAACACTTTTCTGTAGTGCACTGTAAACAGGGCTTTATAAATTACTCTTATGGGGGATTTATTAACTTTAATGTGGGGACTTGCAGAAAGACTACAAAGCTATATTAAAGACAAACATTATGGAAAGAATATTTAACTGAAGATAAATAAATATACATATACTTCAACATCAAGAGAACAGCTTTACATAAACTGAGACTCATACTTTACTGCAGCAGCTCTTGTCAAAGCGGCGTGTCAAAACTAAATTAAATTCATTGCTTTAACCTCGCGTAGATGCAGACACGTGTTGAATTAGCGCTTTACAGCAATAACTACATAATTACAGCTTTAAACAGCGGTTCAAGTGCAGAAATACATAAGAAACTTTATTTACACGCAGCTCATCGGAAGAGAGACTCAAAAGCGCCTGCGCAGCGTCTGTCTGCTCCCGCTCTGTGTTTACATTTACATTTACATTTATTCATTTGGCAGACGCTTTTATCCAAAGCGACTTACAATTGAGGAAAACAGCAAGCGATTCGTCTAAGTAAGCAATATTCACGAGAGGTGCTAGTAATACAAGGTTTCAAATACAACGTCAAGATAGTATAAGCAAGTATATAGAGAACATTAGAAAAGGAAAAATAGGGGTAAAATGAAAATCTTTTTTTTTTTGTTTATTTTTTATTTTTTAATTTTTTTAATTTTTTTTATGAGACAGTTAAGTGCTCATGGAAGAGGTGGGTCTTCAGCTGTTTTTTGAATTGTGAAATTGATCCAGCAGTCCTGATGGAAACAGGAAGATCATTCCACCAGCCGGGAACGGAGAAAGAAAATGTCCTTGAGATGGATCTCATGCCTCTCTGTGAAGGAACAATGAGGCGCCGCTCGTTTTCAGACCGCAGACTTCTGGAGGGGATGTAGGTCTGTAAGAGAGAGTTGAGGTAGATGGGTGCTGTGTTAGTGGCTGTTCTGTAAGCAAGCACCAGTGCCTTGAACTTAATGCGTGCCGCTACTGGGAGCCAGTGTAGAGAGATGAGCAGAGGTGTGACATGTGCTCTCTTGGGCTCATTGAAGACCAGGCGTGCAGCAGCATTCTGGATCATTTGCAGAGGTTTGAAGGCACAGGCTGGGAGACCGGCCAGAAGAGCATTACAATAATCCAGTCTAGAAATGACAAGTGCCTGGACGAGAAGCTGTGTTGCATGTTCTGTTAAGAACGGTCTGATCTTTCTAATGTTGTACAATGCAAACCTGCATGACCGAGTTGTTTTAGTAACGTGATCCTTAAAAGTCAGCTGATCATCCATGATTACCCCAAGATTCCTGACTGAAGTCGATGGGGTTATCTTAGATGGACCAAGTTGGATGGTAAGCTGGGGCTGTTCTGACGGGGTGGCAGGAATGACGAGAAGCTCAGTCTTGGCCAGGTTGAGTTGCAGGTGATGATCTTTCATCCAAGAAGAGATGTCAGCCAGGCAGTCGGAGACTCGTGTGGCTAGCGTGGAATCGTCTGGATGAAATGAGAGGTGAAGTTGAGTGTCATCAGCATAACAATGGTAGGAGAATCCATGTGCTTGTATGATGGAACCCAGTGATGTGGTGTATATGGAGAAGAGCAGAGGTCCAAGAACCGATCCTTGTGGGACCCCGGTGACTAGTTGGTGTGATTTGGACACTTCACCTCCCCAAGCTACCTTGAAGGACCTATCTGCGAGGTAGGATTTAAACCAGGAGAGTGAAGTTCCAGTGATGCCCAGTGACGATAGGGTAGACAGAAGAATGTGATGGTTAACCGTGTCGAAGGCTGCAGAAAGGTCTAAGAGAATGAGAACAGATGATTTGGACTCAGCTCTTGCCCTCCTTAGGGCTTCTGTAACTGTTAGTAGGGCAGTTTCGGTTGAGTGACCGCTCTTAAAGCCTGACTGGTTGGTGTCCAGCCTGTTGTTTTGGGTGAGGAAGGTAGACACCTGATTGAAAACAACCCGTTCAAGTGCTTTAGCTATGAACGGAAGGAGAGAAATGGGTCTATAATTCTCCAGTAGGGAAGTGTCATGTGTGGGTTTCTTAAGCAGCGGGGTTACCCGGGCCTGCTTGAATGCAGTGGGGAAAATTCCTGTATTAAGAGATGTGTTAATGATATGAGTGAGTGATGGTAGGAGTGTGGGTGAGATGGCTTGTAGTAGATGTGAGGGGATGGGGTCTAACGGGCAGGTGGTTGGGTGAGTAGAGAGCAGAAGTTTAGAGACATCATCCTCTTTAAGAGGAGAGAAAGAGGAGAGAAGATGGTCTGCTGTGTGTATGTGCGATGTGAGATCATTGATGGGTGGAGCTGAAAATTGTCTGCTGATAGACCTAGTTTAGTCTGTGAAGTAGCTGGCAAAGTCATTAGCCGTTAGGGAGTTAGACGGAGGTGGTGGAGGGGGACAGAGGAGAGTTTTAAATGTTTTGAAAAGCTTGTGGGAGTCTGAGGCGCTGCTAATTTTGTCATGGAAGAATGCAGATTTAGCAGTGTGAATGTCTGCAGAGAAGATAGAGAGTGAAGCTTGATACTTACAGAGGTCAGCGATGTCTTTTGTTTTGCGCCATTTCCTTTCAGTCGCTCTGAGTTTAGCCCGGTGTTCCCGGAGGGTATCGGACAACCAGGGACTGGAAGGAGTAGCACGTGCTGGCCTGGAGGAAATAGGACAGATAGTGTCTAGACACGAGGTTAGTGTTGTGAGAAGTGTGTCTGTGGCAGAATTAACATCTAGTGATGCAAAGTGTGTGAAGGATGGAAGGGAGGTTTCTATGACAGATGAAAGATGGACAGGAGAAAGGGAGCGCAGATTCCGCCTAAATGAGACTGGCAGCGGAGTTGGTGAGTTGCGGGAATGCAGTATTAAATTAAAAGTGATGAAAAAGTGATCAGAGACGTGCAGAGGTGTAATCAAGGTGTTCTCTGTATCACAGCTGCGTGTGTAGATAAGATCAAGTTGGTTACCTGACTTATGGGTACCTGTGGTGGGGACTAGTTGGAGATTGAAGGAGGTAAGCAGTGAGTGGAAGTTTGAGGCATAAGGCTTCTCTAGGTGGATGTTGAAATCCCCAAAGACAAGAAGCGGCGAGTCGTCCTCAGGGAAAGACGAGAGCAGCATGTCTAGTTCTTCTAGAAATTCGCCCAGTTGACCTGGAGGGCGATAAATAACTACAATGTGGAGTTTTAATGGAGAAGTAATAGTTACGGCATGGAATTCAAAAGAATTGGTGTTGACTACGGAGGGGTAGGTGGAGAACTTCCAGTCTTTGGAGATGAGAAGACCGGTGCCACCACCTCTTCCATGCTGGCGGGGAGTGTGAGAGAAAGAGAAATTACTAGAGAGAGCAGCAGGGGTTGCTGTGTTCTCAGAAGTAATCCAGGTTTCAGTTAATCCTACAATACTAAGAGCAGAGTGGGAAGCAAATGCAGGGATGAAGTCGGATTTATTAACAGCAGATTGACAATTCCAGAGACCAATGGAAAGAGAGAGTGGAAGAGTAGAAGAGGTACAGATAGTGCGAAGGTTGGCGGGATTGCTCCGCCTTCCTCTGGTGAGAGAGTGTCGTGGGCGAGAGACCACAGGAATGAATTGGAAACACATGCTGTGCGAGTGAGTATAGAAAAGGCGAAAAAGAAAGTGAGAGAAAACAGTAAAAAAGGATTTTTAGATAAGATACTACTGTGCGTTGTCGGTTTCGTTGCTCGGTTGAGTCGCGCAGGACGAGTCGAATGGTCTTTACCTCGTCGGTCTTGAGTCGCGCAGGACGAGTCGAATGGTCTTTACCTCGTCGGTCTTCACGCGAGGAGGGCTGAACGCTTCCGCTGACGCGGGCCTCTATCTGTATTAACTGGGTTGCTAATCACGTAGTGAGTGGGAACAGCTGCCCGTGCGTTTCAAATTAGCAAGACAAAGCCTAAATGAACACGCAATGGCTCAAGTCGAATCTAATGCTGGACTCTTCCGGACTTAAGTGCTAATTTATCCAAAGGTGAAAAGCTTTCCTGTAATCTAAAATCAACTAGCTGCAAACAACACTCCAAAGCACCATAGACTTATAAGGAAAATAGATCAGAGAACGAAATAATTCTCACTACTTAGCAAATATATCACCTAAGCGTCATACAACAGAAACATATAATATACACCGAACACTTACGCGTGCGCTCTTGCCGTGACTACAGACTACTCGCTTATCCTTTTGAGCTGCCTGTCACACACCTGAGTTACATCGACCAATGATAAATAAACAATAATTCATACAACTATATTAAAATTGCACATATACTGAGATGTATTCCGTATTTATCTATCATGTATTAAACATTTAAAATTGTATTTAAAACACGAAATGTAAATATATATATAGAGTTTTAAATTTTCTGTCGTGTCACATACTACCGGGGTCTCTTCAAGTACCGCTATTTTAGAGGTGTGTCTAGCGATCGACAGACTCCCTTGAATGTCTTTCAGACCTTTTCAAATTAAAAGCTCTCAATTCATTTAAAAATAAAACACATTACAAAAACACAAATTCACTAAAGACATGATTGTGCTGCGGGCAAAATAATCAAAGTAATGCTGCTGGCGCGGGCCAGATATTATTGCTGGTGGGCCAGTTTTGGCCTGCGGGCCGCCTGTTGCTGACCACTGCTCTACAGGCTTTTGAGCTTTTCAAGGAAGCCTTTTGTACAGCACCCACTCTCTGTTTACCAGACCCTGACTTACCCTTTGAAGTAGAAGTGGACGCCTCCTGTTCTGGTGTGGGCACAGTACTCTCACAGCAGCAGGGGAAGCCTCCTCGACTCCATCCCTGCACCTTCTTCTCTTGCAAGCTTTGTCTCATTCAAAGTCACCTACCGACCAGGAACTCAGAATGGCTGATCAGACGCTTTGTCCCGCCAGTCATCCACCTGAATTCAACCGCTCCGACCCGGAACCTATCCTCCCTCCAGCCTGAAAGTATTCCTGAACCCCATACAGTGGAACATTGACCAGGAAATAGAAGCATTACACCATCCCACTCTGCCGGGAGGTCCCAAGGGCCAGATATTCGTACCCCCAGAACGCCATACAACATTTACATTTACATTTATGCATTTGGCAGACGCTTTTATCCAAAGCGACTTACATTACATTGTACTATACATTTGTACATTTTGTATAGTAAGCAAGTGGGGGTTAGGTGCCTTGCTCAAGGGCACCTCAGTCATTACCCTCCAGCCCTGAGAATCGAACCAGCAACCTTCTGGTCATGAGTTCAACTCTCTAACCACTGGGCCACGACTGCCTATTGTGGACTCAGCCCACTCTGTTCCGAGAACCGGACACCCAGGCAGCAAGCTAACCCTCTCACGTCTCTCAGCCCGGTACTGGTGGCCAGGTATGCCTCAGGACGTCTCCCGTTTTGTCAAGGGCTGCTCAGTCTGTGCCATCTTCAAGACCACGACGCCTGCCTGAAGGAAAACTGCTGCCTCTCCCCATACCCAACAGACCCTGGTCTCATCTAGCAGTGGACTGTCTCAGAGACCTGCCCCTGTCCGACACCTAAACCTACATTCTCGTAGTCATTGATTGATTCTCCAAGGCATGCAAACTCATACCGTTACCTGGCCTCCCTACTGCCCTGGTATCCGCCGAAGCTCTATTCAACCACATCTTCCGGAACTTTGGCATACCGGAGTATATACTGTCAAACAGGGACCCCCAAAGGGACCCCCATCTTGCAAGTCTGGAACTTCTTGGGGTGACCGTAAGCCTGACATCTGGATATTACTCTCATGCGAATGGCCAGGCTGAGTGGAAGATCCAGGACATCGGGAGGTACCTGAGGTTGTATTGCCATGATCATTAACACATCTGACATCGCTTCCTGCCCTGGGCCGAGTACACTCAAAACTCCCTAAGACAGTCTTCCACCGGTTTCACCCCCTTCCAGTGCATACTCGGTTACCAACCACCCCTGTTTCCCTGGTCAGGAGAACCATCATCGGTGCCAGCTGTTGACCACTGGTTTCAGGAGAGCGAGAGGGTCTGGGGCTCAGCACACACCCAACTCCAACAGGCTGTCCGCAGATAGAAGCTACACACGGATGCCCGTCACTCCCCCACTCCAGCCTATCAGCCCGGACAGATAGTATGGCTTTCAACCCGGGATATTCGTCTGCGGCAGCCGTGTCGTAAGCTGAGCCCCAGATATGTTGGCCCCTTTCTCATCCTCCGTCAAATAAATCCTGTGACTTACCGGCTCCAACTCCCCAAGCATTACCGGATCTCCCCTACCTTCCACGTTTCACTCCTCAAGCCATACACTAACCCTGTTTCTGTTTCCCCCACATAGCCTGGTGTAGCGGTGGATCCACATCCCCCCCTCCACCACTTGACAAGGCCCAACAGGTCTACAGGGTGGAGAACATCCTGAACTCTCAGAGACGAGGAGGCCGTCTTGAATACCTCGTGGACTGGGAGGGATATGGCCCTGAGGAACAGAGCTGGGTTCCTTGGGCTGACATCTTGGATCCTTCACTGTTAAGGGACTTCCACTCCTCCCATCCCGAATGCCCTGCTCCTCGTCCTCGAGGCCGACTTCGACATCCCATTGGGTCCACTGCAGCAGACCGTGTGTGTGGGGGGTACTGTAAGGTCTACACCGCCACCTCTGACCATGCCCCCTACATCAGCGCTCACCCCACGTTTCACCCGATCCCTATAACCGGACTTTTAACGGACTACACTCATCATGCACTTCACTCCGGCAGCCATCTTGATTTCATCGCCACCTGCACTCAATTACTGGACACTATTTAAGTTTGCTGGTTTCACTGTCTTATCGTCTGAACTTGTTGTTACCTGCCTGTGTTTTTGGTCTCCGTGGTTTTATGTTCCCTTGTGTTGCACGTTTGTCTACTGGATGTACTTACCCAAAGAACTTTGTCCTACCTGCGGGTGCTTCTCACTGGATACAATAAGTCTCTTGTTGGATTCTCTCCCTATGAACAATGAGTTACTTATTGGAAATACTTACCTGATATGTTTGAGTTACCTGTTGGAAATACTTACCTGATATGAACTTTGAATTAACTATTGAGAATACTTACCTGATATGTTTTGGAATTACCTGTTTTGATTGAGTTCATTAAACCTCATTCCAACTAACCTCTGTGTTGTGCTCAACCTACCTGTTACCCTCTGCGTTACAGCAACCTACTGTATCACAAGCACGTTTTTGACTCAAACAGAGACTGAAGTCCACCCAACTTAAAAAAATAAGTTGAAGTCATCAGTTGCCACAACATAATCAAGTTTACCTAATGAACAACAGAACAAAATTGAACATTTTTGTTGATTGAACATAAATAGAGAATATAGATTGATTATTTAATAATAAACAAATTGATTCATCTTTTACTACATTGAACATGTTTTCTCCCTCAGACAGACCAAATAACTGTTTAAACAGTTTGTATTGAGTGCACTTATACCTCATCATTGAACACACAAACCTCAACCATGGTAACAATCAAAAACCATCATTCATTTAAAAAACTCTAAACACAACAGATAACTAACAGTAACAACAATATTAAAGCATACATTAAGCTAAACTAAAACTAAAACACTAATCTTTAAAAGAAATATAAAAAAAAAACATAAAATTGAACATGCTGCAATGCATCTTAGGAACTTTCAAACTCTTGCAGTATTGTTGTTCAGATTACACCGTTTTTCAAGTTGTGCAAACTTTCTGACACATTTTGGCCCAAAACTTGAGAATCTTAGTCCAGTCAACAAAATATTCTTAGTTAGAAACATGTTCAGACTAATTTTGTTTCGTATATGCAAAACAATAATTTGACTCCTTTAACTAAAAATTCTATGTTCAAGTTACTTATCTTTGTGGGGAGAACATTTTGCAGTGTTTTTACAGTGTAGGAATTCTACTCAAGTTTACTATAGTAAATAAAGTATACTGCAATATTTTTTCCATTTGGACTGGCACCTTAATACTGTTAATAAACACCATTACATGATTTGATAGTTAAACCTTTAAGTTTTAGCTACGCAGAGATGATACGTTTACATCACATGTAAAATGGCTCGTTGCGCCCCCTCAAAAAAATTGTGCACCAGCCGCCACCGCTACTGAAGTGATGATAACAGACCATAGAATCAGGATTGATGTTAAAATCCTCATGTGAAATACTGTGAATACATGTGTGTGGAAAAATTGAAACATAGTGAAATCATCTTCTTAGTTCCCAGCACAACTTATGTCACGTGGTTCTCGATTACCTCCATCAACCTCTTAACCTGCATCAACGGCAGCATCGCCACATTTGTCCTGGAGCTCTTCACTGATGAGGTGAAGAGATTCCCCACAGTATGTGGTATGTGGCAGTTAAAGGCAGAGTAGGCAATCCTGTCCACAAATGTTTTTTGTCATGGTGGTTGAAAGTCTCTTAACATCCTGATAGCAATCAATAAGTAAAATGAAACATTGGTATTTTTATAATTATTGATGTTTCATTAACAAAGTTGGGGAGGAGCCTTAGAATATAATCAAGCCCGGCTGGTTCGCAACTAGCAATCATGGCTTTCACCATATCAGCTCTAGCGAGCCAGCACATAAATACGGAAGACGACTTCTCTGCAATATCTCTACAAGTCTTCAGTATCCCTCCACCTCCCCGGCTTCTCCTCCGAACTCACTCCATTAGCAGAATCCGGGGGGGGGGGGGGGAATATATCATCTGTGAAAGGCATAGGAACAAAGAAAGTTTTCCCAATCATTGCCCACGTCATGTGCACATTTTACGAGTCTCAAAATGCCTGGCTGACATCTCTTCTTGGATACAAGATCAAAATTTACAACTCAACCTGGCCAAGACTGAGTTTCTTGTCCTTCCTGCCACTCCGTCAGAACAGCACCAGCTTACCATCCAGCTTGGCCCATCAAGGATAACCCCATCGACTTCAGTCAGGAATCTTGGGGTAATTAGATTAGATGATTAGATTAGATTCAACTTTATTGTCATTACACATGTACAAGTACAAGGCAACGAAATGTAGTTTAGGTCTAACTAGAAGTGCAATAAGCAAGTGCAGGATATACAGTTGTGCATAAGTACAGAATAAAGCAAACATTATGAAGAATTTACAAGTGGGAATGTACTATGAACATTATATACAGATGGTTATTTACTAAAAACAGAAATTTACTGATGGATATGTACAATATAAATTAGACTATGCAGAACAGTAGTGCAAATAAGTATAAAGTGTGCATAAATGATGGACAGGAGCTATTAAGTTAAAGTAAACAGTGCAGTAGATGAGTTATTGCAGTATTCAGTACATAGTACTGGAGTGCAAATGATGCTGTATATGTATAATAGTCCAGTAGTGCAAATGATGCAGTATAGTATAAATAGTCCGGTAGAGCACGTAAACATGTAGTACATGTGTAGACAGTCCAGTCGTGTGCTTGACAGGCCTGTAGTGCAATAACAAAACAATATAGCAATATAGCAATATGGATGATCAGCTGACTTTTAAGGATCACGTTACTAAAACAACATGGTCATGCAGGTTTGCATTGTACAACATTAGGAAGATCAGACCATTCTGAACAGAACATGCAACACAGCTTCTCGTCCAGGCTCTTGTAATTTCTAGACTGGATTACTGTAATGCTCTTCTGGCCGGTCTCCGACACGCATTAAGATCAAAGCACTGGTGCTTGCTTACAGAACAGCCACTAACACAGCACCCATTAACACAGCACCCATCTACCTCAACTCTCTCTTACAAACCTACATCCCATCCAGAAGTCTGCGGTCTGCAAACAATCGGCGCCTCGTTGTTCCTTCAAGAGAGGCATGAGATCCATCTCAAGGACATTTTCTCTTACCATTACCTGCTGGTGGAACGATCTTCCTGTATCCATCAGGAAAGTTGGATCAATCTCACAATTCAAAAAACAGCTGAAGACTCACCTCTTCCGTGAGCACTTAACTATCTCACAAAAAAAGCTTTCTACCTCTCTTTTCTAATGTTCTCTGTATACTTGCTTATACTTTCATGACATTGTATCTGTAACTTTGTATTACTAGCACTTCTCGTGAATATTGCTTACTTGGACAAATCGCTTACTGTTTTCCTCAATTGTAAGTCGCTTTGATTAAAAGCATCTGCCAACTGAATAAATGCAAATGTAAATGTAAATTTTCAGTCAAAGTATTTTGCATCCCACTGCGCACCCTGTTCATGCAGACATCATACGTCATCAGCGCGCACATGTGCGATGAGCAGGTAGCGGGACAATGGCGGACAGAGAGCATGTACCTGGAAATCTTCCTCCTAAACCAATCACTCCTAAAGTGGCACTTGTACTGTTATGATTTCTCACCGGTAAATGTGACATGGCTTCTCTGTGACCGATACAACAGCTTCAGGGCTGTGCGTGCTCATGTGTTTTCGGAGGAGGCTAAACGAATAGTATATCTGAAACCTCGGTCTTCATTAAACAGTAGGCGAAATATCCGGGTGGTGGACTATTTCTCGCGAGATTTGGATGTGCTTGCATCCGAATATGCCTACTTACCTACTATGTAGTAGGAGAAAATAGTACGTGAACAGAGCAGTATGTCCGAATCCTCAGTATTTATAAAAGAGTAGGTGAGAAATTCACGGAAGGCGTACTGGTTACGCCCAGATTCTGAAGCACTCAGTGATGAATACTTGGGATACTTATCTATCCCATAAGCCCACGGGAGTCGGGACAGAATACAGTCGCAGCCGACTTTCATGTACAAGTAAAATGTTGTTTATTATTGTAAAGCTAATGTAACATTAAAATTGACCTTGTTTTGTTGTCAAATTGACTGCGTTTTATATTTTGCATAGTTATTTTTAGCAGTTTATTTACGTTTGTGTTTTATACGTATATTTGCCCTTTATAATATTATATAAAACATTGCTTTAACGTTTCATAACTTGCAAATAAAACTGATTATACATGTAAAGGGGGACCATTTGAATCAGGTGGTTTTAACGGACACAAATTTGGCACAATTCAGCTTTCTAATTATAGCCTACATCACTTAAACCATAAAAAAACTTAAACCATCACTTATGGTCTTAAACCATTTCATCACTAAAATAAAATTCTTTATTTATCCAAACAAAAAATGAAGAAACATTTAAAAATTGTGTGGTTTTATGGACAAGTAAAGAAAAGAACAGATGAGAGGAGACCGCGATCGTGAGTGTTGTGTGAACTTTTTTGCATTTGAAGAACATACATTTTAAAACATACTTAGCACATAAAACTCAGACAACATCACAGAAAAGATTTTCTCAGGTTGTTTTTAATAATAGAATAGAATACATAGGTGCATGTGTCTATACATGAGAAACATATATCAATAGGAAGAACAAATAATAATTAGCAGCAGTTTACAGTCAATAGCATTTTTCATTCCAATTCCATTGACATTTTCATTCTTTACAATGGGAAGTGTGAATGGGCTTGTTATTATCGAAATGTAACTGATAAAACACAACACTAATGTTTTACTACAATATATCTTATTTTTTGTTAAAAATATAATAAGGTTATAGCGTTACCCGCCATTAAAAAGGAAAAGAAGAAGAATTATGTCACATGACGTCCGGATAGCGTTCATACTACATTTGTTCAGGCAAAACAGTACGTACCCATTTAGCCCTCGTTAAGTAAGTACTTACTGAAATGAAGTACCTACTCAGTGAGTATGCGATTTCGGATTCAGCCATTAGCACTTTCCAAATGATCTACTCCGCCTTTAATCTACATACACTTTCAAACATACAACATGGATTTTATATTTGATTTAATGTTTATGTTCTGATTTTTAGAAAACGTTTAGTGCCGTTTACTTAACATATTTAAATATTATATTAATATTATATTTTAACAATATTTAAAATAATTTGAATACTGTTCTTCATTGTTGTCACTTTCATTGCTACACTGTCTATTGATGTCTACAGCAGGATTCGTTTCCTTAGAAATACACCAGAATATACAATTAGCAACTCAGCATTAACTACCGAATTTTCAACTTCATCTACAGTCTGGCTATATACATACATATTTATGCCTACATTGTTAAAACTACTGCATGTATGACTGAGTAAAACAGTGCAACCCTAATATAACCTTAACATAATGAACAACAAATAACATACTTTTATAATCATGTTTTTAAAGCCTAATCATCTGTGACCCTGCCTCTGCCTCTCCACCTGTGCTACCTGAGCTTGTCAAGGCTGCTTCTGCCACCTGATAAAATGACACAATTGGTTGTGCAATTTAACAATTCAAAGCTCTTATTTTAAACACACACTGAGAAACGATACTGTAGATTGTCAACCTAACATTTATCACAGCACTTAATTTCACAACTATGTCATTGTTTGACCTCATCTATGACCCGGATTGCCTCTCCACAACATGACAGGACTGCTACTTAAACTTACTATAATTATTAAAAATAATTATTATTTTTTGCACCCTCAGATTTCAGAGTTTTAAACGGTTGTATCTCGGCCTAATATTGTCCTATCATAACAACCATATATCAATGGAAGGCTTATTTATTCAGCTTTTACTCAAATTTACCCTTAAGACTACAGAATCAGGTCACATATATCAGGTCACATAACAGAACAAAGGTAAAGAGATTTTTGCCGCTTAGTTTGTACAACCGAATCAGCTGCAGCCTACGTCACACGTTAGCGAGAGAAGGCAAAGCCAATCATAAAGCATTGTGTGTTAGAAAGGCGGGACTTAAGAAAGGCAAAGCCAATCCTATAGACTGATCTAACTCAGCTGCCATGTTTAAATTGAAAGCAAGGCTGAGGTGGGAAGAAAACCGGATGGAAAGATAGACTGCAATGGTTTTAGACTACCATCGGTGTGTGTGACATGAATAAACAAATGATGCGTTTTAAAACAATGTAAGAGTTGCTTAGTGTGCACCAATGAAACCTGCTTATGGCAGCTTAAACATTCACAAATATGTGATGGTACAGCTGAAGTGGTCAAGTAAAACCGCTTGTGTGACTTGCATCCTATGCTTATATTTTCACATTTAAGATCATAAATCGTTTTAATAAATCCAGGTTGGTTGTTCAAACCATTGCAGTCTATCTGTCCTTCCCAGTTGCTTCCCACCTCTGCCTCGCTTTCAATTTCAACATGGCAGCAGAGTGAAATCAGTCTATTGAGTGGCTCAGAGATGACATGTTTTTGTATGCAAAACACAGAAGCGACTTAGCATTTTAGGTCTATGGGTTTTTGCTAAATCGCCTAAAGTAAGGTCTGAGGTTAACAAAGTGTCACAATGAGAGGACTGAAGACCCAATTGCAGGGCAGCGGTTCAAACAATAAGGACCTTTATTTTACAAATACGAAAAACAGGGAGAAAAAAAACACAATGGGGATATAACAAAACTCAAATAACAAGAACAAAAACACACTAGAAAAACTGGAAAACAAATGGCACCCACGAGGAGGCAAAACGTCTCCGGTTACTATCGTAACCTCGGTTCCCTGAGAGGAGGGAACGACACATTGCGTTAACAACGCTGGGGTATATCTCTTCTACAAACCTTTACTGAAGCCTTATTGCACAACGCCAGTGAAATCAAATTGAAACTGGCCAATGTCGGTCAAGACGGCGCTTAGGGGCGTGGCAGTACCCCTTATAGTACACCGTCTAGACCGCACACACTCAGAATCTTTGACTGAACGTTACAGCGCGACGCTCTGAGCACGCGAACACGGCGGTTAACGCAATGTGTCGTTCCCTCCTTTCAGGGAACCGAGGTTACGACAGTAACCGGAGACGTTCCCTTTCGAGAGAGGTCTCTCCACATTGCGTTAACAACGCTAGGGGAACGGTATAAAATCACGCCGTGAGAGCAGCAACGAGCGGAGCCCAACGCTCTCACCGCATAATACAAATAATGTGAGAGGAACAACCCCTTCAGCCAATCGGCGTAGCTGCAAGCACGAGCGTTAAGCTCATTGGATGCTACGTGAGCGGGAACCAATCAGAAACGGTCTTAGGCTTTGGGCAAAATTTGCATATCCACTCAGTTTTATCCACTCAGCATATCCCTCCCGCTAGGGGGTCCGCTCCTCGACAGCATGTCCGCCCCGCGGTTCAGGTGACCGGGAACATGTACCGCCCTGATGGAGAGCAGATAACGATCGGCCCACAGGAGGAGGCGTACCGCCTGCTGGTAAAGGGCTCTCGAACGAACACCGCCCTGTCGATTTATGTATGACACTACTGACGTGTTGTCCATCCGTATCAACACATGCTGCGATTCGACCTGCGGGAGGAAGCACTTTAGAGCCAAGAAGACCGCTCTTAGCTCCAAGCAATTGACATGCCACTGCCTCTCTGACTCCGACCAGGAGCCCGAGGCCGGGACGCTGTCGCACAGTGCACCCCATCCTGTCAAAGACGCGTCCGTCCGGTGATCAGACCTAACTGGACGCCGCGGCGATACATGTCGAGGTTGCGCCACGGCTTTAGGGCATTTAGACACCCGCGCGTGATCGTAACTCGTGCGTGCCCCGAGGTCCAAGAGTGCTTCGGCACGCGGGACCTCAGCCATAGTTGGAGGGGACGCATGAACAGCAGACCGAGGTAGCATACTGCAAATGCTGACGCCATTAGCCCCAAAAGTCTTCGAAACACTTTTAGCCGCGTCCCAGACTGAAAGCGTTCAGAGCCGACATAATATTCTGTACGCGCTCCGGGCACAGGTGAGCGCGCATCGTGATTGAATCTAAACGCACCCCCAAATACACGATCGACCGGCCGGGGAGCAACACGCTCTTCTGCCTGTTTACACATAGTCCCAGAGCTTCCATGTGCGATAGGAGCGTGTATGCGTGGGCATCGAGCATCTCTTTCGAGTGGGCTAACGCTAGCCAATCGTCCAAATAATTCAGAATGCGTATTCCGCTCGCTCTCAGAGGGGATAAAGCCGCATCCACTATCTTTGTAAATGTGCGCGGAGCCAATGCCAGCCCGAAGGGGAGCACTGTGAATTGGTACGCGGTGCCCTCGAACGCAAACCTCAGGAAGCGTCTGTGGCGAGGGGCTATTTGAACATGAAAGTATGCATCTTTCAGATCCACTGAAATAAACCAGTCCTCGGGCCGAATCTGCGCGAGGATCTGCTTTATCGTCAGCATCTTGAAAGCGCGTTTGTACAGCGCACGATTGATGGGTCTCAGGTCTAGAATCGGCCGGAAACCTCCATCTCTTTTCGGGACGACAAAATAGCGGCTGTAGAAGCCGCTCTCTATTTCGCTCGGAGAGACTACCTCTATCGCTCGCTTAGCAAGGAGGTTGTCGATCTCCTGTCTCAACACCAGTATATTTTGCGGGGCGACTACAGACGGGACTACGCCGTTGAAGCGGGGCGGTCTGCGCCGAAACTGGAGCGAGTAGCCATTCTCTATTATATTCAGCACCCAGGGAGAAATACCCGGAATGAACTGCCACGCATCTTTGTACATATGCAATGGACGAAGCGCCTTGTCCGGCACTCCCCGGATTTTCCCGCGCGCAGCGGACTCAGCACCGACGAACGAGGGGGGCGGGACTTAGACGCGCGACACGAAAACACATGGCAAAAGGCGGAAACACCAGACCCGTACTCCCCACAGAACATTAACACAAAGGCAAGATACTGACGCAGTCCTGTCCACAAGATCATGAATACAATGCATAAACAAGGGGGACAGGATTGCGGAAGTATCCGGGGGGCGTGGTCATGACGCAAGACCGGAGAACGCGTGACGTAGGCGATCCCCGCTCAGGCCACGCGCTTCCACGAATAACATAAACAGAAGACGGCACTGTCATGGCCCCGCCCACAAGGCTCTAGGAATTTCCTAGACAGGAAGGGCAGAACCATGACACAAAGCCTCTAAATATTTTGACGTTTTGATGGCATAAAACACACCAGTTATCATCCGCATGTGATTTTTAAACCTTTATTGTGTCTTAAAAATGGCGGTTGCTAACAAGTTGCTAAAAGTGACTAGGCTACTTTGGCAGGGACGTTAGACGTCATCGTGCTATAAATCGATAAATAATGCAACATGGGCACACATCTCTAAAATCATTGTTTGGGATTAGTGTCTGATGTAGAAGTCTGATGCTTACGTTGTGGTTCCTGCCAGAAGACCACATCTTAAAAACGCAGTCATAAATATGATACTAAGAAACAAGGAAGGTGAGAGCAATGAAGGTTGAAAAATAACAGACACGACGGGTGTTTGTGAAGTGTTTGGAAAATGCAATTAATGAGGAGCACATGTGGGCCACCCTATTAAATCCAACTGGAATTAATTAAAAGAAGAGATAAACTAATCATTCATATAATATAATATCAATCAATCAATTACAGTTCCCCACTGCATGCAGTATGCCTCACTCACAAATCTTTCATATAAATCTTAAAGTTTATACATTGCAGCATTTTTATGAATTGTCTTTATGTGTAGGAGCTTTGGCTCAGAATGACAACAGGATAAAGAATGCAAGATCATTGTACTGCATATTCCTGACAGTCTGTTTAAATAGTGAGTGTCCAAAAAGAGCCTAAAAATCTCAACAGACTACTTCCGCTAATTTAAAATGACTGTAAAGAAAGATAAAATCGAGTGTGTTGAATTCTGGGATACAATAATTCCCTTGAAGTTCACTCTCATACTCCATACTATAGTATACATATTAATACATGGCTATTATTGATAAAGCTATACTATTACTTGTAAAAGAGAATCTTACTATACTTATAAATAAATAATGTGTATTTATTAATATCTCTGAGCTATTTATTTCAATCATGCTTTGCTTTACATTATTTTTATTTGGTGCTGACTTACATTTACTGCAGAATTTTTGGTTGCATAATTTTTGGTTTGCTTGCCACAATTACACTTTTGCAGTGAAAAAAATCTGTTGTTCATTACAGAATGGTTTTGGAAAGCTACTGTCCACAGATTCTTTGGCAGCTGTCCACAGGCACCTCTCAACGTCTAGCACGATCCTGTGCCAAAGTCTGAAAAGCAAAACCAGTTTACTGACATGTAGGCTATTGCTATTCGAGTGTTACGAAGTAACTAAATAAAAATGTTAAATTAACAAAATGTTTCTTTGTTAAATGATCTGGTATGAATGAAAATTAATTTGGAGAATTGATCAAATGTATAGGATCTTGAATGCACTGTTGCTTTACACTGTAATGTTTGTTTGTTTGTTTTACTGCCTTAAGTTTTATGTACAAATTGGTTTTACTAGTTATTTCAACTAACGTGTAAATGTTTCAACTCCTGAAAAAAGTTCTGCCATTTCATCATTTTGATTTCATTATTTGTACAGCAGCTCACCAATAGCCAAAGTGTAAAAGTAAGTTGAAATTACTTGTAAAGCCTGATAGATTAATACAAAAATGAAGGTAACAAATGTATAGTGTATATGAAAGCATCTGCTAGCTGCATACAAATGAAAAACTGTTAAACACATCAGCTTTGATATAATATTGCCAAGACTCTTGTCTGTCTGTAAAGCTATTGGCCATAAAACAGTGAAATGCTGAATCTACACACACTTTAACAAATCATCAGATTATCACATGTGCAACAGGCCAATGTAACAGGTTTGTTTTTCTCTCATGGCCTGGCATCAGTCCATCCCTTCATTTAGACTTTATAGAGAAGAATGCTGCCTTAGCCTTTGTTATGCCTGTGGCTCTATGTTTAATATGCATGTTGCTCCACTGCTTTTCTCTGCAATTTTGTTTTGTTGTCTACTGGATGAACGGGAAAAGAACCCAAGGGTTAAAAGACTACTTATTCAGACTGCCCTACACCCCCCCACTCTCTCCAGTCCTCCAGATAGCTTTTAATGACCCTCTAATGAATTCAAATGCCTCTCTTTTGCTTAGCGGTGAAGACTTGAAGCTGTAATTGAGGAACGAATAGCTCTTGCCAAGAATTGTAGTCTTTCTTTAGAGGTTCATTTCATGAGAAAGCACCAGAGCTGGATATAAAAACAAATTGCTTCATTCTGGACAGATTGGACAAGTTGTTTTAGCATTGTTGCATTTGATTTGCATATAGTGGTGAGGTTGCGAATTGCAACCAACCGTTCACGCCACCCCTTCCACTCGAATCGCTACGAAGGCCATGAGAGGATGAAGATGTTGTCACGTTTTCGCTTCTTTTCCAAAATAGATAACATATTTACAAAACGCGCTCTGTAAAACGAGCGGTTTGTCCATTTTGGTATACTGTAAATTTACATTTATTCATTTGGCAGACGCTTTTATCCAAAGCGACTTGAGGAATTGAGGAAAACAGCAAGCGATTTGTCTAAGTAAAGCAATATTCACAAGAAGTGCTAGTAATACAAAGTTTCAGATACAATGTTAAGATAGTATAAGCAAGTATACAGAAAAGGAAAAGAGAAGTTTTTTTATATTAAGAGACGGTTAAGTGCTTACGGAAAAGGTGGGTCTTCAGCTGTTTTTTTAATTGTGAGATTGATCCAGCTGTCCTGATGGAGACAGAAAGATCGTTCCACCAGCAGGGAACAGTGAAAGAAAATGTCCTTGAGATGGATCTCATGCCTCTCTGAGAAGGTACAACAAGACTTCTGGAGGGGATGTAGGTCTGTAAGAGAGAGTTGAGGTAGCGGTGTCAGGGTCCCCCCTGTCTAATTTCTAGTTTGGGCCCTTTGCCCACGATCGGATGTCCGCAGAATCGGGCGTCCGCAGAATCGGGCAATTATATATTTGTCCTAAAAATATAATTGTACAATGTTCAATTAAAGTATAGTCAAAACACAAGACAGCACATAAAGTGTTTACTTCTACAACATTAAAATGTTTGGTTTTTAAACAAAATGTCAATGGCCAAATATTTAGTTTATTAGCCTATCATTGAAAATGAAGAAATGGTCCTACGCTATTTTTAAAGGTATGGTTAGCATTAATTTTATTTTACACTTCTCTAGTCACTTTTCTAGTTATAATTTTACTAGTCACTGTTTTATAGAAGCACACTTTTGTCTACATATAAACCTAAAACACAGGATCAGTAGCCTAAAGAAACACTGATAACAATAGTTGTATTAGTCTTACTTAATTTTATTTCTTAAAATACAATTGTTCATTTTTGGATAATAAACTAATATTAAATCTCAATAAATGTATTTGTATCATCCGTTTTCACATTGATTAATTGGGTCATCACAAGCATAAATCCCTCTAATAAATGTCACAACCAGCTGCTGGGTCATTATTTATCAGTAAGGAATATTTTTACCATTCACTCTGATAAGCAATTTATGCGATTGCTTTCCGTCACTTCTTGTGCAAGACTTTAAGTTCTTCTTATGCCACATACAGAATGTTTAAAATCAAAATGAAAGATGTCATAGCAGATAGCAGTAAATACACACACCTTATTCTGAAGTTCACTCCGCACTGCGAGGCCGTGGATTGAAGAACTCGCTAAGAAGCAGAGTAAAGACGGGGCGGAGTCGTAGACTGCTGCTACATTAAGAGTAGCGGGAGAGAGGGCCCAGCTAAGGGGGTTCCCGACACAGTGTTGCGTGTCACAATTTCACAAACAAAGATCACAATTTCTGATTGTTTCAAGGGTCAGCCTTGGGGGGCCCCACTGACCGTCTGCGCACTCGTGTTCCGGATATGCAGGCGGCACACCTCGGCTGGGGCCCTCAAAAGTTCATGGGCGCTTAGAATCGTCCTAAGCCTTATGGTGCCCCTGAGCGGGGTGCCGTGTTAGTGGCTGTTCTATAAGCAAGCACCAGTGCCTTGAACTTAATCCGAGCCGCTACTGGGAGCCAGTGCAGAGAGATGAGCAGAGGTGTGACATGTGCTCTCTTGGGCTCATTGATGACCAGGCATGCAGCAGCATTCTGGATCATTTGCAGAGATTTGAAAGCACAGGTTGTGAGACCGACCAGAAGAGCATTACAGCAATCCAGTCTAGAAGTGACAAAAGCCTGGACGAGAAGCTGTGTTGCATGTTCTGTAAAGAACGGTATGATCTTCCTAATGTTGTACAATGCAAACCTGCATGACCGTGTTGTTTTAGTGACATGATCCTTAAGTCAGCTAATTATC
>JAOTQM010000546.1:0-96365 GCA_026939265.1 Oreonectes daqikongensis
GGCAGAAAAACGGAAGCATATATGTGGGTATGTTTATAATGTACGCACACTGATAGTCCTGTGCATGTTTCATGATCCGCCTGTGTTGTATTGATCGAAACGTATGCTCTGTGAAGATGATCGACCCACAGCTCGGCAATACTTCACGCACTGACTCCTCAACTGAACGGTAAACAACTTCCCACCAAATAGAGCCATTTTCTTTTCATTCCTCCTCTACTCCCGTCGTCTTTGTTGAAGCAAAGGCTGATTTAAAATCCCCAGTGATGTGTGTGAGACGGCTCTGTGTTGGGAAGAAACACATCAGTTAATATGATATGTGATTGCATTCCACTAGACCGCACATGAGAACTGAAGAAACACATCTTGCGTTCCCGTTGCGGAATCTGCCGGGATGAATTTGGCACATTGGTCCGTGCGCTCATTCAAGGTCTAGCATCAAATTATATTTTGATATGTAATGCAATGATATTCATACATTTTTAAATGTGACCTAGGTATAAAAGTTTTGGTAATATGTGAAGAATGCAGGTAGCTGGGATTTAGTGATGGTTTGTTTGAAATGTACTTTGCTGTGATGTAAAAATCTTAATTGTACATTTTTCAGAATTGAGATTTTTACATCATCTGAAGCTTTCTATTGATATATGGTTTGTTGATAAGACAATATTTGGTCGAGATACAACTAAAACTTTGTAATCTGAGCGTGCAAAAATTGTAAACATATAGAAAATTGCCTTTAAAGTTGTCCATCAGAGGCGCTGTAGCAGGCGCTGCTAAGAAGAAACAGGTTTGTTTTAACACTCTCTTTTGGTTTGCCACTGTAATGATGTTCACAAAAATAAAGTTTTGATGTATTTACGGTAGAAAATTAGCAAAATATCTCCATGGAACAGGATATTTACTTAATATAATGATTTTTTGGGAAAAAATTTGACGATTTTGACCCATACAATGTACTTTTGGCTATTACTAAAAATGCTACTTAAGACTACTTTAGTGATCCAGGGTCTCATATATTTATAATATTTTTTAATTTTTATTTCCACATTTAATTTCCATCCTAGGTTTGTTAAAATTGTGTGTAAATTCAATGGTTTGCTGCAAGTTGAGTTGTAAGAATTGCTGACTGTTTGTGAAAACCCAGTAGACGCTATCGATCTCAGGAGCCTTGAGAGGCAGGCAACATGTTTTTCATCCTATGGACATTTACTGTTTAAGAGCCGGAGTACCACCTGCCACCCAGTGTTTCCTGAAATAGATACAGAGTTTGATTACTTTTTTGTCTGCCGTTTCACTGTGTTTCATGGGCTGTTGAGCTTCTTTCAACAATATGTTTTGTGACCTCTCTGACTTGAAAGATTTCCAGTCCTACGGATTTCTAATAAGGATTCTTCTAAGCATTAATTTTTGATCTGCATGTCAATCTGAGAGTCTAACGTATATTTTTTTATAATTACTTTTTACATTATAAGATAGTAGCACTTAAACAATATTTATTTTGGTTTTCTTAATGTAGCCACCTTCTGTTGATTTGATACACATGAATAGCATGTTTTCAGATTTAATTTTTTTTGTAGTTTTGTACAGACATTCCTATGCAGGCGCAAATTGTCAAAATTGAAAGCATTTAATTGTAACACGTTTAAGTGAAAAACACTTTTTCTTCATGCAAAGGGGCGCAGCAACTACCAGCCAACAGAAATCCAAATATTGATCATGTTTTTCCACTAGCAGCTGTTTTCATACATCATTCAGCAGGTGTGTGCACATGTGCTGTGCCATGTTTTGCTTTCTGAAAGGTGAACTTTTAACCAATGTTCCTTACACACGTCAAGATAAAAATAAAATAGAATCAAATTTATTAGTACAGTAAGTAACAATGTAGCCTATAGAAAATGAAAAACAACATATATCTATATTAGGGCTGTTAAACGGTTAATCACGATTAATCGCATCTAGAATAAAAGTTTGTGTTTACATAATATATGTCTGTGTACTGTGCATATTAATTTTGTATTTATAAACACACACACATACCTGTATATATTTGAAAAATATACAGATCTATAAATGTTAAAATATAATGAAAATTATATATTCATATAAATATACATGCAAATATTTATATATATATATATATATATATACTTACACATTTATGTTGTAAAAATGATTATGCGCAGTACACAAACTTTTTTTCTAGATGCGATTAATATTGATTAATCGCTTAACAGCCCTAATCTATACATAGGCTATTTAATGAATGTGTATACTGCCCTGCACTGCAACATTGTGATAGAATTGATCACAGTTGTTTAAATGTTAAAATATTTTGAGAAAACCAGATTAACATTATGTTATAAGCCAACAAAACAATACAAACATTTTTTGGCACTTTGTATAATACAGTGATATAATAATGCATAGAGGGTTTAAGGTAATGAGAAACATAAATTCAGGCAAACTTTTATCTGGTGGTAGATGTTTTGATTTGTTGTGAAGGACAGGTAAAGTAGAAACGAGCATTTGTGAAGATGAAAACGACAATCAAAAAACATGATATGATATGAGAGGTTTTATGATTTTTTTTTAATAAAAGGCGTTTGGTGGGTGAGAAGGAGCGACGGCTCTCTGAACGTTCTGTTTTGAGTGCTGATGCCTATCAGAATCATTCATCCATTTCCAATTCAAATTGGTCCTATCTTCTCGCCGTCAGAACCATTGATATTCCAATAATTTGTCTGGCATGGGGGTTCTGCTCTATTTTGGTTGTGTAGAGGGGTGTGGGTTTGTGTGGTTGAGTGTGTGCCATTGGTTCTACAACTGCGTGTGTGTGTGCTGGAGCTCATGTTATTAGTATTCAGGGCAGAGAGAGAAAAATTCTGGGTCCAAAACTCATTCTGTCATTTATGTGTTCAGTACGCTGCTGTTTCGTCTTTCTGTAGTTATTATAGAGATTTTTATTCATCTGAATAAAGTGAGGTGATTTTTCCCACTGTGTAATGTTTGTCTTTATCGTGTGTGTGTGGTAAAATATTTGTTCTAGTATTCGGCAGTCATTTTCAATTGTCTGTCCAACATTAGAAAACGCTTTGCTGGCTGAAGGTGAGTTTGTCACAAAGGCATAACAGACATTTTCCTGGGTTCAATACAATGTCTGTGACATGCTGTCAATTACCAAAGAAAAATAATTTTGAGTCGATCGACCTTCAGTTTGAATTCATGGTATTGCACTTGGCCTACAATGGGGCAAGGCATTTAAGAAGGTTTTAAAACAGATATGTAATTATGTATTTAACATTAATGTATTTTTGTTAAAACACCGCATGTTGAGCCATAACATTGGGTGGGACTACTTTTCTAGGTAGAACTTCTTACGTGTTACCGACTGTAAACAATGCTTTCTGGCCTTATATCTCTTTTATGTATTCTTGCACATGTATTTTATATAAATAAGAATAATAAGTGAATTTTAACATTACTGTAGTTTAAATTACAGTTCATTACTGTATGGCTATAAATCAGTGTGATAAAACATCTGTTGATATGTAACCTTCAAAAGGATTTGTTATACAGAGACTGTGTATTGTTCTGCAATCTACTTTTCTTGACAACCCCCCCCCAGATGTTTTAGTCTGTCCCCTTCGACTCGTCGAGCGGTTCCGGGATCTTCGTCCTGAAGAAGTGTCAGATCTCTTCATGACCACACAGAGAGTGGCAAATGTGATTGAGGAACACTTTCAGGCGACATCTCTAACCATCGCCATACAGGTATGAAGGAGGTTCTTACATTTTGACATTGTAGTTCAATACAGGAATCAAGTTTTTGTCATCGTAAAATTGGCATTATGGTATTTTTGAGAAGTGCCCACAAGGATTTATTGACAAAAAGACCACAGGTGTAGAGTTCACCAGTGTAACTATGGATTATGTTGCTGTCCTTACAAAACCTTGTATGTCTACTTTTCGCTGTTTTACAGGAAATAGTAAAAACACTGCATTTTAAAAACAATTAAACACGTTGTTGACAAAGTTGACGAGCACTTTTTAATACTTTTTTATTTGTTAGATATTTGAATATTCCAGTGAAAAACATAAAGGGTGACAAATAATAATAATGATAAAAAATCTAATTCTCTTAGATTAGAAACACAGTCTTAATATTTTTACATCTTTTCTTAAAACATACTTTTTAGGGTAGCTTTTATGTGATATATGTGAGTTTTTTTGTTTTTATTTATATTTGCTTTGTATTATTTGTTTATTATTATTTCTTGTCTCTATTTCTGTCTGTTTTTTGTTTGTTTCTATCTTGTTGTTATTTTGCTTGAATTCTACTTTATTTTGAATTGCTGTTACTTATATTTTATTATCTTTTACTTATGTAAAGCGCTTTGAGATGCTACTTTTAAAGGCGCTATATAAAATAAAGTTATTATTATTATAAAATATGGAGATACAAAGTTTCAGAAGGACAGCAGCAATATGTTCCACTAACAGAGAGTAAACCAGAGAGTGCCCCAAATATTTTTTTATCATTTTAATTATTTTTTTACAATATTTTAAATAATTTGTCTTCATTTTATGCAATAAATCTGTTGTTTTATCAATAAAAATTTTTTTGGGAAGTATATTGCTTATAAAGTATATTAGCCCCTTATTTAAATAGATGTTTATAATGACATATTTAATATTTTATCTAATGGGATTCATGCATAAATTGCCAAACACTTTTTGATGTACATTAATATATGTTGTACTTTATTTGTTGTGAGCTTTGAGTTATGAAGGAAAAAAAAAAAAATGCCCCTAGTCTTCCCTAGCGTGTGTGACTTTATACCTTTGATATATATGCTAATTTCACTTCCACAAACCAACAAAGAAAAAATATTTTCATTTATCTGACAAAAGGAATAATCAATATCTCTGCCCCAAGAGCTGATATGAGATATAAGATTAATATACTTGCCTGAGATGTGAGAGACAGTTCTTCTGTAAAAACTCTCCACAGAAAGGTGATGCATCTTAGGTGTTTAATTTTCATGTGAAAATGAAAAACGATAGAGCACTAAATAAATATCCATCTAAATCTATTTACATTTTTGCACTTGTATTAGACCTGTGAAGCAGTTGGGCTATCACTATTCTTGATGTAGATAAAAACGTGATTGTGACATGCAGGATTGTTTTGTCTTTGATTTGGGTTTCAAAGATGAATTATTTTTTTGAAAATTTATTTTTGAAAATATTTTTCAGTATAAATGTCTATTAAATTATATATTTGTTTATATTGTATGTGTAATTGTTAAATCTCAAATTTATTTTCTCAGTCTTTGAATAAAAATACAAAGTGTCATTGACCACATCCCTTTGTTTTGCATATTGATATAATTTGTACATATTTGATCCTGAGTCAAAGCAATGAATCATACCTGAATGTACTTCCTGGTTCAAAACCATGAACAGAAACATCAAGGTAAAATAAAAAACGAGAGAAAAAATCCACTTTGACATTCACGCGGTCACATGACAGCACGGCGATTCATTTGAAATTTAAATGCTGTTGAATTATTGACAAAGATATTCCTGAATTCCCAACTAATTATCTGCTTCTGTTCCCCATAGGACGGACCTGAGGCAGGACAGACAGTGAAGGTACAGTCTTAATAAGCGCTCCCTTTAAATTTATCATGAGGCTTCTGTGACACTTATCTTCTATTAAATAATAATAGTATTTCATTACATTTTACTGCACTAAACCCTTCGAGTGTCTGCTTGAAAATGCTTTGTCCATATCTCGTGGGCATAGTGACGGTGCCTTTGAAATGCCTGACTTCACGTCTAGTAGGTTCTTTGCTTTTCTGACTTTGCCTAAAGCTGTGAAGTATGGACAAGTATGATCATTACATGTGTGGTTTTCCCATTTTGTGCTTTCAGATGCATGTGTGGCTTTCTTCTTTTACATTTATACATTCCTTGCATTGTTGCCCTATTACAGTTTTAAGAAAGAAATTCCAATTCAATGGCAGTCAAATGTTTCAGGACTTTAAAATGCAAATATAAAACATGACCAAATTGTGCATCATGCAAAAGTAATACATGTACTGTATATAATGTATTATATTATGGTAATTCAAGTCAGCATGACGTTCATAATGTGATATATTTCAAAGTTAAATAAGTCACCAAACAATGTAGATTTCACCCATCAGGAATGAATCTGTCATGGTTCTGCCCGATCTCGTCTTGTAAATTCCTAGAGCCTTGTGGGCAGGGCCATGACAGTGCCATGTCACCGTGTTTGTTACTCGTGGAGGCGCGTGGCCTGGGCGTGGTGCGCCCGTGTCACGCGCTCTCCGGTCTTGCGTCATGACCACGCCCCCCGGATACTTCCGCGATCCTGCCCTCCTTGTTTATGTCTTGTTCTCATGGTCTAGTGGGCAGGATTGCGTCAGTATCTTGTCTTTGTGTTTACGTTCTGTGGGGAGACACGCGGCTCGGGCGCTTCCGCCTTTTGCCGCGTGTTTTCATGTCGCGCGTCTTAGCCCCGCCCCCCTCGTTCCCCGGTAATTTTCCATGTTAATGTTTCTGATGATTCACACCTGCACCCTGTGTCATTATCCCTTGTTTGTTCCCCTATTTAAAGCCCTCGTGTTCATTGTCATGTGCTGGTTCGTTTTGTAAAGTTCTTGAAGTTTGTTCGTTTTGTGAGTACTGTGTGTTTTGTGAAGTCAAGTCTTTGTCTTTGTCATTGTCTCTGTCTCATCCGTACCGTTTGTTTCAGTTTTGCACCCACGTGGGAAGTTTTTTGTTTTTTTAGTCTTGCTTGTTTTTGAGTTCGTGTCTTTGGTTCTTTTTACCCCATCGTGGGTCTTTTGTTTTAGTTTATTGTATAATAAAAGTCTTTTTGTTACCCTCACCGTTGCCTGCATCTGGGTTCTGTCCACAAATCATGACAGAATTGGATTGTGAATAGGGTTTTCTGCGTGGCAGGTTGTTGTAATGGAGGTGTTGAAACATAAAAGGCCATAATAAATGAAAACATCTTTTATTTGTCACCAAGCCACCCGAGCAGACCAAATCACTTATTTTGAGTGATTTTTGTGCCCTTTCAGCGTTCGCTGTACTTCTCCGTGCTAATTATCTTACCGAGTACATCGGTTCCATTGTCTTTCATGTGTGAAGTCATATTTAATTGCATGTGGTATGAAGTATTAATTATGCATGTATAGCAGCCCGTGGCCTGAGATGTGGAACCGTGTTAAAATGGCAGTGCTGTTAAATATGTTAATTGTGGTGAGACAGAAAGCACAGAATTCCAATGCTTCCCATTGGATTGGGGAGAATGTGCCAAACAGTCTGCTTTGGAGAGTAGAGTAAGCTGAGATCTGTCTGGAATAGTCACATGATTGGCATTTAAAGGGATAGTTCACCCAAAAATTAAAATTCTGTCATCATTTACTTACCCTCATGTCATTCCAAACCTGTATGACTTATTATGAACACAAAAGAAGATATTCGGAAGAATGTTGGTAACCAAAAACCGTTGGTCCCCATTCACTTGTATGGACACAAAACCAATGCAAGTCAATGGGGACCAGTGGTTTTAATTTTCCAACATTCTTCATTATTAAACATTCTTCAAAATATCTTCTTTTGTGTTCTGCAAAAGAGAGAAAGTCATTCAGGTTTAAAATGACAAGAAAGTGAGTAAATAATGACAGAATTTTAATTTTTCTGTGAACTATCCCTTTAAAGCTGCATAACTTTTACCTCTATATCGTCATCTCTGTTTGAAACATAAAATTTCAGGTTGGTTTATGTACTTATCTTTATGTTGGTTGAGGTCAAATGATGTTAGACTAACATTTCCTATGAAATAGTACCTGACAACGCAAACTTATACTATAAGCTTGCTGTTGTGGATCGAGGAAAGATAAGGAGACACTTTTTTACTGTAATTTTTGCACTTCTTCAATAAATTATGTTTTGTTTAACAAAAAAAAGTCAACTATACGGAAATAAAGGAAAAACCATGACCTCTCTCTCTCTCTCTCTAGCAGAAAACATTTATTTTAATTATTCATTTGTAGAGTCACTTGAAGCACAACCAAAAATGGCTTTTCATTTTTAATGTTTATCATAGAGGTTTGAAGAGGTCTTGAAATAAATAAGTGCCTTGTTTTCCACAGTTAGAGCGACAGCACTTCAGAAAATGAAAGCGCTGTTAGAATTTCTTCTTCTTAACAAGCACATTTAAGTCAATATCATAGCAGTTCTGTGATAGGCATCCATTTACAAGCGCCGGTGTGTATTTACACTGATATTTCAGGAGTGCATCTGAGAGTTCAGCGTACTCAATGAGAGGTCATGTTTTGTTGAACAGAAAGGCCAGTGACACTCTGTAATCTGTGAGATTTTAAATGAAAGGTTTTGTTGTTGACAGAAGGAACGGATATATTCACACTAAGGTAAAACACTTTGTGAATGTTAGTTTCGAGACAAAGCATTATTTCCATAATTATTTAATTCAATATCAAGTACAGTATCTTATATATAAATATTTGTATTAAAGGGCTCTACACTTATCACAAGCCACTATGGCACTAATTTTATTTGACTTTTATTGTACTTTTTTAAATAAGTAATTGAACTTGTATAAAGAAGTAGATGATATTTACAGGAAGGTTAAAGATCTTATTTGCATTGCCTCAGTCTACCCAGAATTCATTGCCGGTCAATTGGTTTGGCTGCATCAGTTCAGTTTACTCAAGGTCGCATGACTCATCAACATGATTTTTTGTAAACAGAATTAGATGCACCGACATTTACTCAAGAGGAAGAAGTTACAATGAGAATGCAGCTTAACTAGCACAGCATTGAGTTAGTGGCAAACAGGGCATGGGTTCAATGCCTAGGGCACAGACTTATTGAAAAACTGCTTTAAAATAGCTTGAGCCAAACTCTGGATGTTCTTCAAATAAAAGAAACTGTCAAGTAATTGGGGAACTGCCTGCAACACTATGACCTAGAGTATTTACTCTGGAACAGTGCATTGTGGTAATGTTTTATTCTGTAGGTGCACCTTTAGCCTGCTCGTAAAAGTAGGATTTGGAATTATAGTCCACTTCGGAAGATGTTAACAACTTCCTGTTTCAGTTTTATTACCACTGCACAGACGATTATAATCGAATTAAAATGTGAAAAACGAATATCTTTAGGATTTAATTGTATTTGTAAGATTTTAAAAATATATACAAAAAAAATAAATGTTTCAGAGCAACAAAATAAACAAACGTTACTGCGCATGCACGCTTTTGTGGCCCAAACTTAACTTACTCCGATACACATCCACAAAGAATAGAGTCCCTGCAGATTATTTATGATAACAAACAAAATAAATAACAAGTAAATTACATTAGTAAGTTAATGTCACGGTCCCCTCTGTTGCCCTGCCTGTTTCCCATGTTCTCCCCATGAACTCCATCTCCTAGCATTCGCTCACACTCCCTCACCTGTCCCTTGTCTCCAATAGTCCTTACCTGCCAGCCATCACCCTCATCACCCGGACAATATACAGTCATGTGAAAAAGTTAGGACACCCTTGGTAAATATGAGCAAAGAAGGCTGTAAAAATAAATCTGCATTGTTTCTTGTTTTGATCTTTTATTTAAAAATCTACAAAATTCCAACATTTCATTAAAGTAAATCAATTTGAAGTGGGGTGAATATCACATTGTGAAAACTTTTTTACAAAAAAAAAAATCTAATACACCCGAACCATAATTATTGACACCCCAAGAAATTCTTAGGAGTAAAATATCTCCCATAATATATTCCCATTGATATTTACATTTTCTGAGCACACCAAGGTGACTAGAAACATGATGTTGCAAAGTAGAATACATATTAATAACACAAAGCTCAAACCCTCTTAATCATTCATCACAAGTAAAACTAAAAAACTAAATGGTTAAAACAAATTCCCATTTCTAACATCAGGGCAATAATTATGAAGTTTTAATGGGCTGTTGCAAATCTGCCTGAAAGAGAATGTGTGTCTATATTGTTTTAATGCACAGCAAAGAGAAAATTTTGAGTTGCCAAAAACTCTTCAAATATCACAGATGTAAAATGGCAGAAATCTGTTTATTTTAGTGTCAAAAAAAGAAAAGGAAAACTGCACCTCCATCACCACAAGTTGTTTGGGTCACTGTTAAAGAAGAAATCTTCTGCTCTCATGAAAAAACAAACTCCACCATATTAATCTGCCATACTGGAACTTCAACCAGGACTGGGGTCTATATTCATAGGGGGGTCTATATTTTTTTGCCAGCAATAACACATGATGGGTTTGGTGCACACAGGGATGAAAAAAGCCCCATGTCCACAGTTAAATATACTGCTGGATCTTCATTGTTGTGGACCTATTTTTATACCAGAGGACCTGAACATCTTATTCTGATACATGAAATCATGGAATATATCAAATACTAATGGGTCGCGGTTAGATCTTCCATCAGCACATTGGTTCAAAACAACCATCAAATTCAACACAAAAATGTGTCACTGAACTCAAAATCAAGATCCTGCCATAGCCATCCCAGTTTCCTGATCTGTACACTAGAAAATGAGTGGGATGAACTGAAGAAGAGGGAGCACCAACATTTGAAGGATCAGGAGAAATTTTGTACAGAGGAATAGACTCAGATGACTCTCCATGCATTCTCAAACCTCATCAGACTGAGAAGAAAAGAAAAGAGGTGTTTGTTGTGCAAATAGAGGTTGCAGAAAGTATTAAATACAAGGGTGTCAATAATTATGGTCAGGGTGTATTAGAGAAAAACATTTTTTTCACAATGTGATATCCCCCCACTTCAAATTGTTTTACTTTAATGAAACGTTGGAATTTTGTAGATTTTTTAAATAAAAGATCAAAACGAGAAACAATGCAGATCTCTGAAGTTGAAACCTACATTCGTTTGTGTTCCTGTGGGCAGAAACGTTACAGTTAAAAGTTTGTCTAGTCAGTATTATTTTGGGTTACCAGTAGAAGAACTGTTACTTGGCTAAACTTAAATGTGACAAAGTTACACGACCCATTAAACAAATTGTTTATTTAATAAAATTAATATACAAAAATATTCAACAAATTGTTTATTTAATACACTTACTATACAATAAAATATTAATATGAATTCTATTATTAGCCACGTGTAACTGTTCTCTCTGTCCCTGTTTGTTTCCGGACTTCGTTAACCATCATGCACTGCACTCTCACCCGGCCATTTTGATTGGACTCTGCACCTGTTTTTAATCTGTGTTTGATTTGTTTGCACCTGTTTTGTGTTTGCCATGTGTTATTTAAGTTCAGTTGTTTGCTTTGTTTCTTGTCTGGTCTAGTTGTCATTTTCTGTGGAACACTTACCCGTTTACCTGTGTGTGGAATACCTGCCCGTCAACCTGTGTTTGGATTACCTACCTGTTACCCTTTTGTGCCTGTGTATGTCAATAAACTCACCATCACTTCATCCCTTGTGACATCTTCACCTGCCTGCATCACCCGTACCGTGACACCACGAGCCAGATCGATCACATTTACATTTACATTTAGTCATGTAGCAGACGCTTTTATCAAAAGCGACTTACAAGTGAGGTAAACCGGATCTACCACTGGTGGTACTTGAGGTGACCTTGGTGGTATGTGACATGACAGAAAATTAAAAACTTTTTGTGTTTAAAATACAATTTCAAATGTTTACTACATGATAGATAAATACGGAATACATCTCAGCCGATGTGCAGTTTTAATATAGTTGTATGAATTATTGTTTATTTACCATTTGTTGATGTAACTCAGGCGCGTGACAGGCAGCTCAAACACAGAGCGGGAGCAGACAGACGCTTCTTATGTATTTCTGCACTTAACCGCTGTTTAAAGCTGTAAAGCGCTAATTCAACATGCATCTGCATCTACTCAAGGTTAAATCAACGAAGCACACCACGATCTAGTTTTGACGCGCAACTTTGACAAGAGTCGCTGCAGTAAAGTGTGAGTCTCTGTTTGTTATGTACAGCTGTCCTCTTGATGTTTAAGAACACGTATATTTATTTATCTTCTGTATTAAATATTCTTTGTTTATTGTTTGTCTTTAATATAGTCTTTCTGCAAGTCCCCACAGAGTTAATAAATCCCACATAACAGTCATTTACAGAGGGTTTGTGTATTAGCTGGTAAATAAAGAAAGTGTTTGTATTATTAATACTACATTAGAATTGGAGGACGAGATGTAAAGATAAAGATTCACAGCTCTACTATTAATATGCTTTTCTATATGGCAGTCATTAGATGGTACTTAGAACAACTCATTTTATTAAAGGTGGTACTTGATCTGAAAAGTTTGAGAACAACTGAGGTAAACAAAAGAAGCAATTAAAACAACACAAGGACAGCAATACACTGTCTAACTGTGTGGTGTTAAACATAAGCATTTTAAAAAGTAAATCAAATTACTTTCTTCACAATGAGCTGTGAGGATGTGCAACTAAGATCATTAGGATCATTAATCGAAAAATAATTTTACATAAAGTGACCATCAGGTTCAGTTGGTCACATTCAAAATGTCCATACAAGTACTCTCTTTCAGTCAGTGGCCTTCAAGGGCACAATCATGTCCTCTTATAATTGAAATTCGTCCACAGTCTCAGCAGTGAAGCTTCTGTTGTGTATCTTATGATACACAGTGCTTTGCATCCTAAAGTTTAGATTTAATGCACAGCACTTTCTTTCTAGTGTGCTACAACTGTTTGTTTTAGAGAAAAAAAATATTGTTGCTGTTTGCTTTGAGGAAAGGTTAATAAAATTTTAATGTGGGTTTGTGAACTTGGGTGTAAGCGTAACTAGTGTCATACATACAAGTTATGCCCTGAAAGAGTGAACTTTTGAAGTGTTTTCAAGTAAAAAAAAAACGTTCTTCTATTACCTTATGTTGTTTATTAACTTACATTAGATTTTGGTTAGTTTCTTTCATTTATGACAAAGTATTAAGACAAAATACTAAAAAATGCCTTTAACATTCAAAGTGCAAAAATGATTTGAGGTATTTTAAGTAGTTTTTCATGGATGTCTTGCGATAAACAATTCCAAATTTTAGGTGGTGCTTTGAAGCAAGACCATTTTAAGCACAAAAAAACAAAATAGATGAAAAACAGGAAAGAGGGAGGTGGGCAGTACCATAAATATTCACTAGCGCTTAATGGATGGGTTTGGAAGCGGTTGGTTCTCTTGTCTATTTGTTGGTGTTGTTAATGTTGCTTTTTCCCCTACGTCTCATCTTCCTCAAGCTCATTAGCCCCACACAGCATGCTGAGAACATCAATTCTCCCTAGCCGAGAAAAACAGCAGCGCTGTCATTCGATTAATGGCAATGCTCGAGTTCCAGCTCGCCGCCAAAGACCCATTCTAAATCACCACTTCTGCCCTCAGCTGCATTACAGAGCAGGATTCAGACCCGCGGCATTCAGGACTCTTCCAATGTTGTCTGTCTGTTACTGTTGATCTGGGATGAACATGGTGAATTCGAAAGAGACACATCAGATCTCGAAACCGGCCCAGAGACCAGCTGCCATTTTGCCTGACTGCTTTCTAAATTGTGTATTAAATAAGCACCTTGAATTATTGATTGACCTGAAGTTTCACAGTCAGGACAGTTTAGAAGCAGATGAGATGTGCTTTGAAAAATGGTCCCAAACAGAGCTGCTGTAAAAATGGCGGGGAGAAATGATGCAATTGTCCCAGTGGAGCCTCTTTTAATCTTGATTTTTATTTGCCAATTTAATAACTCTAGCTATTTTTCAGCTGGGCCTGTGCTCGCAATAAGACAGGCTGGTTTGTCAATACAAAAGTGGTTCAAGAGAAATGGATTTCAGATTGTAAATTTTATGTTCACATGGACGAAGCCACAAAGCCGGTATTGTACATGCCTGCGGGGTGGAGCATCAAATATTCAGCCTGAGTGAAATCATAAAACATAAAATCACTCATTCAGTTACTTATCCACTATTCACTGTATAGTCAAAGACACAGCCCTGCTAAAAATAACCATAACCCTGCTGAAAAAAACAATAGAAACCATTAAAGAAGTTGTGGTGCTTTTAATGGTTTTAAAGGGAATTGTATTGGTTTTAAAGGGAACCATATTGGCCCAGAGACCATATCTACTCTGCTGAAAAACAAGATGTTGTGTCGACAGAATGGGGTTTGAACCTATCCTCTTCAAGAGGAATTTTAATAGGCCAATGAACTTGTCGAATGCATGCCTGTCTTCGCCCTGCCCCATACATATGTGCTGAGGAACCTGGGTTACAGTTACAGTTGTAACTGAGACGCTCCCTTTCTGTCGTTCTTTCAACGTTTTGTCAACAGAATGAGATCTCTATACGAAATGCCACAGCGCTGAGCTGCGTCACAATTTCCAACGAAACGATACTGACAGGCCTGGGTGTGTCAATTGTAACCTTCCAGTGCATTTGGTAAGGCACTGTTGTGGAACAGTGAGAGACTGTTACCGTCAGCTGTCACAGGCGGTGGCCTCCTTTCTGTAGCAGCGAGATAGCGGCCCGGCACACTGGGAAGCGCTACTCCCTCTGCTGAGGATGTGTGCTACAGAGAACACATCCTTCCACAGGGAGGTAACCATGTGGAAATACCTGCATGGTCTCACCAGTGGGGAGAATTCATGGGAGTATAGTGTGTGGGGCCGACTTAACCAATACCCGGCTTGGTTAACATGCCGCTCCGCCCGGTCTTTTACCAGAAAAAGTGCTTGGTGATGATGGTGTGCCTAAACTTCACCCATGTGGGGAAGTAGGGTAGGCTAGATAGCACACTTAGGAGGGTAGAAGACACTGAGATGTGATGGAGAAACTCTTTGTGCTGGTGTGCCACTCTCTCCGGGGAACGCAACTCTGAAGCCAGTGGTCTCATGCGCATCAACCCGAACTTGATAACCCGTGCCGAGGATGTCATGTGCCCCAGGAGCCTCTGAAAGAGTTTCAGTGGGACCACCAGTTCACAAACAGTGCCTCAGACAGTTCAGCACCGACTGGGCGCGCTCGTTGCTGAGGCGCGCTGTCATGGAGACGTAGTCGAGTTTCATGCGCTTCTGTGTCAATATCCTAAACAGCATTCTGTGAAAGTGCTTGATCAGGGAGCGCAGATCCAGAATGGGGCGTCCCGTCATGGCCACTTCGCTGTCTTCTTAAGCGCCTGCTTACGGGGGTACACGCTCTCCTCCGCGGAGCTCTACGCCTCTGGGGGGCCATCTGATGAGAGGCTGTCTCCCTCTGCGCTGAAGGGGCCTCTGCTGGGAAGCGGAGCTGTTGGGGAGCAGTCTGCGCTCAGGTCCTCGCCGGCCGGGTCGCAGTGGGGCAGGCGTTTGATGAACTCTTGTCTGTTTCTTCTCCGTGGAGAACTGCTTTGACACATCCTCCACGGTGTCACCGAACATCCCAGCTTGCGAGATGGGCGCATCAAGACAGCCCACTCATCTATGCAAGGTTGAGCCAACAAATGTATTTCCTGGAACACCAAAGTGGACATCGTCTGACCCAGAGCACAGGAGGCAGAGTTGCAGCTGCGCTCAGAAAGAACATAGCCAGCCATGACATCTTAACTGACAGGTTCTCGCAAACGGAACATTAATATGTCAATATGGGTTGACAAATGCAACCTGAGCATGCTCGAGCCCCAAGCATGTGATGCAAGTGTCGTGCCCATCAGACTCGGGGATGAGAGCACACTACAGCAGGAAGTAAGCCTTCACATGCATAACTTTGTCACATATCTACTTTATATAAAATGTTATGTCTTACCTTCATGGTTTTTACAAAACAATTACTTAATATATTATTGTGATATTAATATATTTTATATTAGTATAATATGCAATAAACTCTGTCCAGGGTGCATTCTGTCTGGATCCTGAGATGCTTCAGCCCTTCCTTTGAATTGTGAATTGCTTACATTTATTTTTTTGATTTTACCTATAAATGTCTTCATTAATTATGGAAGTTATTTATTATTAAAATATATTAAAACTAGGCAGAATTAAATGGCAAACTACATCTAACAAACAAAAACAACTACTTTGTTTTTACATTTTGAAGCTCAGCTTTCCTTTCTACACTGAAAAATGGCAATATTGTATCTGAAAGTGTACATTAGTGTTCACCATACACATGCACTTTAAATCAGAATGCATTATGGGTAAAAAAAGGAGAATAAAATTGTTTGCTCAGACAACACTACAATTATAGATGACATTCCATATGGTGCACTATACTGTATGTCGAGAATACTGTATAAAGCGAATTTAAACACAGCTAAAGTCAATCCTTCATCCAATTCTACATCTGGGAAATGCTGCACATCTCTATGGACCTCGCAAAAAATAAAATATTTTTTTCAATCTTCCTAACCAAGTTGCGCAGTTTCCATAATTTATAAACTAGTTTGGAACATGGAGTTACTCTAAATTAGAACCCTGCCTAGTCCTTTTATGAAAACAGATTATCCCTTGCATATAGCACACCTGCTATGCCACAGCACTGGATCCATTTATCACTCACATTATTGCAATCAGGTGCCGGGTGCTGGAAGTACATGGAGGACGAAAGAATGGATCTATGATTGAATAAAGGAGCTGCACTCTATAGAAGCGAATACATTTTTACTAACCTCTCTGCCTAGAGCTATATGAAGACAGAAGACAGATCTAAGTATTCATATGGTGAAATTGGGTTTCCTCATTCTCTATCTAGCAGAAAACCGGGGAGTGACTCAGGAATTTAGTCATTTGTCTTGCTTTGGATGGTGATTTATCTCACCCGCGGTGCATGATGGTTTGCAGTTAAAAACTCCTGAACATATTCATCATTACCAACATAACCGAGTTGCGTTTCTATGTATGGACTGTTTTGAACAACGGCTCGCCATTTGTGATAGATGTATAACGTGTTTCATCATCGTTTGCGCAGGAGGACGTTCGTGTTCTAGTTTGCTGTGCTTTCTGCTTTTTTAACATTGCAATCGGTCCATTATGATGTCACAGGCCAACAGCCTGTTCCAGGAATATTTTTGATAGTGTACAGGACCTATCCTGTGAGATGGCACGTATTATGTCTTTTTCTGTAGGTTCCTGTTATTATAGTTATTATGTTGTTTTCACCCATGATGAGAAAACACTACTAAATTTAGCCCAGTGTACGATTGACGCAAAATCTGTTTTGTATCTAACTAGAAGACATGAAATCATTGCATTTACGTTGATCAAATGTGCTCTTTTCTGTCCTGTATCCTTATGTGGCCAGCACCACAGACTGAGATGATGTCATTTTAGTTCATATTTTTGACTCTTGTGTCTGTTTGTAATGTTGACAAAAATAAAAAAAATTATTTATTCAAGAAAAACATGTTACACATATTATACATTTTTCAAAAAACAAATATTCTTTTTAATAAATGTGATTCAGTTAAATGACAAATGGGCGAGTACATCAGGCATTAGTAAATTAGATGTTGAATTAATAATGCAATATTGCACGAGTAGGAGTGTGATGGTGCTCTATATCAGCACGGCTGTGATTAGGTTAGACCCTCACAGCCACTAATGTAGAGCACCATCACGCGACTATGAGTGCAATATTGCATTTATACAACAGTTTGACGGCACAAGTGTGTAGATAAATCAGAAACAACATCAGAGTGTTTTTAAAGGAAATGGGGAACTACTTTCTTCCACCATGAATTCCAGACCAGCGCAGTTAATCTAACCGTCACGTCTTTTAAATTTGCACTGTGCTGTTTCAGCAGAGCATTTGTGTGAATGAAAGAGAGAGAATGTTAAAGGAAACTCACTGAGGATGAGTTAATTCCATTGCACTGCGGTACTTTTCCATTGCTTTTTAATGTAAACATGTGTAACAGTGACCAGCTAGTCTGAGCGCTGTGCAGGTTAAATCACACTCGCCGACCTCAAGCGACAGATGATAGAGGCTGCTGTTTTTTCTCCTTGTTAGATCGTCTGTCTCCCTTTCCGGACCGATCACCGGTTCGAGACCCGCTCGAGACCGCTTGTTTACAATAGCAGGTTGAGATGGAGAAGGTTTCTGTTGTGTAAAGCGCATCTCGCGTTCTGTGCTGTAACGGTACTTTTTTAAACCATTCCTGAGCACTGTGTGAATGTGCATGTGTTTACTTTCTTCTTCTTTCATTAAAATGGCGGACTGGTGACCTAAGCACATACCTCCACCTACTGCTCAATATTGACATGGATGTGGAGGGAGGACCCAGATGCAGGCAACGGTGGGGGGTAACAAAAATACTTTTATTTAAACAGAAAACAAATTAAAGGCCCACGATGGGGGAACAAGACAAATAACTGGAACAAAAACACACAAAGCAAAACTGTAAAACAAGAACTTCCCACGAGGGGGCAAAACAGGAACAAACAAAACGGATTAGACAGAGACGATAACTAAGACTTGACTTGACTTGACTTGACTTGACTTGACTTGAATTAACTTGACTTCACGTAACAAACATCACAAACTTTACAAAATGAACCAGCACAGGACAATGAACACGAGGGCTTTAAATAGGGGAACAAACAAGGGATAATGACACAGGGTGCATTTGTCTGCTCGTCTAACTGGATTTAACCTAAACAATATAAATAGCAGATCAGCCATTTTGCACATTTGTTAATAGTCAGAAGCTAATTAAAAGACATATGTTATAAATGTTTCATCAGAAACATTACCAGGGAAAATGACCTGAGAACGAGGGGGCGGGGCTTAGACGCGCGACATGAAAACACGCGGCAAAAGGTGGAAGTGCCCGAGCCGCGTGTTTCCCCACAGAACGTAAACACAAAGACAAGATACTGACCCAATCCTGCCCACTAGATCACTAGATTGCGGAAGTATCCGGGGGGCGTGGTCATGACGCAAGACCGGAGAGCGCGTGACACGGGCGAACCACGCCCAGGCCACGCGCTTCCACGAATACCATAAACACGAGACATGGCACTGTCATGGTCCCGCCCACAAGACTCTAGGAATTTACAAGACAAGAAGGGCAGAACCATGACAGTACCCCCCCCCTTAAGGGACGCCACCTGGCGGCCTCAAGGGGGACATGACTGGGGAGACAAGACAAACTGAAACACAGACAGACACCAATAACATAACACAGAACAAATCAGGGGCAACACATGAAAAATAATAGCAGGGTTGGGGTGGGACAATAAAAACAACATCAAGTGGAGGGGGAACAAAAAGTCCAGGGTTCGAGTCTTAGGTGCTCGTGGAGCCCGGGGAGCCGGCTGAGAGGCCGGCGCGGAGACACGGGAGGCCGATGCAGAGACTTGGGGTGCCGGCTGGACTGCCGGTGTAGAGACTTGGGGTGCCGGCTGGACTGCCGGTGCAGAGACTTGGGAGGCCGGCTGGACCGGCGCTGTCTTCCGCCGCTTCTTCCTCCCTGGCCGTTTGACGCGGAGTGGCGCGGGCAGGGAAGGTCCGGGGATGGCTGCGGCTGGCAAGGAAGGTCCTGGGGTGACTGTGACTGTCTCCGCAGACGAGGAATCTGACGTGGACTCCCAGGAGGCCCACCTACCACGTTTCCCGCGGAGACTGGTGGGCACGGACTGGTTCCCGGGAGTCGCGGTGGGTAGCGTCGAACTCCCCAGGGTTGCCACAGCCAGGACGCGGTCCTCCGGTATGGGGGGAAGTCCAGAGCGGGGGGATCTGGAAGGCGACTGGAGGGGGAGCCGTTGAGCAGCTCCTCCCGGGAGGCCAGGTGCTCTACCACGCGAGGGAAAGGCTGGTAAATAATCCCCTCGCACTCGTGGAAGGGTGGGGGATCATCCAGCCCGGCCACCAGGTAGGCGCTGACCAACAGCTCCGGGATGTTACCCCTCCTGGCCTCCAAGTCCCGGGTGTAGTCCCGGAAAGGGCGACGGTCCTGTGCAGGAAGCGGGCCACTCCCGAGTGGGACTGGGATGCTATGGCCTTCCACCACTCGGGTTTGCGGTGCATGGCCACCGCTCCTCTGGGGTCACCGCTGTCTGCTGGGTCGTTCTGACATGGATGTGGAGGGAGGACCCAGATGCAGGCAACGGTGGGGGGTAACAAAAAGACTTTTATTTAAACAGAAAACAAATTAAAGGCCCACGATGGGGGACAAATATATTATCATATTCCGACCTTTCCATATTATTGCAAAAAAGGACTACGGTATCAGCTGGCGCTGAGTTTTCTTGTGTTTACTTTCAGTCTCATAAGTCCGACTAATAGTGGCGGAGTGATACAAGTGGGAGTGAAGCGGCTAACGCACGGCTTTCAACCAATCAGATTCGAGAACCAGAAAGAACTGTTGACTAAACGGTTTTAATGCACACCTTCCAGCCAATCAGAATCGAGTATTCAAAATATCTGTTATGTGACAAATAAATAAAAAAATATATAATTATTTTATTATTTTAATTATGAACATTTTCTAGATGCAGGGTGTATGTTATCTTTTGATCACAACTGTATATATTTATACAAAATAAATCCTTTAAAATCATATTTCTGCATATATTTATACTAAACATACTTTTAAAGTTTTTTTTAAATGCATTCTGGGACTGCCTTGGATCTTGACGTTTTATGATAGTAGCCTATTTATATCAGCATGTCTCACCAGGTTTGAAGGCCCAGCCAATGGATGACTTATAAAGATCTGTCTTCTAATCTGTAGTTTGTGCTGTGAGGCTCTATTGCTTTTGACCGATACACCAATCCACCCCCCCAACACAACAACCCCACCAACCCCCCACCCACCCCCCCCCCCCCCCGGTGCTTTAATTGGTGACCAGCTGTTGGTAACAAAATGCATTTGTCTGCTCGTCTAACTGGATTTAACCTAAACAATATAGATAGCAGAGCAGCCATTTTGCACATTTGTTCATAGTCAGAAGCTAATTAAAAGACATCTGTTATAATTTGAGGAAAGGACACTATACAAACCTTTTATTCCTGTAGAAGTTGGTTGCAGCTGGAGATTTGTGAGCCTGAAGAATGGTATTTCAAGTTTACGTGGTTGGTTGAAATGTAAAATAACAACTTGATCAGCTGCTGAGTGGATTTACGCCCTCAACAAAAGCCAAGAGTGAGACTCAAACCAGAATCTGTTGATTAAAAGCAGATTTAAGTACCACTTAACTCAGTGATTATATGCTGTTCAGCTTTTAGCCATCATCATAATACTTATGCTGGGTTTTAGAAGAACAGAGAATGTTTTTATTTCTCAACGTTGTAATTAAGCAATGAGATTCAGTACAAGAGACCACAACAGTATGTTGTTAAATCACTTACTGTTAAAGGACAAAATGCCTCCTGGAGTGAATGCAACCCTTTTAGCTGTGGCTATTTTCACAATATTTCAAGATCTCGAGTGCTTTTTTAATACAGTTAGTACATGATTTTTCACAAATTTCCTTTATAATGTTTTACTATTATAATGTTATTTTGGTTTGTGGCACAAAACGAAATGTGATTGGTTGCTTTACCTGTCAGTCATATGGAATTTTTGGGTGGGTCTTTGTCAATGAAAGCTGCAATAGTTTTCAGACCTTCAGTAAAATGGAGTAGATTTTGGTGGCCACCTCTCAAACTTCAAAAAGACACTAAATCATCATTAAATGCTGTATGAGTCATTCTCACGAAACCATTGAAACAACATGGCAGTAATGAATTTAAATATAAAACACATAATTTAGTATCACCAAAAATGACCATAATAAAGATAATTCTGTTCTCTACCCTGTACAAAAGAACAAGAACTTAATATCTTTCCACTAGAAAATATGATCCTAACAATTTCCTACAGGTAATGTGCAAAACTTTACAATTTTAATGCTTAGATACTTAATATAAAACAAGGAAAGTAAAATCATGTACACGGTAATCCATGGTCTATATCATGTAATATGAGGTACAATGAATGTCAGACTCTGACCTCAGAGTCTCGCTCGTATTTCACTGCACCTTGTCAGATTGCTCCTAAAATCACCCATTTTTATCCGTCCAATTTTCTGCACCGTTCAGTCGGTGGTCCTTTGCCACTTGCTCCAGTCTGCCGAGCTTTTCTTCTCCATTCTAAGCACCCCGGTAAAAAGTCTTCTTGATGAAATGGAACTCTCGTGTGTGTGTGTGTGTGTGTGTGTGTGTGTGTTTGTACTTTTCTCAAGGTAGGCCAATTTAATAATGCAGACATTATGCAAATGGACTCATTAAATAGAAAACACATTGCAACAAAGCAGATGCCTCCAAACATGTTATCTTGTTTGTAACATTTATAAATACTTATTCACCAAGCCTGAGCTGTTTATCACAACAGCCTAATGAAAAATGAATTAAAAAACATGGTAATTAGGTTATTATACCCTGGTAGAGTTCAACACAGTGTGAAAACCTTCTAACGCCTGACGCTTTGAAAGATAGCTGATTATATGTGTTTGTTTGTCCTGGGTTTTGATTTATGTTGTGCTAAAGATATGCTTTCAGCGATTGGACAAAACAATCAGAGGAGGCTTAGTACACACAGAGTTTGTGACTTCAAGGAGACACCAGAAGCATTATGATGTCATGTGATGTAGTTATAATGTCATACCCCCTCTTTTTATTCTCACTTTTATGTATTAAAGTTTTTACGAGTGCTATCCGCATAACAAATCATGTCTCATCCTTTGGTACATTGACAGCGAATGATCACACACAACTTTTTTACTTTTTATTTTATCTTTTAAATTTACAGAAATTTACAGTACAGTCTAATAGCAAGAGTAAGACCATTCTAATAAAGCAAACTAAAACTATATATACTAAAATATACATAGTAAATCATAATTTCATAAAAAGTCTTGACCTGTACCTCTCTCTCTCTATGAATAGTTTATGCATTTTAATACTTGTAAAAGTATACCGATACCAAAAACCGATACCTCATGTGACATAACTGACTGAAATTTGTGCTTTTAAAGTTTATGACAAGCACATAAAATCATTTTTCATAATGTGTTTGAGGTGCAGTTGTAATTATAAGGTTATTCTATTTTTATTAGTATCACTGTGTTGTGCTTGAAAAATTGCCACCTCACCAAAAAAATAAAGAACAAATACAGGTAAAGGGATCAGTATAGGTATCGGTGAGTACTAGAAATAAAGTATTGGTACTCGTACTCAGCCTTTAAAAAATGGTAACGCTGCATCCCTAGTTTTAAGTAATGCGTAACAACCTGAACAACAACAGGAGAGTAGATAAATGAAGTGCAATGTTTGCTTATGCTCTCGCAAGAGAAGTGGAACAGGTCCAGACATTAACAATGCAGAAAACCAATAATGACAACTTTTTTTGTCAAACTGTTCCTTACGCACATGTAGTACACACAGTACACACATGTAGCATTGAACCAAAATACTGCATTATAAAAACAATTATCTTCACAAACTGCTCAGACAGGTGTCAAAAGGTGAAAAGTCACAGAACCATTTACAGCTGACCTACATAATGCATTATCCCCATCCCAGAAGACTTAAATGACGCACAAAAGAACAGGACTGAAAATGCACTGTACACACAATGCTTAATGTTGTGTTAATTAAAACACAAGGAGTTCTGCTGGGACTTGAATTACGTGGCTAATGTGCACCGGAGGAAAGCACAATTTCACAAACTAACCGTGCAGATGGCCAAGTTTGTGACAACATATTGCTGAGGGAATTTGCCGAGGACATCTGACAAAGTCAATTTAAGTTTTAAAAGTCTTCCAGGTTTACAGATGCATGCTTAGTGGAATTTACAGTAACACTTTTTTTTGATGTGGGAAAGTTCTCGAGGGAAAACAGCTCAAGCTGCCAGACGATTGTGTTGTAATGAAGGAAGTGATGTGAAGGGTGGTGGAGCGTACCTGTCTCACTTTCTCTGACTGTGAACTCGGCTTCACTGAATGAACCAGCTTTCCATTAAACGTTTCTCTCATGCTTTTCTTGTAATTACAGCATGTCCATGTCCACGTGCTGCCGAGGAAGGCCGGAGACTTTGAAAGGAACGACAGCATCTACGATGAGGTGAGGCTATACATGTTACGGTTCATGTGGCTACGTGCTGTAAAGAGATTTGATTAAAGTGTCTTTGCAGGTGTCTTTAGATGTGTTCTTACAGGCAGTGCCGATCCTAGACATTTTAAGCAAACTTGTGAGGTGCCCTTGTACAAATAATTAAGATGAGATATAAACATACAGTGGCAAGAAAAAGTATGTGAACCTTTTGAAATTTCATGGTTTTCTGAATAAATTTGTCATAAAATGTGTCTTGCAAAAGTCAAGGGTATTGACAAAAATTGGGGTGGTTTTCCAGACAGGGATTAACTTAAACCTGGACTAGGCCTTAGTTTAATTAAGTAGTTTTAACAAACATATCTTACTAAAAACATTACTTGTGTGCATTTTGAGACAACACAAAGGCACTGATGTATTTTGAGATATGTCAGTGCAAGTTGTTTTATGTTTGGACAGCTCTTACATTTCTTTTAGTCTAGGACTAGTCTAATCCCTGTCCAGGAAACCACCCCTATGTGTCTAAAAATAATAACACCAAAAAATCTGATCTTTCATGTCTTTATTGAGAACAACCAAAAAAACTCATAGTGCTTGTGGAAAAAGTATGTGAACCCTTGAGTTAATTACCTCAAAAAAGCTAATTGGAGTCAGGTTTTAGCACACCTGGAGTCTCGGTAAGATAATAAGTTTGGAGGTGTAGACTACAGCTACTTTGACTGATAAAAACCCCTCAAACCTTTTGAGTTTGCTCTGCACAAGAACAACACGCTTATGTGAGACATGCCTCACAAAAAAGAGCTTTCAGAGGACCTACGATCAAGAATTGTTAATTTACAAAAAACTGGAAAGGGTTACAAAGTTATTTCAAAGACTTTAGAAACTCACCAGTCTACAGCAAACAATCTACAAATGGAGACACTTTGGGACTGTTGCTACTCTACCAAGAAGTGGGCACCCAGTCAAAATGACACCAAGACTCATCAATGAGGTAAAGAAACAACCCCGAATGACAGCCAAAGATTTGAAGGCATCATTGGAACTTGCTAACATCTCTGTTCATAAGTTTACAATACGTAAAACACTGAACAAGCAGGGTATCCACGGCAGGATACCATGAAGGAAGCCACTGCTTACTAAAAAGAACATTGCTGCACGCTTCAAGTTTGCAAAAGAGCACATACACACTCCACAGCGGTATTGGCAAAATGTTTACTGGACTGATAAAACTAAGATTGAACTATCTGGAAAAAAACAGCACAGCACTACATCTGGCATTGAAAGGGCACAGCATATCATCATGAAAACATCATCCCAACTGTAAAGTATGGTGGAGGAAACATCGTGATTTTGGCCTACTTTGCTGCATCAGGGCCTGGCCAGCTTGGAATCATTGAGGGGAAGGTGAATTCCCAAGTATATTAGACAATTCTTCAGGATAATGTGAGAATGTCTGTACGTCAGCTGAAACTGTGTAGAAGGTGGGTGATTCAACAGGACAACGCTCCAAAACACCAGAGCAAATCCGCCTTTTGGAGTTGCCAAGTCAGAGCCCAGACCTCAACCCAATAGAGATGCTATGGATTGATTTGAATAGGGCCATACACATGAGACGTCCAAAAAATATGACAGAGCTAATGCAGTTCTGCCAGGAAGAATGGGCTAAAATTCCTCTACGATGTGCAGGTCTGATCCACAGATACAGGAAGTGCCTGGTTGAGGTTATTGCTGCCAAGGGGGGTCAACCAGTTATTAATTTTAGGGGTTTACTTACTTTTTCCACTGCCATTTTAAATGTGGAATGAGTGTGTATAATAAAGAACAAAAAAACACTTTTTTGTGTTATTTTTAGACACATTATGTTTGTCAATACCCTTGACTTAGATGAAGATCAGATCACATTTGATGAAAAATGTATTCAGAGAACCATGAAATTCCAAAAGGTTCACATACTTTTTCTTGCCACTGTAACTGTAAACTAATAAAAAAATAATAAATCAATTATCACACGAATGAAGATTAAAAGAAAAAAACATTACAGTGACACTAAGAACAATTAAGTAGTTTATAAAATGCAATTCAAATTTTGATTGACTAAACATGTGGCTCTACCATCTAGCTGTCCAAAAAACAACAACTTTAAAATGCAAACGCTGTTTTTACTAACGGGCAGCCATGGTGTAGCTGGCCATTCAGGGGACCAGGGAGGATCCGGGAGCTCGGGCAGCCATGGGGGTATTGGCTGCTTAGGGAGTGCCAGGAGCTCGGGAGGGGACCTGAAAGGTGTCAGGAGCTGCAGTGATGGGTACGCCCACTCAAAAAAATATTAGGGGAGAGTCCAGGGTGAACTGGGGAAAGTTCCGGTCTGGGCTCTGAGGCGGGCTCTGGAGGCGAACTCTGGAGGCTTTGGAGGTCTGGGTTGGCTCGGCAGGTTCTGAGGTCTAAGCTGGCTCTGGGAAAAGTCCGCAATAGGTCCTCTTTAACTCAGAAGGGTCCCACTCCAGCAGCAGTCTATCTACGAGGGTGAGCTCGGCTGAGCGTCGGGGCGCAGGCTCGGGAGATCCACGGCTTGTCCGTCATCGTGGCTTACAGTGGCGGGGCTTTGTGGAGGACCTCGTCATGATGTTCGGGTGAGTTGGGGCGCACAACACGCTTCCTGATGAGATCTGATGAGGATCAGTTTCATCCAGAATGGCCTTGTTAATGCAGGAGCGAGTGCCATTCATTTCCAGGATTAGACTGATAAACTCAACCACGGGTCTGTCCTGGAACTCCGGGGACAGGCACAGATGGGAGACCTCATCCAATCCCATCAGAAAGCATGTATTCAATGAACGGTCCTCCCAACTCACCGATGACTAATGTCATCAATCAGCTGGCTCTGGAGAGTCGAAGCCAAAGAAATTCATTTAGTTGGTCGTGTATTCCGTACCGATGCAGAGTCACAGAGCCAAACAAAGATCAGATTCCAAAACACAATATTTAATAACAGAAAAGAAACCACTGAGAAAACTCTCAACTTCAACATTACACTACAAATACATGACAAAGAATACAGGGGAACACAGGGTAAATAAAGAGTCCAGGTGATGAAAGAATTGCTGGCAGGTGTGGAGCAACAAACGAGGGACAGGTGAGGGAGCGTGAAGGAATGCTGGGAAGTGTAGTCTGGGCAAGTCAAGAGGAAACAAGCGGGGAAACAGGCAAGGAAACAGACGGGAGTGTTACATGCATACGCTCTTTTACAAACTTAGCTTCTGGGACACATCCGCAAAGAATAGAGTCCCTGCAGATTACTTCTGATGACAAGAAAAATAAATAACAAGTAAATGACATTAGCTAGCAAGTTAAATGTATGTCTGGTCAGTATTATTTTGGGTTACCAGAACCGTTACTTGACTAAACTTAAATGTGACAAAGTTACACAACCCATTCAACAGATCATTTATTAAATAAAATATGAATTGCTGTTTGTAACACTCCTGTCTGCCACCCGTTCTCGTCACCGGACTACACTCCCCGAATGCCTTGCACCCCATCAGCCACTTCTGATTATTATCTGCACCTGCAGCTTGTTTGGACTCACACCTGTTTTGTGTTTCTGTGTGTATTTAAGTTACCTTTTGTCCTTTGTTCTGGGTCCGATATTATGTTACGTTATGTTGTTATTCTGTTGTATGTTTCCCCGTTTGGATTACTTACCTGAGGAATAAACCTATCTGCCTGCCGAAATCCTGTGGTGTGCTCTTCTGCCCGAACCCCATAACCCCTGCCATTTGTGACACTGTTATTAGCCACTAGCCAGACCGTTTAACAAACATAGATCAGAAGTTAACTTCAGACCTGGCACGTGCGTCCAGTGAAATCATCAATAACTTGCTGTGAATATGTTTTATTTCCTGTATATTTTTATGTGACATTTTATATCCAATTGAAATATGTACTCTGTAATGCCAGGCTAAATATCAGCAAAGTCAGTTTATATGAATATTCCTCTCAGCCCATTTATTAACATTAATTCCCAAAAGTGCTCTGATAGAAATGAAGGGTTTCGTCAGCAGTGGTCGACCAGTGCATTTTAAATAAGCTTGTTTTAATTTGCATGTGGTCATGAGGGTTACTCTGGAGTTTTTTCATTAATATTTTCTGAGAGAGTTTTACCTTTAAGCTGTTTTTGCCTTCAATAATCATCCTCCTTTTTATTTTAGACTGTTAAATGTTTTATAAGCTCAACTAGATGCATTTACGTGCTCGTAAAGCTTATTGGAGTGGCGACGGGGTTGAAACATTTCACTGATAGTGAAGAAATGTTTCTTTCTCCTGAAGGTTTCTAATGTTGAGCTTTCTTTGTAGTTATTGTTAATGGCAGGAGTGTGGGTGTTGTGCTTGTATGACGGGTCATAATGTTACGTTTTAGAGCAGATGTTTTCTGTGGCCATTTAGTTTTGTGGTATATGAAATAAGGAACAACAGAACAAACCCGCACACTATCAATCTTGCCAAAATATAAAAAATTTATTAAATACAAAGTTTCAGTCTAAGACCTTTCATCAGGTATACATACAACAATGAGAACTTTATAGTAAAACTTGGAAATCTGATACATTTCAGCAAATAGATTCATTTTATGAATTACTGATATGCTTATATGCTTCACAATTTGATGTATAGAGCAGGATTTCTCAACCTTTTTGACCCCAAGCCCCCCCCCCTTGTATTCAACAATATTCAAAGGCCAAATAAACATTTTTACTAAATAAAATATTTTAGAGCTTGTCATTAACTAAAAAAAACATTTATTCATTACAAAAATGGTCAAATAGTTAGACATATTGGTTTTTAAATATGTATTTCAATGCTCATTTTGTCAAATTTTAGTCATGATGAGTCGTCTTGAGGACCCCTTAGAAGTTGGCTGGGCCCCCCTGTTTATAACCACTGGTATAAAGTAACAACTTTTGGTTATTACTGTTTTTTTTTGTAGTGTACATTTTAAAGCTGTTGTTATGTTGCAGCTGTCCTACTGAAACCTTGTATTTCCATATTTCATTATTTTTTGTCATAAATCATTATTATTTGTCACCTTTTACATTTACATTTATTTATTTGGCAGACGCTTTCATCCAAAGTGACTTCCAATTGAGGAAAACAGCAAGCAATTTGTCCAAGTAAGCAATATTCACGAGAAGTGCTTGTAATACAAAGTTCAGATACAACGTCAAGAAAGTATAAGCAAAAAAAAAGAAAGAACATTAGAAAAGGGGTAGAAAGTTTTTTTTATTAGATAGTTAAGTGCTCACGGAAGAGGTGGGTCTTCAGCTCTTTTTTGAATTGTGAGATTGATCCAGCTGTCCTGATGGATACAGGAAGATCGTTTCACCAGCAGGGAACGGTGAAAGAAAATGTCTATGAAATGAATCTTATGCCTCTCTGTGAAGGAACAACGAGGCACCGATCATTTGCAGACAGCAGACTTCTGGATGGGATGTAGGTCTGTAAGAGAGAGTTGAGGTAGATAGGTGCTGTGTTAGTGGCTGTTCTGTAAGCAAGCACCAGTGCTTTGAACTTAATGCGTGCCACTACTGGAAGCCAGTGCAGAGAGATGAGCAGAGGTGTGACATGTGTTTTCTTGGGCTCATTGAAGACCAGGCGTTCAGCAGCATTCTGGATCATTTGCAGAGTTTTGAAAGCACAGGCTGGGAGACCGGCCAGAAGAGCATTACAGTAATCCAGTCTAGAAATGACAAGAGCCTGGACAAGAAACTATGTTGCATGTTCTGTTAAGAACGGTCTGATCTTCTTTATGTTTTTCACCTGGTTTTGCAAATATCTACGCAATAAAAGTATTAAAAAGTGACAACTTTGACAACACAGTATGTAATCATTTAAAAAGTACAGTGTTTTGTCCATTTACTGAGAAACATCGAATTTGTACATCCAAGGTTTTAGAAGTACAGCGATGGCACACTGTATCTTTATCACAGTAAACACAGTAGTTTCGCAACATTATGTCATGATTGGCAAGGACAGAACCCAGGCGCAGGCAGCAGGTGGCGACAAAAAGGATTTTAATAAATAAAGGACACAAAAAACAGGAAACAAAAGCCCACGATGGGGATAACAGAACTAATATAACAAGAACAGAAACACACTAGAAAAACAGTAAAACAAAATCCACCCAGGAGGGGGCAAAACAGAAAAACAAACACAAGCAACACAGACTGGCAGGACGAGGCAAAAACGCACGCAAGTAACAAGACGTATGTAATGCACCAACACAGGACAGCGAACACGAGGGCTTTAAATAGGGGAACAAACAAGGGATAATGACACAGGGTGCAGGTGTGAATCATCAGAAACATTAACAGGGAAAATTACCGGAGAACGAGGGGGGCGGGGCTAAGACGCGCGACATGAAAACACGCGGCAAAAGGCGGAAGCGCCCGAGCCGCGTGTCTCCCCACAGAACGTAAACACAAAGACAAGATACTGACGCAATCCTGCCCACTAGATCATGAAAACTAGACATAAACAAGGAGGGCAGGATTGCGGAAGTATCCGGGGGGCGTGGTCATGACGCAAGACCGGAGAGCGCGTGACACGGGCGCACCACGCACAGGCCACGCGCTTCCACGAGTAACATAAACACGGAGACATGGCACTGTCATGGTCCCGCCCACAAGGCTCTAGAAATTTACAAGACGAGATCGGGCAGAACCATGACAATTATATTTGTAATTTTGTCTTTTTGGGGGGGATAGTGTATATTTTTGTTGCATTTAATGTGTTATACATGCAAACTGCAAAAGTGGCATCACAAGCAAGTCAAGTGTGCATCAGACATGGTTAACAATCGCATTTCGGTGCGTGTTTGTATTTTGTCACTTTATTGAGACAATGTGACATGCAACTGTAAACTCCTGCGGTGCGGTCACGAACAGCCTGACAGCACCTTCCGACAGGTATGGTCTCCAGCAGAGCTTTTGTGCAGCTTTTTGTGAAATGTACCTGCTGCCATTTCCACTTTTCTTTACAGTGTCACCTTGTCAAAGAAAAGTCTGCGTATCAGACTACGCATTGTTGCATTTATACCCTTTTCTCTCTCTCTTTTGTGCTTATTCTTTTAATATTTCGATTTTTTCTTTTGAATGTCATCGTTAGCAGACATTAATGGCAGTGGAAAGCAGTTTATTGTCCTTTCGGGCCACTTAATAAGTTTTACTGAAACCCGTCGCTGCTTAAGCATTGAATGTGACGTTTGCTTCTGCTCTGCAGTAAAAAGCAGGACGTATTTTACCATTCTTTATTTTCATCCCTTGTATTATACAACCATTTGCTAAATGGTGTGTTAAAAGATGCCAACGTGCTCACTGAGAAAGAAAAAAGCTACTAAAATGGTTTCTGGTTCCATGATGCACTTTCTAATCTGGCCAACTCCATCCTTTCCATAAAGGTCAGTGGTTTTTAAAAATGAGTGTTCTGACCTTTTTTAATCATGTGAAGAAAAGCAGAAGCATCGCAGCTTAACAGTTGAAATAGTACCTTTCAATCGTTTTTTCTTTCATTTCATGAAGGGTCATTTACTCGCCCTTGTATCATTGCAAGAGACTTGAACACAAAAGAAGAAAATTTTATATATTCTTTAATACAACAACCATACAATACAGTGATATGGCCCTGCCAAAGCTTGAAAAAGGCCAAAGAATCTCATGAACAGTAAGTTGCACTGTATTGATGGTGAACAGACGGCCATCTTGTCCGTGCAGTTATGAAAGCGGCCTTTCACATTAAAGTTTTTTTAAGCTACTTACTTTTAATGGCTTTGCTGTCAAGAGGAGATCGGCATTGTTCAGGGACAGAAAGAGCACTCAGGGCTACTTAATGAGGAGATATTAAAAAGACAGAGTGAGAATTATAATCACACTTCTGCCAATCTAATGGTGGAGCAACACTAAAGATGGTGCTAGGTTGAGACGACCGTGTCAGTTATATTCTGCATAGAGAAATCTAAATTGAATCTTCATTATTTTAGTTCTCTAGATGAAAAAATCTGATTATGAAATACATGAAGCCGTGTCATATAAATCAAAAATGTTCAGCGTGTTATTTCTGCATCACACTAAAGGTGCTTCACGATACCATAGAATAATTTTTTTTGTCTAAATGGTTCCACAAAGAACCTTTAACACCCGGGGAACCTTTCTGTCTCACAAAAGGTTCTTTGTGAGGAAAGAAAAGGAAAGGTTCTTTTTTTTCTTATTATGAAAAGGTAAGAGATATTGTTCTTTAAAGAACCTTTGATGGAATGGTTCTTTGTGGAATCAAAAATGATTCTTCTATGGCATCACTGTGAAAAACCTTTTAAGCACCTTTTTTTTTTAAGAGTGCACTAAAACTATCAAAGGTGCCTAGAGGTTCTTTACAGAGTCCTGCGATTTTGGCAGCTTTCAGGATCTTTTCATTTCTGTGATGTCTGTTAACAAGGATAAGTAAATAATATTAATTTGACTTAATAATAATTACATTTTACATGCATGACCTCAATGTCTAGTCCTTATGCAAGATGAGCCAGTTTTAACATACTTTTTTGTTTTGTATCAATTTTAAAACCATAATTTATACATAAATTGAAATATCATGAGGTTGAGGTTGGAGAGTCAGATTTTTATATACTATTTCTACATCAGATGTTTGGCAACACACAAAATAAAAAATTCTAATAGAGAATCCATTGTAGCTTGTTGTGTATTGTCATTGCAACTGGTGTGAACAAAAACTCAAAGTAAAATTTAAAGTTGACAAGCACCGATATATCAGCCAATAATCGGTATCAGTCGATAAAAGCAATTTTTCAAAAAAGGATCTGTGTATAGAAAATGCTAAGAAGCATCACCAATATGATGTTAAATAATAATAGTCATTATATGAATTAATTACATTCATAAAGTTAAAGGCACTGTGTGGAATTTTGTTTAGCGGCATCTAGTGGTGAGGTTGTGAATTGCAACTAAGCGCTCACTCCACACCTTCCCCTCCCGTTTGAAGCACTATGGAGGCTGTGAGCCTAAAATATTAGCTTATTCACTATTCAATTTTCAGCATGCACATTGACAACATGTTTTAAATCTCATCAGCATTGTTTACGCATGCATGCACGCACGCACGCACGCACACACACACACACACACACAGTAAGGTAATTAATGGGTTAAGAAAGAACGTTAAATGTTAAGCAGCGAGAGAGCGCATTTGCTCTGCACTATTTGCTTGTTCTAAATTTGTTGCATGTTGCAATTCTACAATTTATTTCATAATCATACATTACAATACAAATGAAAGAGTGGTCTACAAAAAAACTTAATTTTGACCTTAATTATAATATTTAGTTGTTTAAAAGCTTTTCGTTTTGATGCTTTAATCATTTTGATAGACAGTATGTCCGACAAAAGGATAACAGGAAAAAAACTAAAGAATATTTTATTAAAGTCAAAATTTAGTCTTTTCAATGAAGAGAATGACTTTCCACGGACTGTTGTAGCTGGTACAGTGAGTACACCTCCTGTTTTGACTGAAAGTCCAATTGTAAGAAATGTTTAAGCTATGATGTATAATCTTTCATTTTGTCTGAGAAAAATAAATGTAATCACTTCACTTTCTGATATCACTAAGTTAGTAACTCGTTGACGGCGCTAGAGAATCTGCTGTTGAGCTCACAACTGCCCCCTTCAGTTGCGGCACGTTAACTGTCTGCCTCATCGTGTGCCTTTTCACTTTGGTTGTATGTCCGATTAGCAAGACTAATTATATCACAAACATTCATGAAAGATATTATCCAGGCTGTTGAAAGTCAGGGTGTATAATAAACGTGTCTGCAAACATTATATTGGCGACATACAGAGAGACAGCAACAGGCACGCGCCAGTTGCATGTATCAAATCAGTGTGTAAGTGATAGTGCAGTCCGAGGTGAGGCTCGCCTCGGCGCTGCCGCACCTCGCATTTCTCCCTTGTATTTGAGCAGGAAATGTGCAAATACAGCAATTTTGTCTATAAAAATTATAAAATTGTTGGAATCATACAGAAAACAACTTTGAGGCTGCTGTAGAAACAGAAACAACATGGCGAATTTTATGTAAGGTGACCCACGGTGTATGTAGATAAAAATAGTTTGTTCCAAGGTAAGAAAAACATAAGGCTTTATTATGTAAGGTTTTCATACACATCTAAACACATAGTTATGTATATGATATTGCATTTCTGTCAATAGAGCCTCCAAAAAACGACACACTGGACCTTTAAGAAACACTAATTTAATCTTCAGAATTTAGTTAATGCAAGTTAACCATCAAACTATCGGTATCAGCAGATATCACTCTGAGTAAATGTCTATAGGTATTGGTGGAGACATTTACTATCGGTTCATCTTTAATAGATACGATTTTAAAATGTGTTGCACGTCTGGTGTAGATATGTTATGGGGAGTGACCAAAAAAAGTTCAAAAGTAAGAAAAAAGTGTAAAAATATACAAAAAGAAGCACTAAATGTTCATGTTTTGAATTGATTTATGATTCCAAACAAAACAATAAATTGCAAAACTAATAACAAATCTGAAGACAAAATTACAAATCGAAAAAGAGTGGCACGTGCTTTGCTTTGAACGTTAATCAACGAATATGCTCTATATCGCATATGAACGCCTTTTCATAGTAGTAACATTGAACTTACTTCCTGGATTGATTGACAGGAGATTCGTCCAATCAGCAGGAACTATCCCATTACAACAAAATACCTACCTATCGTCATTGTGTTTCCGCAATTGTTGTTGTTTTATTATGGTTTGTTATTTTGTTTTTAGATTCGATTTTTTTATTTTGTTTTCAGATTTTCTATTCGTTTTGCAACTTGTTGTTTTGTTTGCCACCTTACAGTCACTGTAAGTTTATTCAAGTGGATCACACGGTCACAGTCTGTGATAGCAGTCATTCGTTTCTGTATCCTGTAAAAAAAAAAAATAACTCCTGCACATAATGTCTCAGAGGACGTCACTGAATAACTCTCACTTATTAATCTCTCTTATTGTCCTTTATCTTTCAGATTTTCCTTTCATTTTATTATCTCCCTACACAATCAATGAATCAATCCCCAGGCTTCTCACATTCTCTGAGAGATCTTCATTTTGTTCACCGATCCGCAGAGCGACTTTGAAAATTAGCCGTCTTGTACTTCCTTGCTTTCTCTCTATCTTTTTTCTCGACCCTGATGCCGGCTGATAGCTTTGTTCATTAGATCATTATCGATGGCTCCTCCTCGTGAAGTACGACCGTACAGGGAGCGAGCAAACATATTCGCCGTAGTGGCAGGAGGGGGAGTGGGCGGCTCGGTTGTTATTTGGGGCGTGATTTATCGCCAGGCCCTCCTTCCTCCTTGCCGGAGTTTCTGCGGAAAAAACAAAGATGGGGAGAAAGCAACGTAATGAGAAATATCAATGTATTCTCATGTTTCTGCTCGGTCTGACAGCACCCAATCCATCTCTCTGACATTCACCTAGTTAACATTTTTATCAGAGGGCTAAGATTCGTCATTTTTACCCCCTTCCTCTAGACAAGTGTATAAGGCTCCACTAATAGTTTTGATAAAGATGAACAACCAGAAACAACCAGACGCGCTGCTCCTCTTGAGAATGATAAACAATGGAGCTGGCGGTCGGTTTCATATTTTACCCCCGTATAGCAGTTGTACCGCTGAGCGTAACAGGGTATAGACAGAGATTGCTTTAGCGTCCTGAAGCTTGTTTTTTCTGACTGTGGAAAAAAATGCCCTCATGTTTGGATTGGTGGGTTTGATATAGCAGCCTGGTTGTGATATATAAATGTTTAATGTTCAAATGCTATGTTGCCAATTTGAGTTACATGCACATGATTGGCCAAGCAAAGTTATGTTTACTATAGTGGGACAATGCTTTTGAAGTGCCAACTTTAAAGATGAAACTTTAAGTTAGTAACTTACTAAATGTTTTTCTGTAATTTGACCGTAGCTCAGTTAATAGTGTTTATTTTCTCAGTAAGCTGTTTTCCTGACAAGTAGGGATGTAGTTAACTAGGTCTCTTCCCTATGCACAGTTTGAAGTAGTACAGTATGCTTTAGTCTGAATTATTTGTGTTCAGGGTTGGTCCAATGGCCAATCAAAACTATTTTAATGAGTCCAGTCAGAACAGTTACATAAAAAGGTAGATTGGTCTAATTAAAATCTGAAAAGTAAGACTGATTAGTCCTAACTAATTGCTAGTCAGTGAGACACTGTTAAGTTTTAACTTAGCAGCTTTTTTTTAAAACTGGCCCCAAAGCTCAAAATATGCCACTCCTATTCTTAAAATTAGGGCTGTCAAATGATTAATCGCGATTAATCGCATCCAGAATAAAAGTTTGTGTTTACATAATATTTATCTGTGTACTGTGCATATTAATTTTATATGCATAAAAAACATATAAATACGTGATATGTATAAAATATAAAATATTAAAATGAAGAAACATTTAAATTTAATTTCAATTCCTGGTAAATATAAATAAATACATTGAAATATTTCCTAAATATATATAGGCCTACATGTAGGTGTATGTTTTTTATGAATACAAAATTAATCTGCACAATACACAGACATATATTATGTAAACACAAACTTTTATTCTGAATGCGATTAATTGCTCTACTTAAAATACATATTTACATTCATTTTTTTACATTCCACACAATGTATTCTTTAAAATCACTGCATAGTATTGCTCTACCTTTAACTTGTGCAATAAAAAGTAGTACAGCTCCATAGGAAAACCACAGATTTGGCAACCCTGATGTTCACCCTTTTTAGGCACATTTTTAGCAAATTCTTTTTTTAAGCAGAATAGTTATTAAAATGCTATCATGTTTTCTTAATACAACTAGTGAATTAGTATTTTGGTTTTATTGGTTTTGTTTGTTAAGGACAAATATATGGACAAGCAGAGTTTACTATAACTATAACAATAACTATAGTCAATTTTTTTAGCTGATAAACGTTTGTCTGTTTTATGTTTGCCTATTGATGATGACGATGCAGGTTTTATGTCTGTATTAAAGACTGTAGCGGTTGGGAAGTGGTGTTTTAACTTCAGGATATTATATATTGATGTAACGTCTGAGCAAGCTGGCAACATATATGCTTTACATCCCAGACACGAGTGCACCTTCAGCCTTCAGAGAGAGCATTCGGACTATACAGTCATATTTTGGAGAAAAGACATTCAGGAATGAAAACGAAAGCATCAGCAGCAGGTCATCTACATTAATTTTAGTGACTGGGAACACTGCAGCATGTGAGCTTAAAATAAACATAATATTATTGCAAACATAGTTATAGTTGCAGTTAGCATTATAATGTATTGTTATAATGTGAACGACCCTTTACAGTAAATCATTCCACATTTTTCCCTCATCATTTGTTGCCTTCTCTGTATAATTCCTTAAAAAGTGAAGAAAAATAACCATCAAAGATACAATAAGGTTATTTTTCATAACGCTGATAATATTAAAGTTAGCGTTAGCTCTGGTAATTGCTTCTACCAAAAATAAATGTACTTTCTTGTAAGTTGTTTTTGTAAGAAAGAGTCAGCCAGGGACGATAAAGTTGTTTTAGAACAATGTAATAATCCCTTACATTTAAGTAAAGAAAGCAAGCATGAAAAATTATATCCAGAGGAAGTTATTATAGACTCAATTCTATTTCAGCAGCAAATAGACATTTATAATGCAGAATGAGTTTTATTCATAAGTAATCACACAGATGGCATCAGTCTTGTTTCCTCAGCTCTTTCTCTTTCAGTCCCAGGTGTTCATCTTAAAGAATACACAACAGTGTCTAGCGGAACAGAGGCTATTAGTAACTAACTAGCTCTCTGTCCTGACTTTCTCTACCACAAACTTTCCTTTTAAAACCTCCAACCTTGAAAAATGACCTCTTTGGTATTTGAGCTGTCTGCCGCGGTGCTTCCCAGATAAATGAAACACAGATACACTCAATATCCATAATGGTTTGTCTGCTGTAATATTTGCCCTTTTGCTTTTTTTGTCATCCGACCAACCAAGGGAAGATACAAACACAAACAAACCGTTCTTGTAAATGGTTTTGCTCAGGAATCTGTCATGTTGAAGAGTCTAGCATCAGAGCTAAGTCCTATATATTGATTTTAGCGTTTGCGTTCTTTTGTTACAGCTTTCTGACTTTGACCTTTGCCCTGTGTAGTTGTGTCTTTCTTCTTAAATCTGTGAGTCTTCCATTTGTCCAACTCTGTAAAGAACACGGACGGGTTGTTTCTCACAATAGGCAGTTATTCTGTATTAAAATCGTGATATTTAACTATGTTGCTTTAAGGTTTTATCATTTCTTTTCAGATATATTTTACAACGCTTTTAAGTGATAATAAATTGCTTCGTGTCACTTTAAGCTGCAAATGTAAACATTTTAAGATGATAAATTATTATATATTGTTTGGGCATACTGTATATGTGAACCTGGATCACAAAACCAGTCTTAAATAGCACAAGAACATTTGTAGTAATAGCCAAAAATCATTAGGATATGAAGTAAAGATCATGTTCCATGAAGATATTTTGTAAGTTTCCTACCGTAAATATATCAAAACTTTATTTTTGTGAGTAATATGCTATTCTAAGGACTTCATTTAGACAACTTTAAGGGCAATATTTTCAATATTTTAATTTATTTGTACCCTCAGATTCCTGAATTTTAAATAGTTGTATCTCGGCCAAATTTTTTGTCATTTTGTCAAATCTTTTGTCCTATACTAACAAACCATATATCAGTAGAAAGCTTATTTATTCAGCTTATTTATATAGTTTATTAATTCAATTTCATTGACCCATAAGACTGGTTTTGTGATCGAGGGTCACATATGAAAAACTGGATCAACACTAACAGCATTTAAATGCATTGTGTCTGCTCAAGCTCATGAAACTACAGTTTTTATGGTTATACAGGTAATTTATTGTTGATATTTATATGCTACTATTGTACTAATTCATAACACCACATCAACATACTTTAAAAGTTACAGAATTTTGTACATGAAAATACAGTTAAAAATAACACAACATTTACACATTTGGCAGCAGATGCTTTTATCCAGAGTGACTTACAATGCATTTAAGGTAAACATGTAATCTGTACAGCATGTGTGTTTCCTGTGAAACACATGTTCACATCGACATGACTTTTTTTCATTGACTGACGTGGACATATTGATGCTCAAAAATGTTTAAGCATGTTTTGCTGTCCTCTTTTGATGATACTGTTAATTTGGTGACTGCGGAATGGATTGTGCTTCAATAGAGGAGCGAGTGGAAGAGGCCATAAGGTAACTTAAGTTACACATTTCTGCAAAGTGCAAACGAAGTTTCACATTGTAAATCTGAATGCATTGTGGCAAACTGCAGTTAACTGGCCAATGAAATGTGTTGCTTATGAATATTTATACATGACTGCATGTGTGTTTGCAAGTTAATGCCAATTAAGCTTATGTGTGTGCATGGCATGGGTTAAGAAGTGGTGACCTATGACCTTGCGACTAGCATGTAGCTTATAAGGTAAGCTAGGCACTGTGTCGACTTTATCTGATTTGCATATGATTCGAATTATAAGGTATGTGCACATAAAAAAAATATATACTTAGAAACCTATATATCATCATGTAGGAATATTCTACTTTTCTTTTTTGTTTGTTTTGTTAATGCTGATTTATAGATTGTTTTTCTAGTAATCTGGTTGAAAAACAACCTACTGTACAAATGCTAGTTTAGTTGCCGTAATGGGTAAGCTTTCATTAAGTAAAATTATATAGGAATATACTGGAAAATATAGTGGAAAAAATACTGGAAAAGCATTCACATATATTGGAACCAAGGGCGTATATTTTGTATATATTAAATTCTATATATTGTATATTTAATAAATTGGAATATATTAACAAAATATAATTCTACTTTTTTATTGTATATTAAATGGTTCAATATTTTGACATTTAATATATATATTTTTTGGAGGTTTATATCTGGAGGGTGATGTACAGTGAGGATGATGATTATTAAAGGAGTTTTTACCCAAAATTAAAGATTATATTCTAGCCTGTGCGCTATATAAATTTTTTATTATTACAAATATATTATAAAGATATCTGATATAGCATAAGAAATAGATCAGAATATTAGCATGTCAGAAGATAATTCTATGAATTATAAGATAACATTTTACAACAAAAAAGTCATTTTGCCTCTTTTTTTTTTAAATACACAACTTTGACAGAGTTTATTCTTCCCAAAGCAGACAGAATATGTTGCGTCTTGTTTTCTGTGAATCAGAGCGACAGGCAGCAGCAGAAGCAGGTCGTGAGGATGACATCCGCTAACCTTTTCGCAGAAATCATTTTTCATTTTCCTCAGCTGTGTCCTCCACCGGCTGATCTGCCAGGGGAGAAGTGCGCAGCGCATCCAGCGGTGGCCGATCCCTGCGGAACCGGCCGCAGAACTGTAATTTGATTCCAGAAATCTCCACAGCCCGAGACACGAAGTCGCCAACTGTTTCCTTTTAAAAATCCCTAGTTTTATATATTTTTTCCTCCTGATATAAGATGCTTTGACTTTTTGACTTGAATGTATAATGAACCAAGTGAGTGGGCCTGTTGACAGAGTCCTGCGGGAACTTCCCTGGTCACATCTGAACATATCCACCTTTAATTTCTACAGGGAACGATTGCTTTGTATTTTCTCCCACAGATCCTTATGGCCCATATTGCATGCATATGCAACTCTTTGATTGAAAGATATATACCATTAGAAGTTGCAATTGTGTGTCCCTGCTGACACAGTTTTGGGAATAGAAGATCACATGCGGTACGTGCAGGAGCTGCAGCCGTTGTCACAGATATGTTTATTTAGCATTTGCATAGATCTGTAACAGAACGCTGCTCTAGAAATCTATACTCATGTGGCTCAATTATACAGAGAGTATGCAAATGAAGCCTGGAGCACGAAATCAAATAAATTCAAGACTATATTTAAATCTGAAGTGGTGATTTGTGCATCACTAGCATCTGCAAAAATAATGATGGTTTTCAAAGAGGTTTCCTGAATGTCCACGTCTTTACAAACATTCATCGTTTTCATAATGGTATATGAATACGTACGGCTGTCTGTTTTGTATATAAGATGGGCTGGGAGAAAGCTTTTTCAAACATTTCATCTTGAAGCAGTAAACTGATTTAAGAGGCGCTTTTATGTTTAAATTTAACGGGCTGTAAATTGCTATAATTTACTGTCACATTGTTTGACTCGATTAAGAGATCCAGACCAAATTTATGCTCTTACCTATTACCTTCTAATCCCAGTCGTTAATACTTAAGATTAATTACACTTTTAGGACCTTACCCACAGCCTAACTGACTGTTAAATTACAAATATGTAAATGTGTAAACTGCATATGTTTAAGAAGGAAAAGCCAGTAGGTACAGTTTTTAAGGGTCATGGGGTGGTCTTGATTTATGTAAATCAGACTGGGAAAGCTAACAGTCCTCTCTCAAAAAAAAAGAAGGGGGGCATTATCGTATACCGAGATAACACCTGCCGTGGACGGAGGGAAATATTCTAATCACCTGACTTTTGACATCCCTTCTGCCAAGCACAGCACTTCCCTGACAGGGCTTTGTTCTGGAATGATGGCTGGTGCTCGAAGGCATTTATTAACCTGCGGGTCAGTAGTGTTAGCACCCACCTTTGAAGGATAAAGCTCTACCTATGCACCATTATTATCAATAAGCCAAAAGAAGGCTGCTATTTTTGTGCATTTTTAAGTATAAATATGGAAATAATGAATCTCCATGTCTGGGCTATTAGATGTATTACTCCCATACTAATTTTCCTCTTGAAATGGTGTAATTAAAGACAATTAAGTGTTTAAACCTGCGTGGCAGGAGAGACGGTGGTTTGGCCGCTTAAGGAGAGTTTTTAAGAGCTGTGCGCAGAGAGGCATGAAGGTGCGGAAGCTGTTATCAGATCCGCTGCCTAATCGCACCGCTCGTATGTAGCCAACCTGCAATTAGGGCTTCATAATGGAGAAGGTGTTTTCGCTTCCAAAAGTACTTCATTTTAGAGCACTTTTAGATTAAAGTTTCGCAAAGAATAGAGCTGGATTTTGTCAAATCATTGTTCAGCCTTTTCCTTACAAAACGTATTGTGAAGGTACTACACTCTTAAAAATAAAGGTGCTTAAAAGGTTCTTCACAGCGATGCCATAGAATAAATATTTTTGGTTCCACAAAGAACCATTCAGCCTAAGGTTCTTTAAAGAACCAAAAGGTTCTGATATGGCATCAAAGAACCTTTTGAAGCACCTATATTTTTAAGAGTGTATGGTACAATAATAGTTTCAAATGCAAATAGCGTAGCATTTGGTTATATATACATTTGAAAAGTGCTATTAAATGTTATTAAATAAAAATACAAATCATTATTATTGGTCACCATTTATGTTTGTAACTGGGTAACAAATATCTAACAAATAAAAAGTATAAAAATGCTTGTTTAAGTGGCAATCTGCGATAATTTTTGGGTAAAAATAATCATAAATCAATTATTAAGTAAATACATGGACAGATCCGTGGTAAGCTTATAATAATGATTTATAATTTGCGCTGTCGGGTCGCCACAAGCAGGAAGTTTGAATTTGGGTGAGTTCCTCTTCGTGTAATTACATCATGTCCGTAAACACAAGGAGAGGAACCAGCTAGTTTATCACGTGTTTGGATGCTGCGCTGCTGCGGGTGACAGCTTGTGTTGTTCATTCTTATATCAGTTGCATAGAATTTAAATCGTCATCTAGTGTTTAATCTAGAATGTTTTAAAGAAGCGATCATCTGGGTAATGTCATGTTAACATCACAAGTTCTGATGCTGTAACCTCGAGTGCCGGAGAGCTAAAGTGAAAGCAAAAGCTCATGATGGGCAATACATGAAGGATTGTATTAATGGGTTCATCTGCCGAACAGGTAGACATCACTATCGTGATTTATTTTTTAAAGTTTTTGTTTCATTTAGTCGATAGATAGATAGGGTAGATAGGGTATATGTTCAGATAGCATTTTTCACATATATTACTTGTAGGACATAATTTAGGCTATATTTTCCATGTTATTTAGAGTTTTTGTCTACATCAGGCACGACACGATAAACAACGCTACAACTGATATATTAGTGATGTTTTTAAACGTTTGCATTGTATCTGGTATGGAAACGGTTGTATGTTACTATCACATTGATGTACAGATGCGCTCTGATGCGGTGAGCAGTCGGTGGGCACAGAGCTCAGATTTGTCCGCGCAGAGAAGCAGTGCCAAAGCACAACCCACGTAAAGAAAATAACTCCGCATATAACTGACATTTTTGTTTCAAACTGAGATGGCGTCAAAAACGCCAATCTTGCAGACTGGCACTTAACTTTGACAACACAGTATTTAATCATTTAAAAAGTACAGTGTTTTTTCCATTTTCTGAAAAACTGAATTTGGACATCTGAGGTTTCTGAAGGGCAGTGACGATTTGTTAACATAGTAAATGCATTAGCTAACATGAACTAACAATGAACAATACCGCTTGTTAGCATTTATTTAAACTTTGTTAATGTTAGTTAAAGGTGCTGTGAGGATCTATTGACAGAAATGTGATGTGTATAACATAACTATGTCTTCAGAGGTGTATAAAGACCTTACATCAGGGGTAGGCAACGTCGGTTCTGGAGTACCGTTGTCTTGCAGATTTTAGCTCCAATTTTGGAAAAAATCTCACCTGTCTGTAGCTTTGGTAATCCTGAAGACACTGATGAGTTTGTTCAGGTGTGTTTGATTAAGGTTGGAGCTAAAATCTGCAGGGCAGCGGCACTCCAGGGCCGACGTTGCATACTTTGTCCTGTGTCAGCCACTGTATGCTTCGAAAGGGAGTGCGGAGTGGTGGCGTGAGCCGTTGGTTGCATTTCGCAACCTTACCACTAGATGTCGCCAAAATCTCCACATTTCTCCTTTAATACCAATACAATTGTTCATGTTAGTTTATCATGCATGAACTAACATTAACAGATACAGTATTTAGTATTGCAAAATGTATTAGTAAATGTAAATGCAGAAATTAACATGAACTAAGATTAATACATTGCTTGTTTTTGTTAGCTAATGTAGCTAATGCTACAAGTGTTACCCATAAATCTTATATATTTTAATGACAGCACAATGAGGGGCAACCTGTTACGGGTGTTGGCCGACGTGTCATTCCCCCACCCCTCTCATGGGGTCCTCGCAGAAGCCTCATCCCTGCTGAGTGAAATCTCCACCCAGCCCTAACCGTTTCCGACACCTGCCCTGACATGCCTTTAGTGCCAGCGTGGGGCCTGTCAGCATCATCCTGCCCACCCTGGCCGCCACCCCAGAGCCAGGCATGTTAATCTGAATATCGGCCTCTGCCAATTAGCTCCCCTACCGCCCCCTCCAGCTCTGCTTTAGCAGAAATGCCAGCTTCTCTTTCTGCCCAAGGCCAGGCCAGCACAACCCTAGCTGCTGGTTTCACAGCAGGGATGTGGTACCAAACTCCACCCCGGCCAAGGGCATCGCAGCACTTTTATTTTATCAGAGGCTGATCCCTGACTCTGGGCATTCGTCCAGTGCGTGTATCTTTACTGTTTTGATTACTTTTTAACACCTGCCTTTTTTGCGCTTGTTTGTTTGTTTGCTGTGGTTTTGCATATATTTCCTCTTTGTTTCCTTTTGTTTGCTTTGACTGGTTTTGTTGCATATCGTCTTTTTATCAATTGCTTGTTTTTTGCATTTCATTGTGTTTCATATCTTCTTTTCAATTGTCTGGTTTTGTTGCAGTTTTTCAGTGTTGTTCATTACATCATCATCTTTATTGACTCCCCAAGCTTGGTCAGGCATCATTGTTACATAAATAAAAGAAGATTGTTGCATTCATGGAGCAAAAGCAGCATAACTGTGTTTGTATTTCTTCACAGATACAGATACAGCTATACTGTGTTTTCAATAATAAGTAACGGACAGAGGTTGAATTGTTTCAGCCGAGCAACTATCCATGCCAGATATGAATGAAAATGAAACTTCTTGGGTACTTGTTCATAAAGTAAAAAAAACAAACAAAGCAAAAGATTTTCATCGCAATGACTGACATGTTGAATTGATTGGTGTGAAAGCTGGTAGACAATGTGAGGAGAGGAAAGGATGACAAACTCTTGGATATAGTGTCTCTGTTTGGCAGATGTAGGTGATAGCACCACAAACCAACTCAATCCCTTCGTCAATACCGTCCCGTGAATTAGCATGCTAATCACCTGCTATCAGATTGCACGTCGCTTTCACAGACTGACAGAATAAATAAAAAATAAAATATTGTTCCTCTGTCATTGAAGATGGAGGTAATTGTGGGTGATACTGTATTTTCAAGGTTTAATGATCGAGTTTAGACAGCTAAAAGAGGCAACATTGTTTTTAGATATAAACAAGATATGCAGATTAGGTAAAAGGACAATTTTCAATAGCAATCAAAGTACCGCCTTTCAGTAAAAAGAGTCAATCATCACCTATTAAATACTAACAATTTCTGTAAGGCTCTGTAGACTAAAGTAGGGAAATTGGTGGTATAGACAATAATCGTGGTATTATTAACCGTGGTTATTAATATTGTGTTGATACTACACATATGATTATATTGTAAATAATAAAGCCAACATAGGAGGCTGTTTTACACCCTTTTAATATGTTGCCTTAGGAGCCACAATAGTTACAGTTTCTACAATTATAATTTTTGAATATGATTCATTAGCCAAGATAACTAAATAAATAAATAAAAATAAACACAAACTAAATTGAAGATTTTAAATCGTTTTTCTTTTACCCGTGATAATTGTATAGTGAAAATGTGATATTGTTACAGACCTGCTGTGAAGTACTTTCCAACTCTTGCACATGTGTAGTAGCTGAAGCAACTTGGAAATATTTGAGCTTAAAGGAGCAGATGTGGAGATGTTAGCAGCATCTAGCGGTGAGGTTTTGAATTGCAACCAACGGCTCACTACCTCTCTCACACCTCCCTTTCGAAGCACTACTGTGGCTGACACAGGACAAAGATGTTGTCACATTTTAGCTTCTTCGTTGAAGAAAATAAAATTTTTACGAAATGCGTTCTGTAGAGGAGTTTGTCCATTTAGGGATACTGTAGAAACAATATGACAGATTCCACATAAGGGGACCTGCAGTGTATGTAGATAGAAATTGCTCATTCTAAGATAATAAAAACAAAATGCTTCATTATGTAAGGCTTTTATACACCTCTAAGACATAGTTATGTATATTATATTGCATTTCTGTCAATAGATCCTTCTAAATATTACACACAGCACCTTTAAGAAATACAATTTATAGTGCAGTTAATGCAAGGTTTAATTGTTGGTGGGGGATATTTTTGAAATATTGTGACCTTAGCCTTTTTATGAGATTAAGGTATAGGATTTGTACAGTATGACAGAGACAGCTGCCCGAAGGAGTTGCAAAAAAGTGGTATCTTTTCCCTTAAAGGGACTTTGAAAAGAATACACACACACACGCCTACAGGGGTGCTACTGAGTACAGGCTAAACACACATTTCACACAAAGGTCCCCTCTTGGCTAAAATTAAAAAAAATTAACCAAAGTGTTTTTCACTTGATTTGTGCATGATTTAAAGCATGACCAACAGGGGACCTGGAAAATGTCCCCTCTTGGCTCCATGGTCCCCTCTTGGTGAGTGTGTAACGACACCTAGGTCCCCTCTTAGATAGGTAGGCAAGTACACACACACACACACACACACACACACAGAATAACAATGATAGTCATAGATTCTTGCTTCATTATATGAAAAGCTAGGCAGATAAATGGATAAAGATATTATACACTCAAAAGCCTGAAATGAATATGTTTAAAATCGTCACCTTATAAAGATCTAAATTCTGCTATACACCTCTTTACCGAAATGTTTTAAAACACAAATACATTTATTTCTCAAGTACTGCATGCAGTGATCAACCCGGAAACTGTGTTTTATATCCTTTTGGTTACGCTCATTACTACAGGTTAACTCACTTCTGTACTTGAATGACAACCGTGTTTGTTTGGACGCTGTTCTGTAGATTGGAGATCAATGTCTGTTCGGTACATTCGTTCTAAGAAGCGACATGCATACAAAGAGCAAGGTCACAACAAATCCTTAAATGCAGATGGTGTGAAAGAGAAAATAAATGAAGTGAATATAATCCAAATAGCTTGCGGTATGTGATTGTGACTAGAAAATCAATGGCACTTAATAAGTAAACAACATCCCTTAAATGTAGTCATTGACATCCTGACAGCATAAATTTGAAGCAGGGCCCTCTCTCACACGCTGTTGCAGAAAATGGATTTGCTTTTTATGCTGAAAACTATTTTGCATGTCTTACTGCTTCTCTACCTAGATAGCAATGATTTAAGTTGAAATGTGCAATTTTTGGTACCACTGGCGTGACTGCCAGGTGAACATGCCCCGTCTTCCATTAGTCGCCAAACAGTTAGTTCTGTCCCAAACTTTTTGTTTCTGTCTATGCACACAGAATGACAGGATATCTATACACTATGTGTTGCTTGCAAAGACAAACATTTTGTGTGTTGTCGGACACATCCTTTTATACACTAAAATCACACAATCCGGTAACTGTTTACAATAAGTTTAACACTGGGACAATATGAGAGCTATACTGCAGTTTGTCAAAACTTGGCAGGAAAGACACAAACAACTTTGTTCCCCGCCATAAGTCAAAACTTATGGCAATGGGCCCGTATTTTTCTGCCTGTCTGAACTTAAACAAAAGAATAAGAGTGTATTATTCATGTTATGCTCGGCGCATAGGGCAAAGATTGAACGTGGAATATTAAAACCACCCCCAGAGAAAAATGAGCTTTGAGAATGTAAGTGGCTTATTGAGACTGACACCAACCAGCCACCCACACGAGCGGAGAGATATCACAACACACACACACACACACACATCTGAGAAGCCTGCTGGGACAATTATTCACAATTAGCAGTCAGGGAAGAACCCTGCGAGACTCGCCTTTGAGTTTTACTGCTTTTTTAGACTTTATATGTCTGAGCAAATGATTTACAGTTCTCTGAAACTTCATTAATCATGTGTTGATTCATTAATTCCGCTTATTATCTGAGACTCAGAATTACTGAAAATATATCAGCTTTGAGGGAATGTCCTGAAAGCAGCCGCTGTTGAAATATGGCTGCCGAGACGGCGCTCTGTTGTTTTGAAGATATCACTTGTGAAAAGAATAAATCAGTTTCAACTGGTCTGGTGTGGCTTTGGCTGATAAACAAGGTACAGATTTTACTGTACACAATGAATTCATGCTGTCAATAAATAAATACGTATGTGTGTTATATACAGTATATTATATGTACAGAGTAATAATTTTAATAGTCCACTTTAGATATTTTTCAAATTATATGTAACTGCAATTTTTTGTCAACTACCAGTCAGTAGAGTATTAGTAGACTGTCTCTATTATCTGCTGGCACAGTGCCGGTCCTAGACGTGCCTTAAGCAAACCTTTGTAAGGGGGCATGAGTTATCATTACATTTACATTTATTCATTTGGCAGACGCTTTTATGCAAAGCGACTTACAAGTAGGAGAGCATAAAACATTTTGTCAACATGCTAAACAGAACCGATAGTATACAAGGCCATGATGCTAGGAGGATTAAAGTAAGCAAGGGAGAGAATGAACAACATGAAAGAATATAATTTTTTTCTAAGACAAAACATATACAGTTATTTATTAGTCAGATAGATGCGGAACAGGTATGTTTTGAGATGTTTTTGGAAGGTTATGAACAATGCTGCAATTCGGGTGGGGGCTGGTAGGTCATTCAACCACAGAGGAACCAAATGTGTGAAGATTTTTGCAAATGATTTGGTGCCTTGTTGTGATGGAACAACAAGGCATCACTCATTTTCAGACCGAAGGTGACGGGGAAGGGATGTAGACCTGGATCAGTGAGTTAAGGTAGAGTGGTGAATTTACAAAGCCCCCTTGACCCCTTACAAAGGAGTGATTTAAACTGGATGCTGGCGGCAACTGGCAGCCAATAAAGTGAAATTTGGAGAGGTGTTACTTGTGTGAAAAGATGCTTTTATCCAAAGCGAGGACATAATGAAGCAATATATCGTAAGAAGACAATAAAACAAGAAGTGCTACTGTATAACAAGTCATAAAGTGCTAAGCAGTACCTGTTAGTGGAGGTTTAGGGATTTATTTTGTTTGATAGAAAGAGAAAAGCATCTAGCATGTTTCTGTCAGGTATTCGCAGAAAAGGTTTTTCATTGATTCTTGAAAACTGTGAGAGATGTGAGAGAATTGTTCATGTTCTGTATAAGAGAGAAAGAGAGTTACAATATATAGAGAGTTATATAATAGAGGTTATCTGAGACATCAGCTTTCTGTATGATTGTTTTTTCTTTTATTTCCTTTAAAGTTAATCTTTTGATATCAGTTTGAAATTAATTTTTAATATAAACATTTCTTTGTATACTGGTAGAGACACAGCCTCTATCGATTTTTTATTTTATTATCATTTTTTTATTTTTTAATGATTACAAAAAGTAAAGTTTCAGTGTTTAATTATTCCCTGCAAGACACACACTTATGGCTGAAATGCCAAAACATCAACACAAGCTTGAAAACTGTTGCTGAAGTCTAAAATGCTCCTCTTGCACATCTCCCTCAATAGACGCGTGAAATCCAAAGTTGTTATAACAACTTAATTACTCAGACAACAGCGTTCTGACAGTTCCCCATTGTGTGCCATTGCAGTGTTGACAGATTTCCTCGTGATGTTTAATTTAGAAATGTCAGTCTCCTTCATATTTATGAGCTGTAGCCAGTGAGAGGTGTGCAGGTACCGCTTGGCTTATTGAGAGCGCAGCCGTGTGACCTTTCTGACTCCATCAGTCGACACAGCGTTACATGTTTACCACCGCAAAGCATGATGGGAATTTTGAGTGGGTAGGACGCACACGCCACAAAACTAAAAAAGTGCGAGGGGCATAGCGAGTTCAGGGGGTAAAAAGTTTGCTTGTGTGTATAGGTGTGAACCCACCTGTGCCGTTCATCCTTTCTTTTTGCTTCAGCACCATATGGACACTGTTTATGCAAACAAATCTTATGAATATTCACACTGAAGAAATAGTTTCATCCATTTTTCCCACAGTCTGAAATATCAGGTCGCACCGTAATAATCTATACCACTGCGCTTTTGCACTTTCCTCCCGTTACGATACACATCGGGGAGTAAGATATAATTTGATTTTTCATACGAGCGGTGGTGAGGGTTTGTTTTCCATGATTTTCTCTCTTATCGACAGCTCTGAGGCTCTCGAGTCTGTATTCCAGCACTGTGATTAAAGTCCTTCTGTTGCTACTCAAACCCCCCTTAAAGATCTCCTCTCCTCTCCTGTAGCATCAATTAAATCCAAAGTGTTAGAGAGCGTGTGCATGCGGGAGAGCACTTCAATCCGTAGATATTCAGTAATCCCTTCCCTAGGTTTCTCATCTGTCCGGACATCTGGTGTTTATCCTGAGGCGTCTATCATAACGGCTATTCAGGCATTTTATTAGAAAATTAGCGGCCGACTCAAATGTCACTCCTAATAGCGCTGCTTAGTTTTCTTCATAACCATCCCTTACCGAGTGCCAGTCTTGGGATTCAGGTCGATTAGAAACAAATTTTGGGTAATTCTCATGTTGCTGGCAAGGGCATGACTGTTTGTATTGGCTCAAGAGGATGATGGATCAGAAGGCATACTGTACTGTACATAGATGATGCGGTCATCTGATGTCCTTTCATGACTTTTAAATGGCGCTGAAAAGGTTAATTGAAGCATTTCGCTCTCTGACAGCAGTCTAGTGAGGGTGGCGTAAGATATGTTTGTGTACATTGTGTTTGTTTCGTGTCGCACACCTTAAGTCAAGAGCGTTTTGTCTTATTGATTGTTAATATACTAGATCAATGAAGATGAGGAACTACACAAATATCAAGTAAACATAAATGGCTGTGTTTGTTAGATCTGGCCACCATATCATGCTGTCATGATTCAGTCTGTTTCTCCCCTGTTATAGTTTGGACTTTTATGTTACTTCCTGTTTGTGCCATGTGTTCAGTAGTCCTTTGTAGTTTTTAGTGTTAATTAGTCTTTCCCAGGTGTGTCTTGTTATCTTGTTTAGTTCTCATTAGTTTGTGTATTTAAGTCCTAGTGTTTGCAGTGTTCCTTTGTCAGTCATTGTTGAATGTGTCTGTGTTGCACGTCTTTGGTCCCTATGTCCTGGATTACTTTGGTTTTGTTTTATTATTAATTAAATTTAATATTTAACTTCATTTGGATCTGCTCTTGTATTCCTTCATGCATTCGTCGTCATGTTTGCAAGTGCTTATTAGTTTTTATCATTATGAATTCTTTCATTTATCATTATTAGTGAACCATAAACATGTTCTCAAACACGCATCATGGATGATGTGTTAATAGAAACATTAGATGAAATTAGCTTATATATTATATTATATATTATAATGTTATGTGATTATCAGATTATCAGGGCAATTTCATGCAAATTTCAACCTTACAAAAAAAATCTAGTTTTTACCAAATGTTTTTAACTATAGTGATAGCACAGATTTTAACATTTGGAGGTTAAATAGCCATGTGAGGTCTCATTTTTAAAGCATTTTTAGTGCATTATTTTCCATAGTCAGGTAAGTGCCATTTTCAGGGTTGTAACATCCATAACAATCCATATTATAATTAATTTATGTTCTATGATGTTCATCCATTTTTTGCTTGTGGTTTATGCAATTTTATTCACAGAAATCCAACAAAGTTTGTAGTCTCTCAAATATAACGCAAAATGTCACATCCATATCGCTACAATTGCCCATTTACTCTCCCTCCAGTTGTTGCAAAATTTTATGTTATTTTATTACATGCAAAAATGAAATATTTTTTGAAGTAAAAAAGTGTGACAACTAGCCCCACTCTCCCCTAATTAGGCAGAATTAATGATTCATTACAATTCAGCATCCTGTAGGGCGTGACCAATTCCAACTCCTGCTAAAGAAATGTGCCGTCCACAGTCAACATTAAAATGACAGATGAAACAGGCTGTCATTAAACTCCTTTCCCCTCTGTTCAATGGAGGTGTTTGGTGCATTCTGGAAAGGAGAGAGGGGAAGAAAGGAAACAGGAGACATGTTGTCATACTGAGTAATTAGTCTCCGTTGGGCAAGAAAGCGTCTGGATGTTGTGACACACACCAGATTGTCCTCCAGTCCACTGAGAGACCCTGTCATCAGCCTGTGGGCCTGTCCAGGGATGATACACACACGTACACGCAAACACACACAACACACACTGCCTTTTTCTTAAACTTCAGAAGGTTTGGCTGCCATCCAGCACATACACATTCTGGATTTGAGGTGAAAGTCCTTCATGTAGTCTGAGGTTCATATTTTACTTTCTTGCACCTTCTGTTTCCTTTTTTTGTGTTTTTGATAGCATAAAGTATCATTATACTATACTATACATTGTAATTGAGTGTGAGACTAAAATAATAAATATTCTTACTATATAATTTAATATTTACTAAAAAAGTCGTTCAATAAATAATTTGTTAAAGAAATAAAGCATAAAAATAAGAGGTAACGCATAATGTGTAATGAATAATGTTGCTGCTGTATATAAAAAAAGGGGTTAAATTCCATTTGCTTCCTTTGGTTAAACATGTCTGTCAATAAATAAATTTTTTATCCACGTTACAGTTGTTGTTTTCATCTTTCTGTCCGAGTAATGGCTTTATTTCTGTCTCTGTCCATCAGAAACTGTCAAGCGTCGAGACATTTAAAGGAAAACACTGTCGCTTCTTGTCAGTCTGTCTTTATCAGCACCTGCTTCATCACATTGTTGGATAAATCCAGACAGGTTTTGACAAGAAGTGAATTGGCTCTTTATTTTCGTATTTTCGTTTAATTACCTAGAATGGGCAAACAGCAAATGATGCCGATAATGTGTAAACTCTAAAAATCAACACTTGCCGTGAGAAGCGGCCCTCGGGGCCAAATGAGGTACGCTGTCTGTCTGCATAATCCAGTGCCTCTGATAGGTGGCTTTACTGTGAAGGGAAATGGCACTTTGTGACAGTGTTGTGAGAAGGAAATCATTACCGCTACACAAGAGAAAAAGTGAGAAAATGAGAGAGGGAGCAAGAGATTTTGAAGGTTAAAGGTTACTTGAGAAAGGAAGGAGCTAATAAGGAACAAGAAACCAAATCAGTTTTTTGATAAAGGTTCAGTCTGCTTGTCTTGTCGACTCTAAGCCTGTGGAGTTTTAATCCGGATGTAACCTTAATCCGAAACCTTGGCCACGTGTGTCAAAGTCATCCTGACACATTAAATCACTGCCGTTATATTATGTTAAAGCAAAGAACAGACAGATTTAGACATTTTGGCAATGAAAATGTGAGTGTGCTTGTCCATGCAAAACTCATGTTGGAGTTTGTCTGACATCTTTTATAGTGTTTTTAAATACATTGCTTGGGATAGTTCACCAAGAATGACAATTCTGTCATCATTTATTCCCCCTCATGTCATTTCAAACCTGTATCACTTTCTTTCTTCTGCAGAACACAAAAGAAGATATTTTGAAGAATTTTGGTAACCAAACAAATCTGGTTGACTTCCATTGTATGGACACAAAACAACTGAGACATGTCTCAAAATGTCTTCTTTTGTGTTCCGAAGAGGAACGAATCATATACAGGTCATATACATTAGAAGTGGGCGTCCCAATATTTTGTCCAAATAGTGTATATAAAATATGTACAATACATATTGCATATAGATGGCTTTATTGGACGCATGCACCATGGTCCAAAGATAACTTCCCTTATGTTTTTGTTGATCGGTCTGGCTAGTGGCTAATAATGTAACTATTATTACTTTATTTAATTGATAATAATAATAATATTAATTATATTTTATTGTATTATAATCGCATTAAATAAACAATTCATTTAATTTTATTGTATAATAATCAAATTAAATAAGCAATTTGTTGAATTTTATTGTGTAATAATTGCATTAAATAAACAATTTGTTGAATTTTATTTAGGGCTGTCAAAAGATTAATCGCATTTAAAATAAAAGTTTGTGTTTACATAATAGATGTCTGTTTACTGTGCATATTCATTTTAAATTTATGAACACAAACACATACATGTAGGCCTTATATTTAGAAAATGTACCATTAATTGAAATTATATTTAAATGTTTATTCATTTTTATGTTTTATATTTTTCTTACATATATACATGTATGTTTTTTTTTTATAAATACAAAATTATTATGCACAGTACACAGACATATATTATGTAAACACAAACCTTTATTCTGGATGCGATTAATCGATTAATTAATTGCGTTGCCTTGTACTTGTACATGTGTAATGACAATAAAGTTAAATCTAATCTTGACAGCCCTGATTTTATTGTATAATAATTGTAATAAGTAAGATTTTTTTTTGTATAATAATCACATTAAATAAACAATTTGTTGAATAGGTTGTGTAACTTTGTCACATTTAAGTTTAGTCAAGTAACGGTTCTTCTACTGGTAACCCAAAAGAATACTGACTAGACATACTTTTAACTTGCTAGTAATGTCATTTACTTTTAGGGTTAGGGTATACTACTATTTACATTTAGTCATTTAGCAGACGTTTTTTTCCAAAGCGTCTTACATTTCTTTTGCTTGTAATCATAAATAATCTGCAGAGACTCTTTTCTTTGTGGATGTGTACAGGTAATTAAGTTTGGGCGTGCATGTGCAGTAACGTTTGTTTATGTTGTCACTTTGAAACCGTCTATACAATATGTACACACTATAATATGTATAGTATGGCTGAAAATCACTAAATGCATTCACAATAGCACAAGTTATTTGCTGCAGCAAGAACCACAAATTAATTACGTCCTTTTTTTTAAATGGGTTGCGAAAAGCATAATTACAATATGCAGCAGTTCTCTCCAGACTCGAAATAAATGATTGCACTCTAAAACAAGGGTGACGAGAGCGGTACAGAACAGCCCTCCAACTCAATGCATTGATTTGCATGTGTGAGAATGTAATTAATCTTGATGGGGCCTTAAGGCTCCGCTCGCCTCAATTCAGGTCAATTACTGCACAGACATGCATGTATTGACTTCAGCAAACACTCAGCGAAAGCACGGGTGAAGCATGGACAGGCCTTTGTACAATGCCACGATTACATTCTGTGCATGTTTTGTCCTGAATAACTTTATTATAATATTATCTTTCTTTCAACTCCTGTTATGCAGTCGCACAGTGTCATCATGGGGCTGGCGAAATGGCTTACGTAACCGAAATGGTGATAATAGTCTGTTACTGTATGTCAAAGGGGCCACACCAGTTAAATTATTCATCCGGTATGGCAGGACGTTTTTAATCATCTAGATTCTCTTCCTTTCATCAAAACGGAGAATCCCGAAACGGATATGAATTAGTAACAACAGTATTCCGGATTCTGTTTGATGGCTGTTAATTAAGCAAAAAAGTTTGACATATTTACTCCTCCCTCAAACACGTGATGTTGGTGTAGCCTTCGCCTTTGTAATAATCGCGTTTGGATTGTTTTAGTAACACAGGCCGTGTCAGTTTAAGTCATAGAGGATAAGCTTTTCATAAAATAGTCATCTAAACTTTCAGAGTGCCTGAGATAAGCTATCACATATTCTCTTTTGTCAGAGATTATTGTCTGTGGCACTGTCGTCATTATTTAGTGTTTACCTTGGAATAATGAAGGAGAAATAATGAGCGAATAAAGGAACGTGGAAAAACGTGAAATGTTAATGACGCGTCCTTGGGTGTGTGTTTGTTTCCCGTACGTTGCGATGAGCTCTTCAGTGCGGGTTGCATCTCTTCAGAACAGAGACTTGTGTGACTTGTCTGTAATTGAAAGTGAATTTAATCTGCTGTAAATAGAGGCAGTCTCTTCCAACTACATCTGAAAGCTTTATGATTGTAGATTTAACGAATCGGCTTACTTTTGAAGGTTATTTTTGTCTCGAAGTGACTAGCAGCCTCCTACAACTAGAAAACAGAACTGTGCGATTCTACCTCACAGATCGTTCAATGCTTTTTGGTTACTTTGTTGTTTTACATTTGGCAGCCTCTTCCACAAGAGAAAAGAAACATTACGAATTGTAGATTAAATAAGTAATCTTGTATTTGGTGGTTAGTTTGAGAGTTTTCGCAATAAATGGATGGTCATTGGGTGAGAAATGGAACAGTGACATAATGCAGTTTGACCAAAAATGTAAAGAAACTGTTAGCATTAGTTAGCAAGCAGCATTTAGCTTTCAGTTTTTCAACCTGTCCATGGACAGACATAACTATTTTATGGCAATCTTGTATGAATAACCATTATCTGAATAAAACACTTTAAAATAAGGTGCAATTTATTAACAGTAGTAAATGCTGTAGAATAATTTGATCATTGTTAGATCATGTTAGCTAATGCATTAACTAATTGTTAACAAATAGCACCTTATTGTAAAGTGTTTCCATAAACTGAAATGAAGCCCTTCAACCTAACATCACTGGGGTGAAACCACATTGTATTAAATATTGAATTAGCCACCATGTAAAATAGTTACGAGTCGTCATGAGATTGTGTTGGGTTTTCACCCATGGGATCAGCGTTAAACAAAGGCGTGTCCTCTTCACCTCTTCCACTGTGATCTTTCACTGTGCTGTGACACGGGTATCAGAGAAGAAAATGGGGTTACATTGGATTAATCATCATTGTTTCTATGACCCAGTTTTAGAGGAGGACTTTGTCCATACAATAGATCCTATTAGAATAAAGCACTACCATATTTAAATGTCTGTTTTAGCTATAGATGTGTTTTCATCAGAGTAACCTTTAGACTTACAACATATAAACACAGCGATAAAACACAACTATTGGACCAAAAGCTGTCGCAGACATCAAACAGCAAGGTAATACAATTGTTTTGACTTTCTGTGATAACAGCATTATCAAACTAGAAAGGTACATTTTCTGAAGAAAATGTGAAGTGGTGTTTGCGTGGCAAAACTCGGCACTGAGCAGTCACTAGGGTGATGACACTTTAAGTGAAACAAACCAACCCCTGTTTCTCTAAGATGTTCTGATGCAGAGATATAGGTCTTGCTAAACGGTTGCTAAGCTAATGTGTTTGGTTGCTATGGGGGTGACTTGGCATCTGTCAATTGATAATACTCTAGGCCATGAGTGAAACAAACCAACCCCTGTGTCTCTACGATGTTTTGATGCAGAGATATAGGTCTTGCTAAACGGTTGCTAGCCTAATGTTTTTGGTTGCTATGGGCGTGGCTAGGCATCTGTCAATTGATGATACTCTAAGCCTCAAGTGAAACGAACCAACCCCTGTGTCTCTACGATGTTCTGATACAGAGATATACGTCCTGCAAAATGGTTGCTAAGCTAACCTGTTTGGTTGCTATGGGCGTGGCTTGGCATCTGTCAATTGATGATACTCTAAGCTATGAGTAAAACAAACCAACCCCTATGTCTCTACGATGTTCTGATGCATAGATATAGGTCTTGTTAAATGGTTGCTAAGTTAACATGTTGTGTTGCTATGGGCGTGGCTTCGTAGCCTAATGAAGTTCCTGTGACACTGATTGGTTGCCTGAGTCAAATGAGCCCACCCACTTGCCTCCACGACATTGTGCTGCAAAGATATACATCTGGGCCTTTTATAATGGGAGTCTATGGGATTGGTTGCTAAGTTGCTGTAAATGGTTGCTATGGGCGTGGCTTAATAGCTTCACGATGATCCTGTGACACTGATTGGCTGCCTGAGTAAAATGAGCCCACCCCCTTGTCTCTAAGTGATTGTACTGCGAAGATATTCAACATGGCCAATTTTAACGCCTTATATGGGCATATTTCCTTCCCCCATTAAAGTCTATGGGGCAATTTTGGGGGGCTTTTATACCCCAGGGGTACAACTTACACCCCATTGTGAGGTATGCTGTTACAGAGCCTGCCAGCCTCTTCAAATGTGGTGCTACGACTCGCCAAAGTTTGGCGCAATGTTAAGTCAATGGGATTTTTCGGGTGATTTTTTGCCCCCCTATCGAACCCCCTCCACCCGATCGCTTATAAAAGTCATAGCACACCATTCCTCAATAGGCCACTCGATTTGAGCCCTCATTCATGGGCCTATGACAAAAACTGATATATTATAAAAAATAATAAGCCAGCAGGATAACAATAGTGATGCTTTGCATTCTGCAAAAGCACCACTAATAAGGATCATGATTGATAAAGTTAGTTCTGAGAAATTATTTTTATTCTCTAAATTGACTTTTTGCACATATTCTGCATTATCATTTCTTTCAGCCAGTCATTTTGTGTAATAGATTATGAAACAGAAAGGTTCTTCAGATGTTAAAGGTTCTTTTTGGAACCATTAAGCCAAAAAATTTCTTCTATGGCATTGTGAAGTACCTTTATTTTTAAGAGTGCATATCCTAGTGAATAATCCGTACTCTAAATGTATGATTATTTATAAGAATAGCGTACACTTTGGTGTCCCACTTTTGGCATCAGAGGCACTAGTTTAAAGGAATTGTTTTCTACCACGAAGTGAACCTAGCTTTAAACATTTAAACTTCTGTATTTTGCACCTTTAAATAAGTTTATTTGTGTTTTGACCTTTGCTTGGTTCTTGTTTTTCTGCCTGTTTGCTGTCTGCCCCGACCATTGCCTGCTTCACCGTTTTGCCTGCCCTGATTCTTGCCTGTACCATCACTATTTTAATAAAGCTGCACTTAGATCCTCAACCTTCGTGTCTCGGAGTGGTTCATTTTATGCATTTGGCAGACGCTTTTATCCAAAGCGACTTACATTACTTACGGTTCATGACAGAAGACTTCGCCAATATGGATCTAGCAGCTGGACCTGAGTACGGGAAGAGATCAGCAGGTACTGATGGTGATCCATGGTTTAAATTATGTTCGCTTTACCAGAATGGTCGCAGCATTGAAAACTTTGCAACGAGTTTCTTTGGCATTGCGAACTTGTCACTGAGGATGATGAGAGTCTGAAAGAATGTTTTTGGGGCGGATTAGATCCGCATATCAGTCTGGATTTGCCTGAGGAAGATACAAGCTGGACCCTGGTGCGTTTTATGTGTGCTTTGTGCTCGAGTTTTGCGGTTCATGCCTTACAGTAGGGGAGAGCGAAGAGCCTGATGACCCGAAATACTTCCTTGAGAGAAACATTCCGAAACCCGCTCACCTGTTTACCGTCGAGCCAGCGTCTCCAGTCGTCATGGCCGCCAAGCCAGCGTCTCCAGTCGTCATGGCCGCCAAGCCAGCGTCTCCAGTCGTCATGGCCGCCAAGCCAGCGTCTCCAGTCGTCATGGCCGCCAAGCCAACGTCTCCAGTCTTGATGCCGCCGGTCCAGAACCTGCTCGCAAGATGGCCGCCAGTCCAGAACCTGCTCGCAAGATGGCCACCGGTCCAGAACCTACTCGCAAGATGGCCACCAGTCTAGAGTTTGCTCGCAAGATGGCCGCCAGTCCAGAGTTGGTTCGCAAGATGGACGCCAGTCCAGAGTTGGTTCGCAAGATGGCCGCCAGTCCAGAGTTGGTTCGCAAGATGGACGCCAGTCCAGAGTCAGTTTCCCAAGATGGACGCCAGTCCAGAGTCGGTTCGCAAGATGGACACCAGTTCAGAGTCGGTTTGCAAGATGGCCGCCGTTCCAGAGTCTGCTCGCAAGATGGCCGCCAGTCCAGAGTCTGCTCGCAAGATGGCTGCCTTCCAGAGTCTGCTCGCAAGATGGCTGGTCCTAGATTCAGGTGTCCGATCTCTAGTCTGGTAGATACACCCCTGGTGTCTGTACGGGTGGCTGGTGTCCCTAAAGTCCCAAGTTCGGTGGTCCCAAGTCCAGTGGTCCCAAGTCCAGTGGCTCCACCCTTGGAATCGGCTCTGCCGGTGGTGGCTGTGGCCTTGCTGTGTGTTTGCGCTACACACTGTTCGTTGGTCCCAGAATCAAGTCAGGCCCCCGAGCATGTTCCCAGGTCAAGTCAGGCCCCCGAGCCTGTACCCATGCCAAGTCAGGCCCCCGAGCCTCAGAATCCCCTGTCTTGTCCAAGATGGACGCCCCAGAGTCTCCTGCCTCGCCTAAGATGGATCCCTCTACGCCTCTGCTCCACGGTCCCGGTCCGCCTCTGCTCCACGGTCCAGGTCCGCCTCAGCGCCACGGCCCTCCATCCCACCCCCGGTCCACCTCTGCTCCACGGTCCAGGTCTGCCTCAGCGCCACGGCCCTGGCCCTCCATCCCGCCCTCGGTTCCGCCTCCGCTCCACCACCCTCCTGGACCTATGTTTGTTAAGGGCGTCTGGAATCCGCCCTTAGGGGAGGGGCTATGTAATGATCACCAGCTGGAGTGCCCGCTTGCTCCACTAGAGTGCACTCTCATCTACACCTGGACCTTTCACATTGCACTATAATTCCCATAATCCATTGGACCCATTATCCATCATTGCATTCACCTGTGTCTTGTTATCTGTTGCACTTCTGTCCATTTATACCCGGGTCACTCATTGCAAAGTCTTGGTAGTGACTGCATCTCTGAGCATTTTTCCTGTTGTTTATTTGTGTTTTGACCTTTGCTTGTTTCTTGCTTTTCTGCCTGTTTGCTGCCTGCCCCGACCATTGCCTGTTTCACCGTTTTGCCTGTTTGCTGCCTGCCCTGATTCTTGACTGTACCATTACTATTTTAATAAAGCTGCACTTAGATCCTCAACCTTCGTGTCTCGGAGCGGTTCATGACAGAAAGCTCATTGCTTTTGGATTTTTATTTTATACACTTTATATTGATTTTTTAAACTTTTTATTTTAATGTTGACTGCACTTCTCATCCATTCAGCCCTGTTACAAATTGCTTTTTTGTACTGTAAGAAAATTATTATTCTTTTTTTATTGTTTACTTTCTAATTTTATGGAATTTTACTGTTTTATTTCATAGAATTTTCACATAATTTAGAAATGCGGTAAATAAATTTCAAATTACAGAAAAGACAGCATGTACTGTAACATGTCATATTACATTCCAAAAAAATATTTTACGTTGTTCTTGGCGCCCAGCTGTTTTTTTTACAATACGAAATGAGTAAAAAGTACTTTTTTTTACTAAATTTATTTTAAAACTTGTACATGGTTCCAAAATTTGAAGTATAAATAATATGACAATATATTTTTTAAGTGTTTTAGACCCAATTTTGCACCTGTTTCATAAAACTCTCTTTGTAATGCAATAAATAGTTTAATGCAACTTTCCTGCACTCTAAAAAAAAAACCCATAAAAATAGGGCACAATATACTGTATTAATATGAATGTAATTTCCGTATTCAACTTTTACAGTTGTTTTACTTAATTTTACATAATTTTACTTAAATTACATTTTAGCATTAATGGAAATGTCCGTAAAATAAAGGAAAATGTACTGGGCTGCGTTTCCCAAAAGCATCATAAGACTAAGTACATTGTAAAATCAATCGTACGAATCATCTTTGACTTACGTACCATTTCCCAAAAGCTTCGTAACCTAAGTAGCACTTCGTCATAGATCTACGGGTGCTCTGAAGTAATCGTAAATCCCTAAGTGCATCGTAGGGATGACAGAGTTATGAAGTCACCAGCAGGACAACTGGATAATTGCACCTAAACTTAGGTTTATCATGTTTTCATTCATTTATTAAATTCATTTAATTACTAAACTAAATTAATTAAAAAATACAGTACAATAAAAATTAAATGACTGAACATATATTAAGAAAGTAAAGAATAAAAAATTTATATGGGCAAGTTATTGCTTCTAACAAAAAGTATGAATGTTTGTTGCTGGATTGCTGGATTAAAGTTACTCCACATTTTAGGCAAAGTAAAAATATTGTTTAAAAGAGAAATTATCAAAATGCTCAGTGTCTTTGTCTTATTCCTAGTGCTTAAGTGCAGTCATGATTTCCTTTTTGAGACTACTGACTATTGAGACTATTCTTATTATTTATAGAAATCATGTGATTAAAGGTTTTCAGGCTGTTATAAAGATATCACACACTGTTCTATTAATTGCAGATGGCAATACTTAAAGAAACTGAGTGCCTGATTTGCTGAGAAATTGGATTTGTTATGCTCTTCCCTTTATCGTTCTCTAACTGAAAGGTTCATATTAACAATGACCAAACTTTGTGCATAATGGTTATTAGGTTATTAATACACATTTTGTCTGGACCTTGAAATGAATGTGTGAGCTAATAAAATATAAACTTATTTTGAAATTCCCACACCACCCAAAATTGTAATGAAATGTGGTTCAACAAAATTTTTTTAACTTTGTATTTTCCCTAAAACGTGCAAAATGCATTGTACAATTACAGTAGATGAGTCCTATATACATATGGAAAAGTGTTTTAAATTGCACAAAAACATTCTTAAAACATGTTAAACAACATTCCTCTACCACATGCACAGCAGGTGAAAATAATTAGCCTAAACATTTAGAAAACAAGCATGTGCTACAAAAAACAGCCATTGTATAAGATGACATTTCAGCACCTTACAAACGGATAGCAACTCGTAAGTAGCACTTAAAGCACAACTGCATGCGATCGTATTCACGTGCATGTTTGGGAAACGCACGTGAAACGATGACGAACGTTCGCAAATTCGCTCGTAGAAAACGATCTTAAGTGCTAAGATCCATTGTTATTGGGAAACACAGCCCTGGTAATTTTCTGGTTTCCGTTTTTTTACGGAATACATTTGTTTTTACAGTATACATGTAAAGTATACAAAGCTTTTCGAAATTGTTCCCTATGGGGTAGATTGACAGTAAAGGCATGCTTAACTTCATCCTAGTTTCCACTTCAAAGAAGACAATATCACATGACAGTTAAAACTGTTCATCCATCCAATCACAGTGCTTCATTTCCTTCTGGTATTTTACTTAATGAAGCCACATTACTGTATTTCTCCAGCTTCATCAGTATTGCTGAGAAAACAGATACGCTTTGACAAGTTTTCAACCAAGGGACCTTTCTCTGACAGTCTAGGGAATATCCTTTTTGCCTGGTAATTACTACACCAGCTGTTGAAATGTATTTACATGCCATTAAGATGGCTACCGTCGGAAGTGAGAGAACGTGTGGCACAACTTCTTTTCTCCTGGTTCATGTCCCAATGAGCCTGCACTCCACAGTCAGGGATGTCAATGTGCAGTGACCATGTAACAAAGTTCTGGTATCCAGGGGGGTGTGAAGAACGTCCAAAGTCGTGTCGTCCCTGAAAGCAGGAGGAAACATTTGTGAGGTAGTACCTGTCCGCCTTTTGCTCATTGTCTGCACTGACAGCCCTGTTAAGGAACGTCTGGTAAAAATAGGTGGTCTAACTTTTGCTATCTTTGTGTTTCTGAATTACACACCTGCCAGCTGAACATTCCTCTGTTGATTATAGATTGTTAAGGAAAATTATGAATATGCGCTTTTCAATTTCTGCAGGTCTCTGAATGTTGTAATAATTATACAGTGTGTCAAACTTCACTTCACAAATGACACATAAATCATGACAACTCACTTTAAGAAATTGCCTTTCAAATTGCCTTTCAAAGCATGAGAAAAAGAACTTTCACTTTCATAAAAACCCTTTAGTTTTGCAAAACATATCCTACAAATGTTTTTTTTTTTTACATATTTTATATTATTGCAACATCTGTTTTCACCATGTATGCCGAACCTTTGGTTTTGTTCGGGTCTCTAGGAATCCCCTTTTTCTGAATCACTAAGATTGGCTCAGCTCTTCATTTTCTCTAGAAGTGAGAATTCATAGAGAATTTCACAAACCCATGAAAGAAGCTTATTGTAGTCACTACGAGCTGTTTGTTATAGTCCTTAAAAAAGGCCAGAATATCGCCCTTTGCATACTGTAGCTCATAGAAGATTTGTTGTACTTCCATTAATATATTTTATTATAAAAAATCTTTGGTGTAACTAAAACATGGAAATATCTGACATCAGAACACATTACAGAAATATTAATTCGACTGCAAAATGTGCTTGATTGTCATAAAAATAATTTCCCAGTATCCTAAAAATAGGCTTCAGTTTTGAATATGCTAAATCATTAGATGTTGCTGTGAAATATGACCTGTACACGTATTTTTGACATTCACCCAATTACATTTCAATTACATTCTTCACGATCACATTCATGTTGCTGTATAATTTACTGTTGATAACTTCTTGACATGCCAATAAGTCCTCAAACATGCCAAGATAAGCACATTTGGTGTAATCAATTATTCCATTTTCCCCAGTTTCTGAACAGAGAACAAAGGATCGTCCTCTAAGTTTCTTTTTGTTCTGGTGTAATTATATGATGACCTTCCATGTCACGTTTATAAGCCGCTGAATGCAACTCAAGGTCTCGGTGTCAAGAGGCAGCGAGATAGTCAAGATGTAGCGCCTTTATTGCTTCGCTGTGTTAAATGTCAAGAAGCAGTCGCAAAACCCATTATGTTCCCCATGCTGCATTAATGTGTGTGTTTTAATGAGCACATAAATTCATACATTTGCATGAGCCAAGGGGAACACTCTCAAACACTTGCTGTAGGCTTTCATACTCTAGGTGGCGAACTTAAAAAAAACTTCAGACACGGCATTGGTGGATGTGATGGTAGAAGCTTTGCTTCCTTGGCAGGGGGCTTGTCTAGAAGCTTTGCATTTGTCCTTACGGTAAATGAGAAAGTGGCTGTTTAGACAATATGCAGCTGTTAGTGTGAAGCCTTGCGGTTCCTGCCCGTCCCTGCCGAGATGAAACTGCTGTATTTTCAAGGGCTAAAGAACATGTTGGGGATGTTCTGACTGTTGGGGCTTTCAGACGTAGATACTTGAAAGTACAACAAGGGTCAAATTTTCGAAATAGAGATCTTTACCTAATCTGAAAGCTAAACAAATAACATATATGATTTGATACATGATATATGTTAGGACAGGACAATATTTGGCCGAGATACAACTATTTTAAACTCTGGAATCTGAGGGTGCAATTTTATTTTGAGAAAATCACATTTTAAATTTGTTAATCAAAGGCGCTGTAGCAGGGCGTTGCTAAGAAGAAACAGGTTTTAATGGCGTTATGGAGAATAGATGAACCCGAAAGCAGAAATTCTAAGCTTTACATAGATACCAAACTTGAGTGGGTAATTCCCAATGATATAGCCAGATATATAGGAAGTAGCGAGTGAAGTTTGTAGATGTTTTGATATTTTTACGGCAGGAAATTTACAAAATATCTTCATGGAAAGTAATCTTTACTTAATAACCTACAGATTTTTTGGCATAAAAAAAATTGATCATTTTGACCCATACAATGACTTTTTGGCTACAAATGTCCCTGTGCTACTCTTAAAGGAACTCTGTTTGTCTTCTACATTTTTTGTATGATTTTAAATCTACTGATGCGTTAAAAAAGCAGATAACTAAATATTTAAATGTATCATTTCAAAGTAATTTTTCTTTAGCTAATCTGTTTTATTCTTTGAATGTGTGATGAAAAGGTCTTTGATAATTGGGTAATAACTGCACAGATGAAAGGCATTTGAAGATTAATACAAATTATTATTCTGCCACTTGGTACTCTCTTACAAAAAGATTTTTTTTTAAACTTGTACAAGGTTCCAAAAGTTGATTATTAAAGATTCTTATTTACAATGAGCTCCAGGGTCTCGTTCACTACATTAATATGACTCAAGATCTTATGTGAATGACTGTAAAATGAAGTGTGTCATTTTCTATATTGAAATACCAAGTATAAGTATGTAAACCATTCAATAAAAACGAGAACATAAAGAAAATAAAGATAGAGCACCTTATATGAGGTAAACAGGAGCTTTCTAAAAGAAAAAAGCACAATTAGCATAATCACAGATGTGAACACTATCATATTTTATACAGTGGCAATAAAAGGTATGTGAACCTTTTGGAATTTCATGGTTTTCTGAATACATTTGTCATAAAATGTGATCTGATCTTCATCTAGGTCAAGGGTATTGACAAACATAATGTGTCTAAAAATAATAACACAAAAAAAAAAAGATCTTTCATGTCTTTATTGAACACACTCATTCAACATTCAAAATGGCAGTGGAAAAAAGCAAGCAGGGCTGGATTGGGACTAAGAATCAGCCCTGGCAGTTTGGCCCAGAACAGCCCACATACAGTACGATCACAAATACCACCCATCTTTGCGTGCCCTTAAGTATGTTTTTCAACTCCTATTCCATAAAAGCACTACAGCCATATAATGAGTAGTAAAGAGTGAGACACATTAAATATTTCTAAAAAGTGTAATTTATTAATACTTGTAATCTGGTTCAAAAAGACATACTGAGAGAGATTTTGTGAACAAGATGCAAACATGTCCAGTATGTCCATGTCCATGTCCCAGCTGCCAGCAGGGTCGTACATTAACTTTTTTACACATAGCACTGGTGCTACAGATCTCTTATCTTTGAAAAAACAGAAGTGAATACACAGCTTTAATGTTACATACAGATAAAATGATATGGCTCTAATTGATCTTAGTTATAGCCAAATTCGTTTATCCTTTTTAATTTTTCTGAGTTCTGTGTTTTCAATTGTTTACTTTACAATAGTTATACATTTGTCCATAAAAATACTGTAAGTATACTGCACTAAAACTCTTACGAACTATAGTATTTTTGAACCTTACTATAGTAAATTTACTTAGTTTATAAATTTACGACAAGTAAATTATTTCTTTCATCTGGTTGAAATTAACCGGACTTTAATTTTGACGGGTTGTCGCGGGGACGCTTGAGTCAGTGTGTTTGACGGAAGCTTCACTCAAACAGTGTAACACTCGTAAAATAAATTTGGAACAGCTCTGTGGATGAAGTTTACGTGTTCATATGTCCTTGTATAGTAAAATACAGACACACATTTTTAAAGTTTTATTTTCAAAAACTTAAATAAATAGTGGTGCGCCATCAGTTAACATCAGACACGAACAAGCACAGCAACAACGACAAAGGCACTTCACACAAACGCGTAACGTTAGCTGGTTGAAGGTCCTCATATCTCTGTGCCACCTTTGCCTTTCTTCATGATCTTTCTGACGCACGCTGCACAATGATGCTGTGCTGGATCCTCGCAGAGGCTGGAGAGATGTGTGATTGGGCCAGCCCAACGTCATTTAAAAAGAGAGCCAATGGGCTACTGATTAAGTGTCTCATGGGCCGATCTGTTGGGGTTTTTTGACAATTACATCACATCACCAGAAAATGTATGCAGCAAATCGATTTACGAGTTTAAAAAACAAATTCTAGAGATGTATTGGCCCAAAAATTACGTCGGCCCTCCGGGAAAATGCCCGGTATGCCCGATTACCAATCCAGCCGTGAAAGTAAGTGAACCCTTAGAATTAATAACTGGTTGACCCTCCCCCCCCACCCCCGGCTGCAATAACCTCAACCAGGCGCTTCCTGTAGCTGTGGATCAGACCTGCACATCGTTGAGGAGGAATTTTAGCCCATTCTTCCTGGCAGAACTGCTTTAGCTCTGTCATATTCTTTGTACGTCTCATGTGTCTGGCCCTCTTCAAGTCAATCCATAGCATCTCTATTAGGTTGAGGTCTGGGCTCTGACTTGTCCACTCCAAAAGGCAGATTTTGTTTTTCTGAAGCCTTTCTGTTGTGGACTTGCTCCGGTGTTCTGGGTCATTCTCCTGTTGCATCACCCACCTTTTACACAGTTTCAGCTGATGTACAGACATTCTCACATTATCCTGAAGAATTGTCTGATATACTTGGGAATTCAACTTTCCATCAATGATTCCAAGCTGGCCAGGCCCTGATGCAGCAAAGCAGGCCAAAATCATGATGTTTTCATGATGATATGCCATGCCCTTTCTACACCAGATGTAGTGCTGTGTGTTTTTTCCAAATAGTTCAATCTTAGTTTCATCAGTCCACAAAACATTTTGCCAATACCACTGTGGAGTGTCAATGTGCTCTTCAGCAAACTTCAGGCATGCAGCAATGTTCTTTCTAGTAAGCAGTGGCTTCCTTCGTGGTGTCCTGCCGGGGATACCCTGCTTGTTCAGTGTTTTACGTATTGTAGACTCATGAACAGAGATGTTAGCAAGTTCCAATGATGCCTTCAAATCTTTGGCTGTCATTCGGGGTTGTTTCTTTACCTCATTGATGAGTCTTCGTTGTGCTCTTGGTGTCATTTTGACTGGGCGCCCACTTCTTGGTAGAGTAGCAACAGTCCCAAAGTGTCTCCATTTGTAGATTGTTTGCCTTACTGTAGACTGGTGAATTTCTAAAGTCTTTGAAATAACTTTGTAACCGTTTCCAGCTTTATGTAAATCAACAATTCTTGATTGTAGGTCCTCTGAAAGCTCTTTTTGGCGAGGCATGGCTCACATAAGCGTGTTCTTCTTGTGCAGAGCAAACTCCAAAAGTTTGAGGGGTTTTTATCAAAGTAGCTGTAGTCCACACCTCCAAACAATATTATCTTATCGAGACTCCAGGTGTGCTAAAACCTTACTCTAATTAGCTTTTTTGAGGTCATTTTAACTCAAGGGTTCACATACTTTTTCCACAAGCACTATGAGTTTTTTTTGGTTGTTCTCAATAAAGACATAAAGATCAGATTTTTTGGTGTTATTATTTTTAGACACATTATGTTTGTCAATACCCTTGAATTTTTCAAATTTTATGACATTTTATGACAAATTTATTCAGAAAACCATGAAATTCCAAAAGGTTCACATACTTTTTCTTGCCACTGTTATAGATCTAGAATAATATGTTTGATTTATATTCTTTGCATAAGATACAAGTGAAAGTGGATCCCCAATAGCATTCAGATCGAGCAAGATGTTTAAAGTCAATAGAGACAAAACACCCTAACAACACTGGCTACCACCCAAAACAAAGACATACAAAATCTATATATTGCACTTCCAACTAGGTGCTGTTAAGGGTCTTATATACCGGATAAAAATACAGCATTTCACTTTCTTTAACCAAACACGTTTTTTCTATGAGCTCCATGCTGCTCCATGCTTGCCACTCCACTCACATAGTTTAGCATTAAATTACACAATATTTGTCCCAAATTGTCTGTAATGTACAAACTGACTTCCCCTAGTCTGCAAGATACATTGATCTGTTAGAGAGGAATGGAAAAACCCCCAGAAAAGATACAGAAAAAGTAAATCCCTTCGACTATATAAATATTAGGTACAAAAAAATAACAACAACATGATATATAGAGCATATTTATTTATAAATGTTCAAAAGCCAACAAAAATATAATAAAAATGAAGTTAAATCCTGCATCAAGAGTAGACTTGAGCTTTTATTATTCCTAGCAATCCCAAGCATCGAGCCCGACTGCAGCTCCACAGTATTCCCACAGATCTCTGCTCTTATGTTAGTCTGATGTAGTGGTTCATGTCATGGAACATTTGCGCGGGTCCCTCAAGTGATGCTGGAGTCACAGAAGTGTGTCAGTTAAGAATTTAGTCAGTGGGCCACCATGACTTCTCATGTGAGATTCGGAAATTCTCTGCCTTTTTAATGTCCGTCTGTCTGAGGAGATCAGACACAATCAAATAATTCCAGCCAAGACGATCTATAATACCTAGTGTGAATTATCTTTGCTTGTGCACACTCAAGCACACTTTTTGAGTCAGTCACATGAACTATAAATATCACGTGACTGAGCTATAGTACAATGACTTTCAGACAATCCTGACTACAAGAACACACACAGTAGACAGATAGATGGACTGGCAGATAGACTTATAGGTATATGTGACAGTAGATTCAGTGCTTTGCAATATGGCAAAAAGAAACTAAATGTTCTTCTAAACAAATCCTTGTTTTTGTTACATGATTGGCTGTGAAGTTCCTGCTCATAGCAGATGTGCTCTTTTCCAGGAACTTCCTCTCCCAAGTTCCCCGCTCTCGGCATAATTGTGATACCGTCGAGCATCTACTCTTGAAATGTCGCTCCGAATCACTCAGATCCGAGGAGCGGTTTCCGTTTAGCTTTACAAGCTTCGAGAACAAATAGGAAAGTACATTCCACTCCCATCCGAAACACTTCTCCGCCCCGAGTTCATCTTATGGATGCATTGATATATCCTCAAGGGAAACCACAGGGGGCTGCAACGCCGCGCAATGATGGAACGAAGAAACAGATTTATAGTTCGAGCAGCATTTGTCTTCAAGACAGAGAACAAATACAGACAAGCAGAGAACAACCGGATGATAAGTAACTCTGACAGTCTCAGCTGCCTGGTTTTGTTTGTGTTTCTGTACAAAGCCTATAGCTGTTGAAACATAACTGTGTGTAACAGTGACATTTTGTTCGCATGGGGTTAACACTCTGGTTTTCTGCATGACCTTAGAAGAAACTGGGAGAATTCTCCCATTTATTTCCAATACAAATCATTATCATGCCTTTACCCGTTTTTAAATAGAGGATATTTCCTATTTTTAAATAGTCAAATGCATTGTGTTATGCCAAAATGACTTCACAGGTTTTAATATAATTATGCCTTCAGAAAGATAACGGTTGACAGTTTGGTTTAATTTTATTTGGCACTATGCTCAAGTTACTGTATAATCTAAAAGAAGTCTTGGAAAGGTTATTAAATGCTAATTTTTCTAGAATACTTCTCTTTTTAATTATGAGTTGTTGGGTCAACAGGATTGACATTGTCCCCTACTGACAAACGTTACTGAACATAAGAGATTAAAATTATTTTTTTACACATGTATACACACAGCATCATTTCACAGAAGCAAATGCACATGTCTCAAAATGTACAATTTTAATTGTTTAATGTCTTCAAATGATAATGATTATTAAGACTTTATTCCCACTTTATTCATTTCTGTAGTGCTGTCAAAACAAATATCAGTGTAAATCCAACAAGCCCACATGCTTTTGTCTAAATCACTTTCCGCTGACATTTCTGATACATATTTGCTTTACAACTGAGTACTTAATGACACATGTATAGCTTTTCAGAATGTGTCTCATTTAATATTTATATGCCTCAGCTTTGGCTGACTCTATCATGAATGGTCCAGAGGAAACGTCATTTCTAAGCACGTGTTGTGCATGAATAGAGGAACATTATGGCCATTGATAAATAGCATAGATAACATCAGCCTTTAATGCAGAGTGGGATCATCTTTACCATTCCTTACATCTGCTGTGCCTTGTGTATACATATATCTCTTTATGAATTGCATTTCATATTACAAGGAAGAAAGATGAAGTCACTTCAAAGCATTTATAAATCTTGAAAGGTCTGTCACATCATCATCTCACTTGAGCATCTTGGACTGAAAGCTTTTTTTTTATTTCTGACGATGAATGTGTTTTTCATCAGTCAGCTTTCAACTTCCACTTTTACTTGTTAAAAGATGTAGTCTTTGTTTGTACAGCACATCCTCAAACATAGAATGTATTCAAATAACTTAAACATATTTGTAAATACTATATGAATGTTTATAGGGAGTTTTTTAATGGTTCTTAGATTTTGTGCACATATTTTGCGCAGTACTAAGTGCAAAATATTAAGTGTGGTACTATTGGTTAGTAATAACAGTGAGCTACATGATTTGAGATATCATTTATGTCAAGTTTATTATTTATGGTTAGCAGTTGAATTTATACTAATAGTGATTATTGGTTCTTAATTGTCATGCATGAACATTTGGATATACTATTTTGTGTTTGCAGCTCCAGAAACATGACAAAGAAGGTGAAGATGTTCCTTCCAAATGGAGATCCGAAGAGGAGATGGCCAAAGAGGCATCAGAATTACATGGCCTCTTCAATTAACTTTGTTAGGTAATAATGCCATTATTTCAGTTTTTATTGTGTGAAGGTCTACATATATCCAGGTCAACTTTTAATATGTTTCATATATTCTTTTGTTGTTATTTAACCAGGGGTGGCTTATTCAGATGGAAGACAAGTTGTGATTATTATATATGTTAAAGGAAGATTTCACCAAAAAGGAAAATTCTGTCATCATTTCCTCAAACCATGTGTGTCTTTCTTTCTACTGCAAAACACAAAAGAAGATATTTGGAAGATTGTTACCCAAAATTGTTGGTCCCCATTGACATCTATTGTATGGACACAAAACCAATGCAAGTCAATGGGTACCTTTGTTGTTAGCCAACCTACCATTCTTCAAAATATCTTTTGTGTTTTGCAGAATAAGGTTCGAAATCACAGAATTGACATTTTTGAGTGAACCGATCTTTTTTTAATATAATTTCTGTATTTCTGTGCATAAATAAAAATGTTTCTTTCAAAAATGTCTCAAACCTGTCTTGCAGGTTAATGGGTTTAATGAACTCACACATTAACAAATTATTCAAAAGCTATGTTAAAAAAAATCAAAAACTAAGCAACCATATAGTAATTATTAATAGGTAGCATCATTCTCTTTGTGTACAGAAGGCAAAAATTGTTTCACATGAGTGGGATTGTTTTATCTGTGATTAGTTTATATCACTTTCTATGCTTTAAATGAGACAGTGAAGGTAAACTAAAGCCGATGAACTGCTCTTTAAGCCACATGCTTTCACTGATATTTTAACACCTAATGAAATGCTCGAGGCTTGACACAGATTTAGGCTCTCATGCCTGGAGAGCCAGAAACTGCCTTTAATGAAATCCATTTACCCAAATATTGAAAAATGAAATGGCAAACCGGAGCTTCCGTTGATAGAGTATCAATGAGGATAAACAGAGATGTTGCGCTTGCCACAAATAAGCCTTTATTGTTGAAGTGAGGCGTTAGTTACCCCGCCTGTGGTCCCAGTGCTGGAGACTATTATGACTTTTATCATTTTATCAATGTGGAAATAAAACGGTGTTGACTGGCCCCTTACTCATCTGGAAAAGGAAATACAATTCTGACAGGGTAATGTCTACTGGCCCACAGCCTTTCAGAGTAATCAAGTTGTAAAAAGGCCCATGAATTTTAAACAATATTCATTATACGCAAGGGATTTCTTTAAGGAATGTGTGTAGCGGTTTGAGCGGGTGAGGAATCTATCACAACTAGCCAAACAGGGATACAAATTCACCGAGTTATACGCATTAATATTTGCTGATCGTAATACTTAGGCCCATAATATGAAGCTTAGTTTCAGTAAGCGTCTTAGTTTTGTATTACTTTCTTTCCACTGAAAAACACAAAGGAATATATTTTATAGAATGTTGGTAACTAAACACCATTGGCTCCCATTGACTTCCATTTTATCAACACAAAACTACAGAGACATTTCTCAAAATATCTTCTTCTGATTTGCAGAAGATCTTCTTAGTACATATTACGTTTTCCTTAAGGCATACTATTAATAGACACTTTAAAGTCATTTAAGTGTCGCATAGATGATGTTACATCAAAATTCCTGTCTAGATTGCATTTTTGACTCTAAAGTGTTTTTAAAGTACATTCCTTATTTAGCTGTGGGTCTAAATGTTCTCACAGCACGTAATGGTCAAAATGTTCTTACATTGTTCATCTCACCTTATAAGAAACCAGACAGTGCAGGGTTATATAAGGGCATGCTGTTTATTTTCCAATATCATTTATGTTTTTGTTGACTCTAGACTTTACCGTTCTGTGCATGTGTGATTTCTGATACTACATGTTAAAATTTGAGGGATTTAAACGAGCATTGATAATCAAAGGAAAAGGAAGTGGTATTGAACATGCTTTTAAAGATGTTGAGCGCAGGTTTTGAGATATTAAAGGGTCTTAGCACTTCACTACAAGAGACTGCTCTGTGGCTATTTTTATGGTTATGCAGGCCTTTACCAATAGTGCTAAACAGAATTAGATATTTATCAAACATTTCCTTTCGACAATCCCCTCCAAACACTCATCTTAAAGTTTCTAACTGTGTTTTGAAGTCCTTTCGCAACATCCTCAAAACTCTGAAAACATGACTCACTCTAGAATGTGTGCATAATTATTAGGTCCGTTGATTTTCTGATCATATTTTTTTCAGGTACAATGGAGTAGCAAACTGTTCATTGGATTAGCAGTCAAACAAAAACAGGCAAAGAAGAAAACATACAGTTAAACTGCAAAAGAATGAAGAATTAAGATGAAAAATAAGGTGTGAAACCACGAGGAACCCTTTATTCTCCAGTGCCACCATTTTCCAGAACTGCAACCTACCTGGAATCTCCAGAAGTACAAGTTCTCAAGTGGTAAGAGTCTTTGTTAAGGTAAAGAATCCTAAAATTTGACCACCACTTAATAAGAATCACATCCTAAAGTGTTGTGAAATACATGAAGACTGGTTACATGAACCAATAGGTTGTGGGTGACTTTTAAGGTACCAGCACCAGTTCAAGTGAGACCAACAGTGTCTTTGGTTATGGGGTTATGGTGTAAACTGTAACTAATAGTGAGCAAGACAGATCTCTCAGGGTAGGAGTTGGACTAAAATAAATGGTGCTGATTCCTAAAAAAAATGAATTCTTCAAACAGTGGTATAAAAGGATGTCATGCTGGCCATTCAAGAGTCACTTTTAACATTTATTCTACTGTTTCAAACTCTCTCTATAAAGCCTGTAAAAATCACTATTCATGTATTTTACAGAATTTCAGCTTGTGATTCTTATTATGTGTGTGTGGAGGTGGGGGGTTAAGATTCTGAGAGCCTGAGAATCTTGTACTTCTGGAGACGCCAGGTAGGTTGCAGTTCTGAAAATAGTGGCACTGGAGACTAAATGGTTTGTCATGGTTTCACACCTCATTCTTCATCTTAATTCTTCATTCTTTTGCAGTTAAACTGTATGTTTTCTTCTTTGTCTGGTTTTGTTTGACTGCTAACCCAATGAACATTTTGCTACCCCATTGGTCACGCCTCAATGTTGCAGTTATTAGCATTGTATTATTGTATTCTTATATTGGGCCATTTTTATTTTTTGACTTTCCGGTGCATATTTAAATCAATACAATTTTGACAAAAATGACCTTATAATTCCAATGCGACAATTTATCTTGAATACATCTCTGAGGTAAAAAAACCTAAACATTAAACATGGAAAATGGGCTCACAGACTTGAGCACCAAAAAAAGGAACTGAATGAAGGTGTATTTTCCATATATTCCCATGCAAAAAAAATATATTTTAATGGGTTCAGATTTTAGAGGGTTCATAACCTGATCCATGGTTACTCATGCTAGATATAGCAGCGGAAAAAACACAAGAGACCATTTCTCAGACCTTTTTTAAGTTTTTTTGAATTTACTATTTACAGGTATGTGTTTAGTATTATATTTTTTGTTTCATTCTGTGAACTACTAACATTTCTCCCAAATTTAAAACAAAGTATGTTTTTTATTTATATTTATTTGCAGAAAATGAAAACTGGAGAAACAGGTCAAAATAACAGAAAAGATGCTCTGTATTTTTCAGACCTCAAAAACACTTGTTTCTTTTTATGTGATAACCTTATGTTATATTTTCATCCCAGTTTTCATGTGTCTTGTCATTCTTTCACATTGCTTTTGGATGACATTGTCACTCTTAAAGGTTTTTTTGTTGTTGTTGTTGAAATTCAACAGATACTGGACTAGAATGACCACAATACATCTAGAAATACTCAATAAATGAAAATTTGGAATGGTCTCTTTTTCTGTGGCTCTATTTCTGAATATACTAATTATGAAACAACCATTTTAGCCCCCACATATTTTTATACATCCTCAATTAGCTGAAGTCTCAGGATACGTCCTCTTTTTGAGATGGAAAGGAGGTTAAATTCGGCACAGGGCCTCAAATAACACGTTCTAGCTCTGATATATCGCCATCAAGTAAAGTTTCATTTGTGCAGAGTTGCAGTGAGAATAAAGCTCATTTTTTGTGGCGCAGGAATATATTACCAGCATCGTTTGGTGTTAATGGACTCGCAGCTGAGACTCTCTCGCTGGTTTAGGTTAATGGATGGTGCGTGTCGTTATTTGTGCTTTGGGAGGATCGAGGGTGTTGTTCCCTCCCCTGCACTCCTGTTTTAATCATTAACGCCGTCATTTTGCAGATAGGAATATAATGGGCTCGAGGTGGAGGGGTTGAGACACATACTCATTAATGCTTTTTTTGAACAAGTGACCGTCTTAACAGGTTAGATAAAGTACTCTGTGAGAGTAATAAAGAAGGTCTTGATGCGATGATCTGCTGTTTTGAAATGTCAGACCAAGAAAAACAGTGACACATGTTACAGATAGACCCTGAAGTCTTTGCTCTTTGAATTTGTATTGATTTATCAGATGTTCTTCAGATGCCACCCTCTTTTACAGTTACATAAACAAATCTCTGCGCTAAATGCAAATGTTTATTTATTTTTTTATCTCCCTTTATTTATATTTGAAACAATAAAAGTTGAGATTTGCTTGCATCCTGAATGGAAATGACACAGTCCTCTGTGGATTGTGGATGATGCAGTGCAGCATTCAGTTTGTTGATGTCTATAATGTTCGACTTGTATAAAAGAATATTTTTGAATCAATTAAAAGCACATTATGGTAACCGAGGGAGGGCCGGGTCCAGAGCGGTTTAGCATGAGCTTAGCTTGTGGCTAATGAAATGAGATGATTATACAAGATATCCCAGAGATGCCCAAAGCGCATGAATCTGAAGCTCACACGAGAGATGGTGTCAATAACATGTCAGCCTCAGGCCCATGGGTTACAGGTTAGGATTGTGGGATATTCAGCATTTGATTTATTATTTCCCTTTTTTATAGTGTACATAAGACACAAGAAGTGTGCATCAACAGTGGTGGTCTTATTTGCATTTTTCAGTCAATATAACCAAGCAATGGTTGTTGCAGATATGTTTATGTGAAGATGGTAAAAAATGATCAATTTGAGATATTTATCTAAAGTGTAATTTCTGTTTAACTATTGTTACCAAATATCAATAAAATCAGTGAATGTTTTCAAACATTTACTTCTTTACTTCACTCCCATCATCTGCCATTGGTCAACAAACAGATTCGTGCCCCACTCATGTTATCCTTTTCACACTCTCCACACTCCATTTTTACACGTAAGAGCCCTTAAAAAATACATTACGAGTAATATTTACCATGTATTTTTTTTTTAAGATTTATTTTTGGCCTTTTTATGCCTTTTATTGACAGTGGTGAAGGAGAGGACAGGAAATGAGGTGGGGGTGGGGTCGGGAAAGGACCTCAAGTCGGGACTTGAACCCGGGTCGCCCGGAGCGCAACCGCGCTATATGCCGGAGCACTGTCCACTACACTATCGGCTCCGGCATGTATTTGTTTTTTTGCAAAAAATGTATTGTCAGAATACACAGCTATAGTTTCTAATGGCCATTAATGGAGATGTTTTTCTCCCTCATAGAGAATGGTTATAGATATCAGCAGGTGCTTAATGGAACATGCCAACCAAACCGTGAGCTTTATAGTGTGTCATGAAGTTACTAAATTTAGAAAATACTTTCAGCACATATGCACATTTCATTCCTTTCATTACATATGCACACATTTGGGTTATTTTAAAGGAACAGATCACCAAAAAATTAAGACTAGTTTTCTTTTTTCACTTTCATGTCTTTTACTTACTTTCTTTTGTGGAACACAAATAACAAATGTCTCACAAAAGTGGTTTTGTGTCCATACAACGGAATTTAATGGGGTCAATGCTGTTTGGTTATCACTGTAAAAAATTTTAAGTTGAGTCAACTTAAAAAAATAAAGCAACCAGCTGCAAAGCATTTTTGAGTTTACTCAACTTCAGGGGCTGAAGTTGTGTCAAATCATTTTTTCAAGTTTACTGAAACTACTGGTTTAAGTTAAGTAAACCATCAGTAAGTACATCTAACTAGTCACTATGAGTTGGTTGAAAGTTGGGTCAACTTTAAGGAATGAGTAGGCACAACTATAGTCCTGAAGTTCAGTAAACTTAAAAAAGCTTTGCAGCTGATTGCCTTAATTTTTTAAGTTGATTCGACTTACATTTTCCAATTTAGCATTACATTTTACATGGAATTTTCACATTCTAATTCTTGCAGGGCCCATACTGTAAATCAAATCAAATACAATACAAAAGAGTTTGTGTAATAATTATACAAAATATTTATTCACAATTTTGAAAAACATTTGAAACAACATCCACATTTTCTTCATGAAGTACAGAAATTTTAATGTGATGAAGTTCTACTCCAATCAAGATAAATTAACCCCCCAAATCTATCCTCAAATCCTGTAGTTCTTTTAAAGTTCTGGAGTAACAACCAGCAATAAACAAGACACTTGAAGACACAACTTGCTTGGCATTTTAAAATTTGGTCTATTATTCTTGGCACATCAATGCATTCATGTGCTAAAGCTATCAAGTATTACAACTGTTAAAACAAGATTTGAGAGTCATAATAAACCTTAAAACTCAAAGCCAAAGTGGGATAGTTCTTGTGGAGGGCATAAATCAAGCCAAACAGGAGAGCAACAACAGTGGGAAGGTCGTGCACGTTATCCAACACAACTTGCTCCTGTAGAACAACAGACAGGCACCTTACATTTGGGTTGGAATGGTGGCAACATCATCTTCAATGATGCTTAAGATCCCCATCTTCATCCCCTTTGTGTGAATGTCTTCTGGCTCTGCATCCTGCAGTAAAAAGCAGCATAAAAGCAGGGTCAAAAGTCATGTTTCATTCAAATCTACTGGCCAACAGTGTGTTAGACATGGTACTACTGTACACATGCTCATGTAACTTTATTTGGAAATTACTTTGCAAATTAAGTTACATGAGCATGTGTCACAGGTTGAAGATCAGAGGGAATATCTTAGTCTCAAGGTTTTCAATGTCTCAGGACAGGGTAGTGAAGCAATAATTTTCTTTGCTTTGGTATAACACTTGTTAAATTTGTGCTGTTAGATAAAATCAGACTGATCACAGAGAAAGATTCAACTAAGATTATTCAATTAACAATTTTTTACCATCACTTTGTCTAGTGCCCTCTTTCCCCTGCCTCTTGTCTGATAGAAGAGTTAGTTACTTAATTTCGGAAAACACAGAAAAAATGTTATCTCCTGACAGGATCTGGGGAAGAATCTCAGGTATAAGTGTATATGCTGATAACATGCATCTTCTTACCAGGCAAGTCCTCAGGAAGTTTCCAGACTTTTCCCGTATAAACAAAAGGTAGACTTTTGAGAGCTGTAGCCTTTCTATGAGCAAGGACATCAGAGGTCTAAAAGACAGAAAAACAAATACAGAACAAATTATATGCATGTTATATCCAACCAGAAGCATAGGACTTATTTTGACAAAGATGGCCCTATTCTATCTTTTAAGGACCCCTTATAATTTTGTTTGGGAGGTCTACTAGAATGTTTATGTTCAAAAACCTATTTTCTTTTCTTAACATTTTTCCTAAATTTTTCTTATAATTTAGATTGTTGCAGCACCTGTTTTCACCCTCTATCTGAATGCTCCATTTTAGTTTAATTTCTGTTGTAACTGTCATTATACATCACAGTAAAAACTGTACATCTGTCAACACACTGACCTGCAACAAACTGCACTACTAAAATACAACTTAACTACCATGGTTATCCCTCAAAGCTAAATACAAAGAAATATAAAAGCCAGCAGGTGTGTATTACACAAATGTGTTATTTGTTAAAGTCACATAATAATTCTAGGAACTACAAATAAGGTGTTTCATGCAGTTGTTTTCTTTAGAGGGCAGTTGTGGCCTAATGGTTAGAGAGTCGGACTCGTAACCAGAAGGTTACCGGTTCGATTTTCCGTACCGGCAGGTAACAACTGAAGTGTCCTTGAGCAAGGCACCTTACCCCCGTTTGCTCCCCGGGCGCTGCAGTGTTAGCTGCCCACTGCTCCCGGTGTATGTGTGTTCACTATTCACTGGATGGGTTAAATGCAGAAGTTTGCACTTTACAATATAGGTGTGCAATTTATTTATTTTATTTTTATTAATACGTTCGGAACTTACCTCAACCAGATGAAATCCAATCCCTTCCACAGCGTTGTTGAACCGTTGGATGAGAAAGCCTTTGCAAAAAATACCGCGAGTACAGACTGCGCATGCGCATTAACATGAAATTAAGCGGGGTCGAACTGAGAACTCAAAATATGACATTTTCTCAACTTAATTGTTTAAATTCATTGGACAAAGTAGTAGTCAAGATTCAGTTAAAACGTTTTTATAAGTTAACTCAACTCTTTGCTCGAAAAATTTGTCCACTTGACTTACAATTTTAAGCCGAGTTAACAATTGACAAGTTGGATTTTTTACAGTATACCAGCGGTCTTCAAAACATCTTCTATTGTGTTCTGAGGAAGAAAGAAAGTCAGTTTCGAATGCCATGAAGGATAATAAATGATAGAAGTTTTTATTAACTTATCCCTTTAACATTTGTTCCTCAAAAGACATTCAGCAAAAGAATAAATATTGTTTCAGCCAACCCCAGCCTCCACATCCTTTGCATCAGCGGTCCAGGAGGTTTTCCAGCTGATTCACTCAAGTTGTATGGCATGTGCAACCCAACAGCGCCCCTCACCTACACGTTGCTTTCCCTATTCCCATCTCTCTCTCTCTCTCTCTTCTCTCTCTCTCTCTCTCTCTCTCTCTCTCCACACACACACACACACACACACACACACACACACACACACACACACACACACACACACACACACACACACATCAGTGTCACCACCCTGCCCATGGCTGCCTTCAGGCCATTTCTAGTGTCACTTTGATCACTGCATCAAGTACCTCAGGCACTAAAGAGAGGACAAAGGAGGAGAAAATATATATGTGTCACTTATAAATGTGCTGTAATGCACAAAGCCTCAGCAGTCTTTAAATATGCCACCTCAGCAACATACGGTGGGGAAGAGGTGCACAGAGCTAATGTTTTCATTGCTGAGGAAGTGCACTGATATCTTAAGTCCTAACAGTCTCGAGGTGTACAGCTGAAGTAGTTTTTAGTCTTATTCTACAGTATTTACATATTTAATGGTGCAGACTGTACAGTATTTTTCTTGAGCTGACCAATATACAGTAGCAGTTGACTTGTACTTACTGACACCTAGTAGAAAATATCATGTAAAAGCAAATGTTTGTTACTGAACAATCAACATTAAAACTAAGTAATACAGAACATACAGTGGCAAGAAAAAGTAGGGTGAACCTTTTGGAATTTCATGGTTTCTGAAATAAATTTGTCATAAAATGTGAACTGCTCTTCATCCAAGTAAGGGTATTGACAAACACATAGTGTTTAAAAATAACAACACAAAAAAAAAATCTGATCTTTCATGTATTCATTGAACACACTCATTCAACATTCAAAATGGCAGTGGAAAAAGTAAGTGAACCCTTAGGATTTATAACTGGTTGAATCCTGAAGAATTGTCTGATATACTTGGGAATTCATCTTTCCCTCAATTATTCCAAGCTGGCAAGGGCCTGATGCAGCAAAGCAGGCCAAAGTCATGATGTTTTATGATGATATGCCGTGCCCTTTCTACGCCAGATGTAGTGCTGTGTGTTTTTTCCAGATCTGTTCAATCTTAGTTTCATCAGTCCACAAAACATTTTGCCAATACCGCTGTGGAGTGTCAATGTGCTCTTCGGCAAACTTCAGGCGTGCAGCAATGTTCTTTTAGTAAGCAGTGGCTTTCTTCGTGATGTCTGCCGTGGATACCCTGCTTGTTCATTTTTTAGCAAGTTCCAATGATGCCTTCAAATCTTTGGCTGTCATTCTCTCATTCACTCTTTTTGGCAGGCATGGCTCACGTAAGCATGTTTACATTTACATTTACATTTATTCATTTGGCAGACGCTTTTATCCAAAGCGACTTACAATTGAGGAAAACAGCAAGCGATTCGTCTAAGTAAGCAATATTCACGAGAGGTGCTAGTAATACAAGGTTTCAACAAGGCATGTCTTCTTGTGCAGAGCAAACTCCAAAAGTTTGAGGGTTTTTATCAAAGTAGCTGTAGTCCACACCTCCAAACTTATTATCTTATCAAAACTCCAGGTGTGCTAAAACCTGACTCCAATTAGCTTTTTTGAGGTCATTAACTCAAGGGTTCACATACTTTTTCCATGAGGTTTTTTTGGTTGTTCTCAATAAAGACATGAAAGATCAGATTTTTTATGTGTTGTTATATTTAGACACATTATGTTTGTCAATACCCTTGACTTAGATGAAGATCAGATCACATTTATGACAAATTTATTCAGAAAATCATGAAATTCCAAAAGGTTCACACTTCTTGCCACTGCATATATTACCACCTTTTTTCCCTTAATTTTACCTACAAAAGTTTTGACATTTATTGTCCACAATTCAGTGTTAACGTGTTAAAATGGTTGTTTTAATCTTTCATGAAATTTCACATGCCAGACAGGGATACAGGAGAGCGGATCCAAATGCATGTAATCCTTAATGATAATCCAAAGAGTAATTCAAAATACACAAGTAACACCAAAGACGAGAAAACAGGAACACCATAACATAAACGTCGACCGACACTAGACAACTGAAACACATGGCTATAAGTACACAGATGAAGGGACAAACAGGGTCATCAAAAATGAGGCATAGCTGAAACAGGTTAACAATGACGAGAACAAGGCATGATGGGAAGTCCATGACAAAAACAAGGCAGAAACACTGAACAAAGGGGCACCCTCAGGTGGCGACCTGAGGCTAGCCACAGGTTCGTTGGAGCTGAGGCGGGCCAGACTTGACTCGGGGACAGGCCCGGAGGCCAAACTCATCGGGAGGCGACTCTGGACCGGCTCGCATTAAACAGCCAACACACACCACAGGGCAGCCGCCACAACTGGCAGAACTGACTCCAAAGGCAGGAACACCGGACTTGGAAAGCACTGGAAGACCAGCCGACCATACAGACGCCAGTGGAGTGTCTGCCACCCTTGAGACCAGACATGTGAACCTGGAACCAGCCCTCTTGTAAATGGCCATCTTGCGAGTGGACTGTGGACTGGCGGCCATCTTGCGAGCAGACTGTGGACTGGCGGCCATCTTGCGAGCGACCCGCTGGCGTGGCGGCCCTGATGACTGGAGACGCAGGCGTGGCGGCCCTGACGACTGGAGACGCAGGCGTGGCGGCCTGACGACTGGAGACGCAGGCGTGGCGGCCTGACGACTGGAGACGAGGCGTGGCGGCCCTGACGACTGGAGACGCTGGCGTGGCGGCCCTGACGACTGGAGACGCAGGCGTGGCGGCCCTGACGACTGGAGACGCAGGCGTGGCGGCCCTGACGACTGGAGACGCTGGCGTGGCGGCCCTGACGACTGGGAGACGTGGCGTGGCGGCCTGACGACTGGAGACGCTGGCGTGGCGGGCCTGACGACTGGAGACGCTGGCGTGGCGTGGCGGCCCTGACGACTGGACTGGCCACCATCAACTTACTGCCACCTCCCCAAAGATTTCTTGGGGAAGCGTTTCTGTCACCCACGGTGAAGGGGGACCCACATGACAATAAGGCATGATCAATGAACTGGCCAGTGACCCTCGAGGACCATGACGGGATATGGTATGGAGGAAATTATCATTAAGGCTATTGCAGAAAAGTTAAATTAAGACACAGTCCAGGTATTTGGAAGAATGAGCAAGGTCCAAGAAAGTCTGAACATGGTCCTCGAGGGAATGATTACTTTGACGTAGGCAGGCCAAATAAACTGCTGGATCCATGTGTGGTCGGACGATCTGTCACGTGCCAGACAGGGAATACAGGAGAGCGGATCCAAATGCACATAATCCTTTAATAATCGTCCAAAGAGTAATCCAAAGTAACATAAAAACCAAGAAACAAGAACCCTAGACAACTGAAACACATGGCTATAAATACACAGATAAAGGGACAAACAGGAATTGAGGCACAGCTGAAACAGGTTAACAATGACGAGACACAAGGCATGATGGGATATGAAGTCCATGACAAAAACAAGTCAGAAACACTGAACAAAGAGGCGCCCTCAGATGGCGACCCGAGGCGCTAGCCACAGGGCATTGCAGTTATCTTGACTATTCTATTTATATATTTATAAATTAATAGATGATAGATGATGATTTTTGTTCTTATTTTTTTAACTCATACTATTTATTTTTAGTTGTATTGTATTTTTAATTTTTTTTTTATTTTTTATTATTATTTAAATTAAATTATGACATATACACAAATTAATAATTTTATTTGATTATTTGTAGATGTAATATGGCACAAATGCCTTCACCTTACATCAGTTACATCCAGTTAACATTCTCTTCTAAGCATTTCACATTACTTAAAAGAAATGGTTTGTATCTTATGTTCTTTTCATGTCAAAAATGAAGTTATTACATTCTAAAAATACAATAACAAAGACAAACATGTGTTTCCTTGTGATGATGTGCCCCAATGAATCGCTCACATAAGTCTAGAAACGTGTATTAAGAAAGTACACTGGGTCTATTTCGATGTTGATGTTAAGACTAATCCTCTCAATCCTTATATCAAATAAAATATCAAGACCCTCCGCAGCTTAAAAGGGCGGCCAGTTTGGACCTCTCTCACCCACAGACCTTGCACTGCATGTGTTAGTTTGGCAATGAGTAAAGGTCACTTGTGAAATGAGCTTTGCCTGTGTTGAGCAGGAGTCCTGGAGAGTGAAAGAAAAAACTGAGGGATTACTCGATCAGAAATTTCAGAAGCAGCCCGGGGGCCTCGACGGAGCAGCCGGGGCAATCTGAAAATTGATTCTGCTGCTTGAGTACTGCGGGGTGGACTCCTCCACTGTAATTCCCAGAATGCATTAATTCATTTCAGCGGTTGTTGGATCTCGAGTACGTCACATGCTTCTCTACGTGGAGACTACAGACCTTACCTCGGGGCATTGAGATGTCTTGCATTGCAATGCTGCGAGGGCGCAGGCGGCCAAATACACTTACAGCAAAATCAAAATATCATCCATTCGCCTATAGGGAACATCGGTAGAAGCGTGTATAAAGCGTGAAAATCGAGAAACCTAGACCTGGCTTATAAACGCTGATTCATTTATCACTTGAGAGCCTTTGGGTTTCTGCACAGATGGCTGCACTTTTCTGGTTTGTTCCCCTTCAAACAGCTCTCCATGTGGCACCTTAAGAGGACTTTGTGAAAGAACGTTTGATTTGGCTGGAGGACAGTGTCAAACTCATTTATTTTCCATAAATAGGAGCCGGACACGCGAGCAGTCTGGTTTAGACCTGCCCCACCTGGCACGGCTAACTCTGTCGGCGCTGAACCTTAAGCACATTTTTCATTAGTCGCTTCTGCCGGCCGGCGATTGTTCGCTGAAGGATAAATTCAGGATCTTTCAAAACTTGAAAACTAAAGCAGGTCAAGGGGGAGTTCCAGTCATACATCAAAGAGATTTATCCATCAGTAATGTATGTAGTTGTTAAATATTTTCTCGTCCAGTGCAGGTACTGTGCGTCCTGATGCCAAAGCGACATCACAGTGTACCTAAAATTGACTGTAACGTCAGTCTATACACGACTAATGTGTAATGTATTTTATATTTGATTTGTTCATCTTTGCTTCTACGGAGCTCTATAATAAAAGTGTAGTTAGTCTATGTACTGAAGAAAATGGCTCTTATTTACATGTATTTTAACAGATTTTATTAGACCTCTCCAGGTAAATTTTTTAACATTGTTAGTGCTGTGTATTGATAAACAAAACAAGCTCAAAGAACAAGCTTTTAAAAGTGCTTTTGATGGTGATTGTGCTGATGCTGACATTAAACAAGAGAAATTATAAGGGAGATATAGATCATAAAACTGTTTGTAATGGGCGCAGCACGAATTTATGAATTCAGTATGTGCACAGATTTATACAATGGGCTGCTATTGATTTTTGGTGTTACACATGCTATTTGTATGACCAAGTTAAATTCAAAACACATGCCATTTATAGGCCACAAAACATTTTTCACTTTTTATTGATATTAAACTGTGGATGGCTCTATTGACAGTTGTCTGCTAAATAGAACTTAAATGTGACAAAGTTACAGGACCCATTCAACAAATTGCTTTTTTAATAGAATTATTATACAATAGAATATTACTATAAATTGATTTTAATATAAATTAAATGAAATAAATGTTATATTAGCCACTAGCCAAACCGATCAAAAACACAGACCAGAGGTTAACTTTGGGCCAGGCCTGTGTGTCCAATGAAATGACATGGTTATTTTAAAGTGTTATCGAGGCCAAAGTATATAATAAATGTAAAACACAACTCTAATGTATTTTTCTCTCCCATTCACAATAGCCATGTCTTTATATTTGCATTCATCACACAGGTTCACACAGGCACACAAGTTCAACCAGCAAAAAATAGAATGACAAAAGCAAAAACTCTACAGAGGAAAGCACTCAAATGAAACACTAACATTCACATGTCCCCAAGGGCTCCTTTGCAATAAAAGCAGAAAGCTGATTTTCATTCAGATAGAAAGCATTTGTTGCTTTGCTCCTGTGTGACGGGGCTGATCTTCAGATGCTGGATGGGATTCTGGGCCATTTCCCCTAGTCTGAGACAACGGCATGCATTGCATTATTGTGTTATTCTCTTGTTTGTGCTTCCGTGGCTGATTTGGTTCGAAATGAAAGATTGTAAAGGGATTTTCAGATATAGCTTACACTCGCCTGGTAGCAAAACTGCTTCTGAGTTTCCCTTCGGATGTGCGCGGTGAGAGTAACCACATTCAGACCTGTTGAATCTGCAATAGGATTTTCAATGAATGTCTATGCTTACCAAACATTACAAAGGGTTTAAGGGATCATTTCTTAATGGGACCTCCGTGCCGTGGCTGCTCATGCTACTTTCCGGAAAAAATGTCCAAGCTAAAAAAGTAAACAGAAATATTTGGTATTAGGGGTTTTGAGCACTTCAAGCACTGAGAGTAACAAAACAAATCTGCCCTTTTTTATAATCATGTAGCCTATTAGATTTGATTGACCCTGACTGATCTTATACTTTAATGCCTAAATTTAGAGGTGTCAAATGAGAATAATTATTCAGTGATTTAAAGTGCTCCATAAGGGTTAGGGAGGATTTTTCTCAACAGGTTTCTCTTACATGCGGTGATGTGATGAGAGGTGACAACCAATGTGAAATCATGCAACCTAATGCAAACCTATTTTTTTAAATCATAACTTGAAAAATTGCTTTAAAATGACATCATACATAGTATTTTAGTAGATGATTCATCTAAATGTACTTGCTTAAGAGCATAACAGTGATGCCTTATGAATCATTCCCTGCACACAGCCCTGGCAACATGTGTGACCCTGGATCACAAAATCTTTCCATTGGTGGTTCCCATATATGGTTTGTTGGGATATAGAACAATATTTGGCTGAGATACAACTATTTAAGACTCAGAAATCTGAGGGTGCAAAAAAAATCTAAATATTGAGAAAATCGCCTTTAAAGTTGTCCATGAAGTCCTTAACATAGCATATTACTCACAAAAATTAAGTTTTGATATATTTACGGTAATACATTTACAAAATATCTTCATGGAACATGATCTTTCCTCATATCCTAATGATTTTTGGCATAAGAAAAAATGGGTAATTTTGACCCATACAATGTATTTTGGCTATTACGACAAATGTTCTCGTGCTACTTAAGACTGGTTTGGGATCCAGGGTCACATATATTTTACAATAGCAAAAAATTTAAGAAATTTATTATTTATTTATTGCATTCTTAACGCCATTCCAGCATCTACTGTAAGGCTATATTCATGGCGAGAACTAGTCACTCCATACACACAAGTCGATTATACGCAAGTCTTTTCTATACATGAGTCGGGGAGGGACAATTTGGATTCCTCAATTAACCTATCCTGCATGTCTTTGGGCCGTGGGAGGAAACCGGAGCACCCGGAGTAAACCCACGCTGACACAGGGAGAACATGCAAACATTTTCAAGACTCCCAAAAGTAAATCTCACTTCCAAAACTTATACAGACCAACAAACACTTCCTATATGTCTCAGATAAGCTCATTCAGTAGCCATGTGTCCAATCCATGGCTTTATTTTGCGAGTATTTAGAATACTTCAGAGTATTTAAAGCAAATACAGTTTGCCGATGAAATGAAATATCTGAAATGTTGACACAAACTTTTTTGTTTTTTTAGCGCATTAAATCCCTATAAATACTTTAAATGTTGCTGCTACATCCTATTTGGAAAACAATTTTTGTCAAGAAAAGGTACTTTCAAATAAATAAATGTGCTGTCACGTGACAAAATTCGCCTTAGGGGGTTGAGTTACATCTAACTGCTTTGATAGTATTTGATTTTTAGATTTTTTTTCAATTTGGCATCACTGTAGAAACTTAACCCTAGACCCCTAACGGAAAATGCAGTAAATGTACAAATGAGATGAAATCACATGAATCATCCACCTCATAAAACATTACAAATTGCCTTGAGTTGATTCGTGATTTTGGTTGTTCCGTCATCAAGCGTTTGGAGGTCAGAGGCCAGCTATCCCTCAAGGTCCACACTGAAGTTTGAGGTCTATTTATCGTCACATGGCAGCTCATACTGTGATGATCAATTTGATGTTGCATAAGGTCATTTGATCCTTTTTAAACAAACCGAAGCCTCTGATTAATAATGCATTCATGCATTGATTCCGTCTGACCTTTGCATTGCGGACCAGGTCAATTATCTTATGGAGATGGAAAGCGTTCCGAACGTTCTATTAATGTCCTAATGGTTGCATTCATCATGGTTACTGGCGTGGGGGGAATGAAACAGTAGCTGCAGGCACAACGTGCTAATATTTTACTGTATGTCGACAGCTAGTTGTTTACTCTGCCAGCAGTGGCATGTTAGGACGTGCTCAAGGGAGAGATAATTAAAACAGAGGCATGATCACCGGCATTTTGCTTTTTTGTCCCCCGACAATGACGAGACAGGAAGAGCTGTCAGGAGAGCCATCGGCCGGAACAGATGTGCGAGCCGAGGTGGATCTTTCACAACGGTGGAAGCAGAATGAGTTGGACAGAAGTTCAAAGTTCATAAAACAACAAGCGTTCACTTTGTGATTGGCTAATGATACAATTCTCCTTATTTGTTTATTTGTCATTCATTTGTTTCCTTTCATTGTCAATTTGTATAATGTCCTTCCCATTGATGATCCTTTAAATGTCATTCCTTCCTCAGTTTCCTCACTTCTTCCTTCTTTAATATCTTTATTAGCACATGATTTGTCTGTCTCTGCAGAGTTATTACGGATGACAGGAATATTTTTTTCGAAGTACCTTGATGTACCTCACTCCCCGGAGTGAACTAAAATATTGCAGCTCTACTGATGTTTGGAAAAAACTGGAATAAAAGAGTGCTAAAAAAGACTCTTTCCTTTCTGATGTAAAGAGCCAACTGCCTTTACATCATAAGACATGTAACAGTGATGAAACATAGAATTTTACACATTCCATATCTGAACTAGACAAATTACTTTTATAATGTGTGTGCTTGACCTCAGAGCTGAGGGAGTATTGCCTTGCAGTATATTCAATAAAATGATGCTGTCATAGACCACACTAACTTGTAAAGCCTACTTCGCTTTCAGAGGATCTAATTGTATTCACTTTCAGCATGACAAGAACTTCTTATTGGTATCAAACTAACTGTACAGAGTTAAATGCATTTAATATCAGTTACTTTGAGTCTTTCTTTAGAGAGAGAGAGTACCATAAATTTCTACTTTAGCGAGAAACATAGTATAGTATGCAGAACAATATGGGGTGTTATGAAACCGGGATGGGCATTTTTCAAACATCCGATCAAAAAGGGCAGAAGCTTATTTCTGAATTATTGGGTGTTCCTAAACAGAATAGGCTTTATAAACCATCCAATAGGAAAAGGGATTTGGGAATCGCCCACTTGATTTTTGCAAATGAATCAAAGAGAATGCCTATACCGGTTGAAAACGCCCTTTCTGGAAAGACCCCAGTCTCGCTTTAACTTATAAGATACCATACTATAGTTTATCATGGTATCAGATGGTAATGCCATTCTATTTTGCTGTTGCTATTATTGGTAAAAATATTATTGGTAAAAACTCAAAATTATGAAGTGAGTTTGCTTTAAATTAAAATGCTGAAAAAATATGTTAAAATCTATGAAGCACACATTTGGATGTTGTTAAACAAAAGGGTCATAAAATATATGTAACAATATTAATGGCTTATTTTGGCTTTATTTGTCTAGTATTTATTTGTCTAATACACACTGTAAAAAGAAATGTTGGTTCAACTTTTAACAAAATAAGTAACCTGGTTGCCTTACAATTTTGAGTTCATTCAACTTTACATGATTTATTAGACCTTATTAATCTACATTGTCCAGAAGGAACCAACGGAGAACCCAGTAGTCTTTATAAGTTCCTTAAAACATTTGATTTTAACTCTTTTGAAATTATTTAATAACACATATTTCGTTATGTTTTTAAGTTGAATGAAAAAGTGGTTTTCAATAATATGACACAAATCCACCATCTTATGCAGTCAGCACATAAAATGTATCAGTAATATAGCTGTGATTCAACTTGTGTTTGTGGTGTGGTTTTAAATGTTGAGAGGGGACGTTTCAAATCAATGTTTGTAAGAGATTTAAGGTCTTAAGAAATGCCAGCCCTGCTTATTAAATACAAGAGAATCCTCTTTCTCAGCCTGCTCTACTTTACTGAGATGTAAGTTGGGGTATTTTTGTGATTCAGGTTTTGTGGTGATGGTAGAGCCGAATCATGGTCCTGAAAGCTTCCATCACTGTATTTCAGTCACTGTGCTCTGTCAGCAAAGCCACATATCACATCTTCTCTCCGGATGTAAGTAATACAGTTACGTAGAGTGCTGATACAGACCTGACTGCATTTGCTTTTATGGGTGTACAATAGGCTTTTTTCCTCAAGGGTCAATGGAGAGAGAAAGGGAGAGAGAAGCACACTGTCTCTCTTTTCCAAACACTGTCTTAGCCTTGGTTGCTTCTAGAGTAGTTTGGGACATTTTAATTTCTCCATTCACAGAAACTTGTGTGCTCCATCTGCTGGCAAATGGGAAACTTACACTAGTTAAAATACAAACTAGGTAATACAATACAGGGCTTACAGACAGACAGATGAAAAAAAGACAGATTGATTCACTGAAGACCAGGGCCGTACATTTAAAAGTATACATTTTAATTTCATGCTTACTTTAGACATTTAGGCATTGGACAGCGATTGAACTTTGCGGCTGCCACCGTGATGATGTCAGGTACTTTTCGGCACGTTCGTGGGGTGTATAAACAGAGGAACAGGCTCCCTCCCGTCCCTGTGTGGAAAACAAATTGCCTTCTTTCCGGGGATTTAGCAGAGTTTTGGAGCACTGAGCATGGATCAGAGTGCATAGAGGATGTATAATGAGTTCCATGCTTGTGAAATCATAAACAGGATGGAGGCTGCCTGAGTCCAGGAACGCTCTCAGCCACTGAGCGCCACGTTTTAAAATGGCACTATTCCCCATGTATTGCATGCATGCCACACTACCTCTTTTCTTCACTTGCCAGAGGTGTTTGTTGTGTAGTTTATCTACACTCTCACCCCTCTCTCTCTCTCTCTCTCTCTCTCTCTCTCTCTCTCTTACGCACAAGCACAATTTGGCTTTCTTATTTTCCTCCATAACAATATGTTTATCCAAAATCTTTTTAGCTGTTTATGGTTGTTATTAAATTGTATTTTTTATATATTTCTTGACAGGCAAATGATCAATACAACAATAAAATGTGGACAATTAAAATTTAAAATAAACAGTGTGTTAGCCTGATCGTATAGCAATCTATTTCATAAACACACCCAAAATAACTACATGTTAAAAAATTCTGTAGAAATTACAGTATTACTGGCAGCAGTTTTCCAGTAACTTACAGTAGGTTTCTATTTATCTAACTTATTGGAATCAGTTTGTTCAAAGATAAATGAACATTAAACATTAATAAGTCTTTATCTTTATAGAAAAAAACTATAAAATAACAGCCTCATGCAAGCATTTCTGAGAACCAAAAATCAGAGGATTTTCAGTTGATGAGGATTTTCGATTTCCAGAATGCTTTGCATGAGGTTAGGTTATTTTATAGTTTTTTTCTGTAAGATAAAGACTTATTCATGTTTAATGTTCATTCATCTACAGTAAGTTACTGGCAAACTGCTGCATAACTACAGCAAAATAATTACAGTAATAGGAAACAGGCCCATTATGCTGAAAAATGCTATTACTTTATTTTTTTTATGTACATGTTGACCACCATCTTCTTTGTGAAAACCAACATTGAATGACTTCAAAAGCACTATTCCTTTACACTATTCTTTTAATTAAGGTCAAAGTAAAATGTGAGTACCTTAAACGCCAGGGAAAACATAAATATTGTTTGGAAATTTGTCATCCTGAAAAAGCCAAGGCCAACATCCCAGTTGCTTTGCAGAATGACATTAACACGGTAATTAGCAGCAACATGTGTGCAGTGTTTCCTAATAGAGTCTGTCTAATCTTGTTATTAGCATCAATTAATGATAAACCAATGATGCGGCTTTTCTCATAGGGGTCACAGATGCGTTTCACTGAGGTTTCCAAACAGTACCATTATAATCACCTCTCTCTGGAGTCAGAGACCCCCTCAGTTAGGCACTGCAAACAGAAGCCAATATTATTCAGGAATAGAAAAAGGTAATGCAGAAACCACTCCTCTAGTTTTCCGAGTTGTATTGTGTTCAGAAACCGTTTCTTGTTTCCAAACTGTTGTGTTACCTTCCAAGTGATGTTTCTTTCTTCTTACAAGCACCTACACGCCCAATTTAGATTCTAAAATAAGAATAAAAATCCTCTGAATGTATCTTCTGGGATCTGTAAACAAGCGGTGTTTAACTTACAATTATTTCCAATAAACCATTTGCCATCTAATACAACTTGCATGTCATACAAGACAAACTGGATGCTGTTGTTTTGTTTACCTCATTATCCTATAGGAAATAAGCTGTTCACATATTGTAGCTATGTATCAAGTTGTAGGTAAGTGAATTAAAATGGCACACAAAACATGGTGCATTCACCCACAAGTACAACGGTCTGTCTTTTTTCTGTTACCCAAATCTTAGTGTGTGAAAGTTGGCACAAGTCTGGATCCTGTTCTGAAAATTAGTCCAGTGTCCAGCACTGATCCAAAACTAGTGAACTGCCTACTGCCAGCATTGGCAGTTGCCTAAACCCATCATAAAACCTTATAAGTGATTGATTTGGAGCGCTCTACATTAGTTTAATAGATTTTAATGTTATGATGTTGCCAACCTGATCTCATGGGAACTATTTTACGAGGTGGCTAATTCGTATTAATTCGTACCACTGAAGCCCACCTTAAATCAAACGGTCACTTTTGCGAATGGAAATCATACTAAAAACATACAAATAAGATCGTACGAATTATACGAATTAGCCGCGAAAAATATTTATGATATCTGTGATAAAGTGGTGGTACACAGCGGTGCCATAGAAGAACCGTTTTTGGTTCCACAAAGAACCATTCTTTCTTACCTTTTCATAATCTGAAGAACCTTTTGTGAAACAGAAAGGTTCTTCAGATGTTAAAGGTTCTTTACGGAACCATTTCGACAAAAAAGGTTCTTGTATGGCATCAAAGAACCTTTGAAGCACCTTTATTTTTAAGAGTGTACTTATTATTAAAATATTTACACACAAAAAACTAGGTAAACTTTAGTCTTAGCCTCAGGCGTGACATGGACGGTTGGCTGTGAACGTCTGATGCATAAGGCAATTTCTTAAAACACCTAATCGAAAGTCGCTATCAGTCGTTGCGGCAGTATCACGATCTTTATCAATCCGCCTGGGACAGCACGAAGCCCTCTGGTCGAAGAAGTAAGCTGTCGTGTTTAAATCGCTTGCAATAAAAATTCATCACAATCGACTAAACGCTAAATTTTTTGCGTATGCGAGGTTTGCGGCATAAACTCATGAACGTTGTTGATGTTATCTTTGACACGTTTATTAATGTACACCGGGCTGTTACTGTGGTGACATTTCCACACATCTAATTATAAGTGTCACAAAACGCAAAGTGATTGATTGTTTTACCTGTCAGTCATATGGCCTCTTGGGCGGGCCTTTGCCAATGAAAGCGACCGAAGTTGCCAGACCATTCAGTATTACCAGGTAAAAATTTTTTTAAAGCAGTTATGTTTTATTATGTTATGCAATAACTCTTATTTGTTAACTGAGCTCATTGCAATTTTTGGGGGATTCGATACGATGATGCTCCCTCAAGTTCTGACCAAAACTTTGGATATTAAGCGTAATGAAAAATCCATCACATTTGGATTGTATCTATAATGCTTAATAATGCCATAAGCGATTTTATTTGCTTGAAATCCATTTTTTCACTGATTTATGTTGTTGTAATGATGTTTAAAAAGAATTGAATTCTGCCATACCTTTCCAAAGCAAAAATTTATTAATTTGAGGGTTATTAATCAAACGTCAGGCACAATCAAATCAAAATGGCTTGAAAAAATTCTATTTGCTTGATTGTATTTTAATCATGTTTTAATTGTTCCTATTTTGCCTAATTGGCCTCATTTAAACAACTACTCTGCTCCGCTATTGGAAGTCGTGTTTGTTTTTATTCCCCAGCTTGTGAAATGTTTCTCGGTTATCGGCTGTTCAGTCAAATCTATTGTGTCGCCGTTCCTACTCCACACATCACTTCTGTGTGCAGCTCACATGCTTCAGGCCCAAACTCAGCAGCCAGCAAAATACTCACGAAAACATCCTAGAACACAGAATGTCGCCCAGAGCTTCTTATAAAAGCCATTTTTCATCAGAGTTTTCCTCCTATTTGTTCTCTCAGCATGTTGAATATCCTATAACACAGTCTAGCATTTACCACGTCTCTGTGTTATTCGAAAGAAAGGTACGGTGTTTTGATTTGGAGAGGTTGGGCTTGAAGGGTTTTTTAAGCCGTCAATGACATTGAAATAGAGGAAGACAGCTAAAGGAAGAATGTGGCTGCAGTAAAACTGTCAATTGAGTTTACCCGCAGGCACAGTATTTTTCTGTCTGTTTCTCTCAAAGCGATTCACAGTATAAAGATGACACTTTAAAGCCTGTTGGTATTATAGAGGTTTATAACTGCCTTTGTAAACAGTGGGAGGTGGGAAAGCGACAGGCAGCTGTGCTGTGTGTGGAGTATCTTTAAAGCAAGTTACTTGACAGCCATCTTGGCAATGCAGATATTTTCTATAGGCAGTAGAAATACAAGAAATCTCCTTTACTTGAATAGAGAAAGACCACAATCGCTAAAACTGTCCAGGTTACATGTTAAAATAAAAAATAAAAATCTTAATTCCGCACATAAGGCTATTTTTATTCATATGGAACAACAGAACAACCGGCAACACTATCAATCTTGCAAAAAAATCAAAATGTATTAAATATATAATAATTATATAGAATTCAATATATAATACATTTTAATATTTTGGCAAGCTTGATAGTATGCAGGTTTGTTTTGGTGTTCTTGATTTGTGACAATTTTTTGGTCCCATTTCCCACGCACCTATTTTTGACAGGTGTGGGAGGGTGATTACTGATTATTTATATGGAATAAAATTAGGATTATAGCATGGATGATATTTGTGACGAGGACAAAG
>JAOTQM010000547.1:0-38534 GCA_026939265.1 Oreonectes daqikongensis
CGCACTTTGGTCGCGCAGCAACACAACCGTCCTTGCGCCGCGCAAGCCATTGAAATGAATGGTTTATCGCCTACTGTGTGAACAAGCATTTGGATTTTATGATTCCTGGTTGAAAGTGAGATAGACAGGGAGAGCTGATATTGGGGAATAAGGCCAAAGTCATGCTAAAGTGTTACTGCTGCAGTCAAAACTATCCCAGAAGCTGTTGCTTAGCTTTGGCTGCTAAAAAGGACTAGAGATGTATATCTTTATTTGAAATTCTACTGCAATAATATTCTGTTTTATTATATTTGACCATATATGTTAATTACCGGATGAAAGTGAATTTGAATAATCTTAGTGTTTTAAATCTAATTAAATCAAGTCTATGACCTTTCATATAATTTATTTCAAGACCCACCAATTTGGAAAAGCGAAAACACACATTTGTTCCCAGGTTTTATACATTTTTGTGAGGCAACTGCATATTAATTGCAGTTTTGTGTAAAATGAAGTGTATGTTAATGCTAACATTGTCTCGTTCTGAATAATGTGATACACATGATTTATGCTTCTCTATGTTTTTGGCACACCTTAATTTGGACCAATGAAGATTCAACTTTTTGGCTCTTGATTCATTTTCATAGGCGGGGTATAAATACAGGGGCGGAGTCATATTTCCCGCTACTGAATAAAAGGACACATTTTGTGCTCCCGTGGGACCGACGCGGAAGTGACGAGTCTGCCGTTTCTCCCGTGTGCGCCGCAGAGCTGCAAGAAGTTGACTATAGCAAAGGTGAAAGCCCTCGGACTGAAGCAGCAGGTGAGAATGTTAAAACCGTTTCTGTGCATTCGGTGCCTGAAAAGGAGAGAGAGAGAATCACAATTTCGTTGTTTCTTTTTTTCCAAGGTGGAAGAAAGTTTGTAGGAAAGTCAAGGTCCATGGTTCCATCAGCAAGATAGTGCTTGTTAACGGCTCAGACTGCGAGCTTAAAGAAATTAACATCTACAACTGGACGGGCGACATGAAGGTGACTCTGTGGGACAGTTTCGCGAATGCCACCGAAGCCACGAAGTCTTATGCCTTCAAAAGTTTGAGACACGGGTGCATCTACCGGAGCACGGGCCCGTCCAGCGTCGTTGAGCAGAGACGTGGCGGAAGTCGAGAGCGAAGGTAGCCAGCAGGACAGAGGGAGTTCCAGGACAAGTCCGTGTTACACCGTTGCAAGGGCTGCAGACTGAAGCAATCTTCGCAGGACTTCATTGCGTCATTCTCTGGAAAGGCCATAATCGGGACGGACAACAGCGAAGACACCGTGACGCTGATCAGCTCTGCGCCGTCCACATACTTGCGGGGCACCGGCCTGTGGAGTTTGTTGAACGACGCGGAGGCCATCGAGGATCATCTTCTGCAGTCACCCGGCCTTGACCTGTCTATGCAGCGAGCTTGTTGAGGTTGCAGAGCTACCAGCCTCTTTGCAGACAGCGAGCAGTACTTCCAGCACCTGAACAGACATCGAGAGAGGTATTGTATGAGTTCCCACGATTCCATTAAGTTAGTTTTGAAAACGGGCATTTGTTGTGATGCTTTAAATACTTTATGTAAAATGTATTTTTGTTTAAAAAAATGTTTTGCTGAATGTTCCTGAAACATTTCATTTCATTTTTCTTGCTGTTACTTTTAATGTTTGCATGTCTGTATCGGTCTCAACTAATCTGATTTAAGAAAACAAAAACCTATGTTTTCAAAAAAGCATTTGTTTGTGCTTTTTACTTAACTGCTCCAACAAAACATTGCAATGCTTCACAATACGTTTACTCATCGATCATTAACATAATGAGGTCGTTTATGACGACTATTACTAGTGAAGACTTCCAACAATGACTCCACACGTTTAAGCATTTAAATAAGTCAGCAGAAACACCACTGAGCACATCATTGGTCCTAAAATATCCCCTTGGATTCACTTTAAATGATGTGATCTACAGAGCAACAAATGCACCAAAGTTGTTCCTGGATCCTCTTTTGCCTTTTAGACAAAACTCATGTTTATAACTGTACCCTGTGGGCTTAACTAATTTAAGATAATAAAATCAGTTTTTGCCACATCAAGTCAATGAATTCTATTATTAGCAAAATGTGCTTTACTTCAGAGGAAGCAAACCAAGCTGCATCCATTGTTTATCCACATTGTGTTTTTTTATTTGTTTAACATTACTGTAAATTACTTACATGTTTTTTGTATTTACTAGTGCCAGGGACAGACAGTCTTTGTTATAATGTTTTGGAGACAAGACTATAGCATGTTGTGGATTGTGTTTTCTGTGACATGAGAGAGCTAGTGGATCATTCTGTCTGCTCCCAGACCTGAGTCCCAGTGAGTCACGTTTTAGCATTAAGAATACGTGTCAATTTCTAGACAGGAGACCAGCCCAAGAGGAATAGATAGGGTCTCTTTTTAACAGGTCAGATCTGCCTCAAAAATATTTATAAAATATTATTCTATTCATTATGTACAAATCCTCAAAATGGTGAAACTTTGCAAATGCTATCCTGCTGCCGCAATGTTTTGCCCTGACACCACTGAAATCACATCTTCAGTTCTTCATCATAACACAGTTTGGCTCAGTTCACTTTCTAAAGTTGTTTGAGTTCCTCTGAGACAGAGAAACAACTCATAGTTTAATAACATGATCTCAGAAGAAATAAAAACCTGGTATCAGTTGCTCTTATAAAACTTCAATCTAATGATGTTTGTATGAAACACAGCTGCTGTTTAATGAGAAAATTAATGTGTGATGTCATCAGTTCTTCCTTCACCAATGAGAACACAGAAGATCTGATGATGATGATGATGAGCAGCAGCTGTACGCATTTAAAATCTCTTGTGTTTCAGCACTTAAATACACTGACACAACACAACAGTGACTCCAGACCACTTTCTATTATTCTGTTAAAGAAATGCAAAGGACTGTGGTGGAAAACAACTTTGATGCAAATTTGACTGGAAAAATATTATAATATTTGTGAATTAGAACTGCAAAGTTTTAAGGTGGAGGGTAATATTGACAAATGAACTGAGAAATTAAGCTCAATATTAATCAAAGCAGCAAAAGAAGAATTTCTCTCTATAATAAAAGGAAAGGGGAAGGTGAAAGTTGTTCCATGGGGAATGAAGAGTGTTACAATGCTGTTAAGAACTGAAATAAAGCTTTTAGGATATTAAAAAAAACATTGACACTGGAAGCCATCCAGAGTTCTTGTTCTACTAGAGGTAAAAAACCCCAGAGCTGAGTGAAGTATTGGGTATGTTAAAGAAAATGATCAGGATTTATACATCCAGAAATATGTCAGTTTTAACAGGGAGTGGGGCAATAGCCATTACAGGATAAGACAAAGAGAAATGCTGGGTAAAACCTTTCAGAAGGCTCATAGTACAGAAAATCTTAATGAAAACCTTATAAGGAAAAGACATGAACTTTTAATGCAACATAGTATTTATATAATAAAAAAGCATTAGATGCTGTTTTTGAGATCTGGGAACTAAAAGAGTCAAGTCTGTTCAACAGCTTCAGGGAAAGACAGAGTGTTACACTATGTTTAAATCTGCAGATTAAATAATACTTAAAGCTGTTCTTGACTTGTTTATTAAAATATGGGAAGAAGGGAAGCTTCCAACATCTTGGAAACATGCCATAATTCTGTTACTAAAACCAGGAAAAGACAACTCCGTGCCAGGGAATTATAGGTCAATAGCGCTGACTTCCAATTCATGCAAGTTAATGGAAAAAGTTAACAGGTTATATTATATCTTGGAAAGTAGGGGTTTGTCAGCACCTGATCAATATGGGTTTAGGAAAGGACGGTCTATGTTGGATGCATTAATAAGACTGGAAACGGATATTAAGAAAGCATTCGTAATAAAAGAGGGATCAGTTTATTTTGACATTGAAAAAGCTTGACATAACTTGGAAAGGTTTATTAATAAAAATGAGCAAAATGGGAATAGATGGAAGAAGCAGTTATTTTAAATGAAATGATCACAGACAACAGTTTTTGAGATACTCTGGATTAAACCAAATGATTATTTCGGTCTAGAGTTTATCCCATCAAGCTACTGTTACATGCATAAGTCACATCTGGTTGGTTGAGGTGGTTTTGTCTCAATGATCTATAGAGACTTTCTTACTGTAACTCTGAGAACAGAGCATGAATTTAACTCATTTGAAGTGCTTGAACTGAACGTAACTGTTTTGAATAAAAGTTTTTTTTTTAAATCGCTTTCGCTTGTTCTAGCTACTGTATATAGACCCCCTGGGCCCTACACTGATTTTCTGAAAGATTTTTGCAGACTTCTTATCAGACATTTTGGGTAATGTTGATAAAGTACTGATTGTCTGAGATTCTACATGGAAAAACACAACAACTGCTAATGTATTATCTACTGTATATAGACCCCCTGGACCCTACACTGATTTTCTGAAAGATTTTGCAGACTTCTTATCAGACATTTTGGGTAATGTTGATAAAGTACTGATTTGAAGTACTGAAGTACTCCATTTTCCCACTTTGAAGAAAATCTCTGGGGTCAGGTTTTGATGCCAAAAGATAATAGACTTTTATTGGTGAAAGCCGAGCTCTCCATACAGAAGAACTCTATATAGAGGAACTCTCTCTCCCTGCTTAAGGATGGCCTTTTATAAGGGTCTTCTCCCACACACACATCAGATTGCATTATTGGGGGTTCTTGGAGTTATTGTTATAATTTGAAATAATAAGCAACAATACTGATATGATAAGAAACAGCTTCTTTGCCATGGCCTCACGAGAATAATAATCATAAACATATAATAATATATTATGTGACAGGCAGTCGTTCATGCAATATGCAAAATCATGCTTCTATTAAACAGCTACTTGAATTAAGATACAATATTCAGCAAATTTATCAACCATTGGGAGCTGAAAACAAACATTGTAGCAAAATTATATTTCAATTTTTTACATTTATCTTGAGCACAAAAAAGTTTGTTAAATGTAAATGATTAACAATCTGTGTTACTGTACGTTCACACCGCCGCCGTCGAGAGCGTCAAAGTGGCCGGAAGTGTGTGTGCGCGCACTTGGATGAGTTAAATGCAGAGCACAAATTCCAAGTAGTTACACTAATGTCACTTCACTTCCACTTCACCGCATTTTTATGATCATCACGTAGACTTCTTACAATGTATTTTGCAGTATTTTGAAACTACAAAAATACAAACACTGAAGTATTTTGATACAAAATATGAAGCCATTTTCATCAACCCAATCAAATACAAATACAAAATACTATTTTAAATACATGTATCATAAATACTGCCCGACCCTGCTCTCAATAACATGTAGATGATACTGTATGCAATAGTGAGTGTGGTGATCTGAGACAATATGATGCTGAGAGGGAAAAATCACAGTATACTCACTACAAAAAACTAGACTACACAACTGTTTAAAAGCATCTGCTACAGCAGCACATGTAATACTTGACACAACTGCATGTGAAATAATGTGCTCAGTTTTCTGTGTGTCTCATATGATGTGATGAACACATGAACTCCAGACAGAAACAAACACTGACACTTGTGCTGCTTTCATGTGAAGAGTCAGTATGTGTGTGTGTTCACTTCCTTTACAGCTATAACATCAACATCTGAACTGCTGTCATGAGCTCCACAAACACACAAACACACACAAACACAATGAAGAGGTGAGAGAATCTACCAACATAGCACATCAATAAAGTTACGATAGTCTTAAAGTTAACATTTATGTGTGACATTGAGTAGTAAGAGTTGTGTTGTTTTTTTATATAAAAAAACTTGTTTTTAACAGTGTTTAATTGTTGTTGTTTTTTGTGTTAGTTTGATTGATAGAGAATCTGCTAAACCCAGTTGTGTGTCCATGAAGAGCGATTGGTCAATGGATCATCCACTTGAGTTCAGTTCAGGAGACTCTGGTGCAGATGTGACGTGAGGACAAACACACACATTCATTCATGTGTTTACTGTTGTGTAGTACATGTGTGATTTTCTTCCATGTTAATACATATGTAATGTTTTATTAACAGTTACACAACAGATGAATCAAAGTCTTTCAAAGAGAAGCACATGGATTCTGTTTTCCAGGTACAATAGTGTGTGTGCGTGTGTGTGTGTGTGTGTGTGTGTGTGTGTGTGCACGTACTTGCCTATCTATCTAAGAGGGGACAAAGGTGTCGTTCCACACTCACCAAGAGGGGACCATGGAGCCAAGAGGGGACATTTTCCAGGTCTCCTGTTGGTCATGCTTTAAATCATGCACAAATCAAGTGAAAAACACTTTGGTGAATTTTTTTATTTTAGCCAAGAGGGGACCTTTGTGTGAAATGTGTGTTTAGCCTATACTCAGTAGCGCCCCTGTAGGCTGGAGCAAGAATTGTAACATTCACACTTCTTCTGTTTGAATGGCTTATCCCAGAGAGACTCTGCTAATGTGTATATATATATTAACAAGCTGATTACTTCAGGAAAAAGGTTTTCAAACTCCACAATATATTCAGTCACAGAAAAAAAAATCTGTTTTTCTGAATTCACTATTTCTACGTATCGTTTTTAGGTAAAATTGTGATTTTTGTTTTATTCTGTGAACGACTTATAATATATGTCTGAGATTTCAACCAAAATATTGTTAATATTTGCATTTATTTACAGAAAATAAACAAACAGTAAAAAACATGTCAAAATAACAGGAAAGATTATGATTTTTTTCAGACCTCAAATACTGCAAAGTAAACAGGTAAAGATTCACTTTTAAGTGATTTTACAACACAAATAGACACAGAGTCTCCAGTTAGATGGTGAAGAATGACATGATGTTTATGTTTCACATTTCATAACAAAATATCACATTCTGAATGTAATGACAAAGTTTACAATGACACTAAAACATCAACTTTTGCAATTTGCAACGTTTGTGATGTCTCCAAAGGTCTGTTTTGACATACATAGCAAAGCAAAACTTGCAAGGCAGATAGTCCATAGCTGTTGAGTCATAGGTTGCTTGTCTTTTTGGTATGATCACTCCTCTCCCAGTGGATAAGATTGTTTTGTTATGATGGTAGTTTCCCATGTTTCTTACCTTGCTTAATAAAACATTACGCATGGCTGAGCCTTGTCTGTGTGCCAGTGCCTTTGCAACTTCAACTTTATCGGAATGTCTCTGTGTTAGATGTCTTGTGATTTTTGCATAGGGTTTCTCACAGTAAAGGCAGTAATTTTTCTTGTCATAGATGCGTTGATGTGCAGTATTTGAGGACATTTTCACTGTCAAATGTTGTTTAGCACTACAGGCATCTTCATCAATTTCCAAGTCTTTATAAGTCTTTACAATCCGAGTATTGATAAGTGGTTTCCCTTGGAAGCCTTCAGCTACTTGTCCTTGATCTTCTTCTTCTTCGGACATTTCCAGGGAAAGGGCAAGCTGTTGTTCAGTGTTGTTCTGAAATAAAAAAAAACACAACTTAAAATGTATTTGCAAACTTATAAATTCAACATTTTCTGATATAATACTAGTTTATGCATTACTCAGCACTAATTACCATTTCACACTAGATGATTCTGCATTAGAAATGAATCCATCCTGTCACTGCAAACACTCTGTGGCTTATGACTGTCAGTACTCCCCAGGATGTCCATGTCATCTGTTGTTTGGCGACAGCAATTGGCTGTATAGGTTTTGACCTGTAAAACAATAAAGTATCATGTTACAAATATCTGATTTGTTTTTTCTGTCATCTGTTAAACCTCTCTAGAGCCAGTTGTATACCTCATACCAATATGTCTTATAGTTACTGTAATCTTTGAGTGTTTAACTGCATATACAGTAATTTAAAATGAAAATTAAATTGACTAAATAGTTTATCAAGTACTTACTTCAGTTCCATTCTTACTGCTGCAGTTTGTGGTTCCAGTATAATCTGACTGATGTGTGAAACCTGTAAATGCACAATTGTTATATTTAAGTATTTAGGGACTTTTTAAATACTTACATTCTTATCAAATCTACAGTATGTTTTATAATTGAGGTGAAGAGAAACTGAAAGTCTTGGCACATACATTTAATAGACTGAAGGCATTCCTCAATGGTGGGACGTTCTTCAATCTGTTTTGACAGCATTTTAGTTATAATTTCTTTTTGTCTTGTCCATCTTTCTTCACACTGAACAGTGAAGTTACCCATTTTGACATTTTGAGATAGCCCAATTGGATCCTTTGAGTAGGGTGTAGTTGTCTGGTAGGGGTGTTGCCCATCCGTCAGGATGTAATGCACCAAGCATCCTGCCACCTTCAATACAGAAGATTAATTTCAAACACTGTCCAGTAATGGGCATCAAATTAATATATGCAGCATGAATAAAGAGGATTTTAAATGAAATGCTGTTGTGGTCATATGAAAGATGCTTTAAATGTTGACATGCAGGACAGTTAAACATAGAGCAATGTAGGCATATTTTTGCAAAATTAATTATATTTTTTCTTTTGAAAAATCACAGTGGTCCCAGACTGAAATGTTATATCTGCATACATGTAACCTGTTAACCTACACCACCCTTTTTACCCAAACCAAAGAAATTTCATAAAGACATTTCCTAAACAATATCCCCCCCCCACACACACTTTGATCTATTGCAAACAAAGAACACTTCAGTGGTATAGCATCCTCATGCAGGTTAACAGGTTTTAACTTTACATTTTCAACCATGACTTACCTGGATATCCGATTCTTTCTTGTACTTGTATTGCATGCCTCCAACATCTTCATAACTTGACCAAGAGAAAGATCCAGCTATTTGAGGAAACAGTGTGGTTTGTGCCAGATCCAGTTTTCTGCTTGCTCCAAAGTCTGCGATGTATAGTTTATTGTTGATATCTGTAGAAAAGTAAAATTGCTCATAAAAAATGTAACACAAAATGTAAATGTAACACAACATACACATTATCATTTGCTTACTTAATTTAAATGGAAGTATCTAGAATAATATTATGGCTAATCCTCAGTGCTCTTACCAAACAAAATGTTTTCAGGTTTTAGGTCTCTGTGTAAAATTCCACATGAATGTAATTCCTGGAGTCCTTCCAGCAATTGCTGACAGATATCTAGTCTATGATTGTCTGTCAGGCTTTTTCTTTCAGGAAAATCTTTGTTTTCAATCAGCTCCATCAAACTGTATTCACAAAGAGGGGAGACAAAATAGGCAAAGTAAGTGTCTTCCAACACTGAAATAGGTTGCAAAAGATTTTTTGCTTGTAAATCATTTGAACAAAGGAAATTAGCCATTTCTATTTCAGTTTTGGAAACGTGTTTGGCAACTCGTTTCACTGCAACTTTGCGGTTGTGAAAGAGTCCTGTGAAAATTCAGAAGCATTGCATCCATTTGCAATCTTCATCTCTGTGTTGATAACAAGATCATCCATTTTTATCACGCCAGGTTTTGAGTCCAGGTTTTCAAATGATCTCATCCATCGTGATTCCTGTAAAATGAATAAAACCAAAACTGAAAATGTAACTGTAATGCTTAATTGTAAAATGGTCATACAGTAGATTCCTAAGTAAATGCAGATGAAAAACAGACCTCTCTACATATATTTACCTTATTTTCATCGATCTCTCTGCATGAGGACATAATGGTTTTCTGAAACAAATTACATTAAAATGATTAATATTTAGAGTATGCTTTATTTGATCAAGGTTACTGTTATTACAGTAGTCAACATTTCAAGTGGTTAATAAAAGTTAATAAAACATTAGGTTCATCAAAGTTGTCCTAAGATGAGAAGAATACCTCTTCTTTTGATTCAACTTTGATGAACCTAATGTTGAAATGAAAACCTATGGTGAAGTGTAACCATTATATCATTAATTATTTAATATTTTGAAAACAATAGTAACATTTTGCACAGCAGTACTGGTGAGAATTAGAGCATTCCTTGCCACTTGATGCAATAATGAAAATTAGACACAAAAATTAAGTAGAACTTAAAATACCTGTCTCCATGGGCAGTCCTGATCTCCATAGTCATACATAATTTCTTCACCCGCATTTATTTTTGTTATCGCAAATGCACACAGATGTGGTCGTTTCTGGTCATCTATTATCTATAAATCACAAATCAAACACAGACAAGTAAAGAACTAAACAAAACAAAATCATGCTACATTCAAGGTGGGACTGAAAAAAAAAAAAAAAAGAAAAGAATAAAACAAAATCAAAGTATATGAAAATACATAAAAAGATAGACTTACTATTTTAATTGTACTGTTTGGCTTGATGTGATCATCGTTTATAAATCTTCCAAGTCTTTCTGTATGTTTACTGCCATCATGTGTGGTAAAAAGTTTTAGAAACTGTTAAATTTTAAAAACACAAAATTATCTTTATGTATTCATTTAGTTATTCTTACCAGTATGACTGCCCCTGAAAGGAGTAGAAATACAAAAATACTGCATCTACGGATGAGTATTCTTTGAACAAAACCTCTCCTTCAGATCCAGTGATATGATTTCCAGCAAACTCCAGCAAGAATTCTTCTGGCTCTATGTTTTTGATGGCAATTACTCTCAAACCTAATAAACAGAATACAGACTTATTAGTATAGTGTGAGCAAAACTGGTTACTTTTTTAAATGATTGGCTTGTTTTTAAAAAGAACTACATTATCTTCATCTATAACAACTACAACACCACTGTTTACAGCAGGACATGTCGGAGCAGTTTCTGGTGTTATGTTTGTGTTTTACACACAAATGGACACACACAGTTAGATGGTGAAGAATGACATGATGTTTAAATTTCACATTTTATAACAAAATAACATTCTGAATGTAATGACAAAGTTTACAATGACACTAAAACATCAACTTTTGCCATAAAAAAAAAAATAATTAAAGTCTTTGAAATATTTTGTATGCAAAAACTCAAAGTTTTACATCGATTGTTCCAATAAAAATGTTTATTTAGTTGTACTGAAGTATCAACGATATAAAGCTATTCAGTTTACAAAAATATCCAGTGCATCAAGTCAACATAGTTTAAATTTAAACCTGTCAAACACATTGCACATCACCATAACCAAAGTCAATTTGTTCAACAAAGAAATCATATGTAACTTACCTTTTTCTTGACTGATGAATTTTTTCTTAAATGAGTCCTTATCCTTTCCAGAAACAATGAAGTGCAAAGCTTCCTTTTCAGGACAAACTCTTCTGGGTCTCATTTTCTGAAATATTTAAGAATATTTTATGTAGGATCTGCATAGTTAAAAAAAACTTAACAATTCCTTAGATAATGAATGATAAAAACATGACCACATGGGTGATAAAATAATACATTGTATGAAAGTCCTTTTTTAATGATTTAGCTTTCAAACTGAATACCATTTTGCATGCATATCAACATTGTGAGAGGATATAAATAGCAAAATATAAAATTAGAACGAGCAACTTACCTCTTATGTAGTAGAGAAAAATGTTGAGATGAAAAAGATGAGAAATGGTTTAGCAGGCTCTTTTTTATGTAGTACCTTGTAGGTGATTTACAGTGTAGATTAACAGATTAACTATATCAACAGAATAAATTACAAATTAAATAAAAAAATAAATTATTGACACAATGATATGCAGGATATCTATGAATGTAGGCAATGTAGAAACAATCTCCTAGAAGCTTTTGACTTCCAAAGTTGTGGTCTTCCAAGTAGAAAAAAGAGTCTGTGAAGAACACAGATTATATGTACTGCCATCTGGGCATTGATTGGTCCTTCAGAAAGGCCACAATTGGCCTCTATTGCTATTGGTACAGTAATGCAAATGTTAAGTTTCAGCTGAAAACTGCAGAAAATTCATTTTCGTTTAGTATGACAAACATTATAATTACTCATGTTTGTCTGCATGCAATTTTATTAAAAAGGGTACAAAAACCTTTAACCATGAGTAATATTGATAAAGAAAAAAAACATTATCAAACATTGAGTTGCAACATTTTGAGAGGGGAAGTGACATAAAATGTATTTGCTATTTAATGGTAAGATGCAATCCATTTGCTCTTGCAGATGTTGTTTCATTCTTGTGAGTTAGGGTAAATGCATTTATATTTGAATAACTATGTCAAAGTTAACGTGCAGCATTCTGGTTTGAAGCACAAAAATAGATTAAATGTAGACACAAAAAAGACATTTCAACAGTGTAAAAACATTGTTGCATAACATCATGTTATGTCATGGGACAAAAAAGTTGAACTCTTTTAAAGATTGATAGGGGTGCTAGGGCATAATGATGAAAAAGGTGTATTTCACCAAAAAGATGTGAAAAAAAGTTTGAAAGATGGCCAAAGATATGGAACGGCATTTTGCACCCAAGACAATGGTTCAAATTAAAAACAAAAGAATGATGATGAAAGACGAGCCATAAGCCATTTTCAACACCATTATAGACAACTACCCATAATAGGGCCGTTTACAACATACAGTATATAGCAACTTATTGCCTAGATATTTTTAGGAATGTTGTTGGATAATTACAATTTAAGTTTAATTATCTTCCATTGTGTTCTTGGTTGTATATAACATTTATACAAAACCAAAATATTTCATAGCTTTGAAATATTTTTAAATGTAATTCAAGATTTTATAATCAATTTGTAATAAATGTTCATAGTTTCAAATACTGTATTATTAGATATTGACTTCTTGCAGTTAAAAAACGTCTTTAATACTTTCATTACTTGTGAGTCATGTGCGTCAAAGTCAGAAACAGTTATGGAGGTTCCACCTACATCCTGAGGCTCAAGGCAACCCTACCCTGCCTAGGTAGCACCAGCCCTGATCATCATCAATGTAAAACAACACTTTAAATTCTTCACTGTGTGAATTAAATATAGATCAAACCTTACTAAAATAATATGTAAGTGATGGTTTTTTCTTTGTTTTTAATGTTTATCAAACAATCAATAAAACTGTTTATGTTCACTTAAGACAAACATTTTTACAGATAAACTCTCACAGACTGGCCTAATAAATGTGTCTGTGATGTGCTGTGCCTGTAAGCCCATTCTTCATGCAAATTATGTGTGGGGGTGGTGCAGCAGACTTGAGAAAGTTATTTCAACACACAATGTGCTTGAAAAACATTGAGTTGGTGCAACATTTTGAGAGGGGAAGTGACATAAAATGTATTTGCTATTTAATGGTAAGATGCAATCCATTTGCATCTTAAATGCTTATTTCATGTAAATGATGTTATGTCATGGGACAAAAAAGTTTAACTCAGAAAGATTGAAATGGGATACTGCACATATAGGGGATACTTGTGATCAAGAGATTGTGGAATAAACATAGGCAATGAGGGATGCTAGGGCATAATGATGAAAAAGGTTTATTTTTGTCTTTTTACCAAAAATATGTGAAAAAAGATAAAAAGATGGCCAAAGATATGGAACGGCACAATTAGCAGCTTTTTGCACGCAAGACAAATTAAAAACAAAAGAATGATGATGAAAGACAAGCCATAAGCCATTTTCACTTTTAGCCAGGGTCTTTAGTCTTTCTAGAGATGCAGTATCCCCCATTCAGCTGCAAAATCACCTTTCTTTTAATGTCAATATGCAAACCTTTCACACATCTGAGCAGTGTGAGACACAGTGTTAGAAATGGGGGGAAGTAAGGGGAGAGAGTCAATGAAGTGAATTTCAAGGGGGGTGGAGATAGATTTCAAAACAGGTCATTTCCATCTTTTATCCATGAACTTGATTCAAAATGCTATGAAAATGTAAAAATACATTTTCTTTTGGGGCTTCTTTTGACCAAATACATCATATACAACTGCAGCTGGGTGACAGATACAATGTCGTGTTATGGTGCTCTATATTTACTCCAAAATAATTGTAATCAGATTTTCTGCTAAATGATTAGAGAACAACATCGATTATTTAGTGCTTTTTTAGACTCAAAATGACATTGAATAGCAGAACTTGCACGTAAACGATGGCAGCCTGCAATTCTCACAATCCACATTTCTGGCTTATAAGTGCAACAGTAGTTGAACAAAATGCCTCATTCCGTCTATGATCTGGAAAGCGCAGCAGGCAGTCACGTGTAACACCTTCATTGAAGTGAAGCAGATTAACAACTTTTTGCAGAGTATTATGTCACAATTAAGTGTATCTCAATTCAACAGCAGGTTTTTTTTATAAATGCAAGCTAAGGGACACTCTATTTGACATATTTTTAGGCAACAGTTAACAGCCAATGATGGCAATGATGACCCAATCACTTTCCAGATAGCTGGTTGGGGCTGTGGCATATAATCACAGAATATTCACTCCTTTGTATCTGTTAGTGTCTGGTAGAACTCTGCAGGAGAACATATTCTACAACATGAGGTAAGTTCTGCAATTTAATTAGTCATTTCTTTGTCTTTCTGAAACATATTATTGCACAGTTAAAAAAAAGTTTTACTATGCATAGACCAAAGAGCAAATTCATAAAGAATAATCCATAATCAAAACTTGCAATACAAACCATTATATTGTGTATATTTAAATTAATAATCAATGTGCTTGTTGCTTTCATTTATTATGCAGATGTTGCAAATAAGGTTAGGCATGTTTACGAATAATTTTTCTTTTTGTTTTAGAAGAGTCAAGTCAACAGTTGTTCAACCTAAACAAGAATTTCACTTCATCAGAAAATTCACTCCTCAAAACCAAGGTATGTTTCTGCTTAACTATCTTACATTAATACTTTTGCCTGGTTTCACAGGCAAGGCTTAAGGCTAGTCCCAGTAATGTGTTTTATAAGGCATTTTCATAAAATTATATATGTATACATATATAATGGTGCATCCCTAGATATTAAGACTGTTAGTTAATTTGAAATGTATATGGTTTATTGTGATGTTGATTGTTTGTTTTAACTAATTTACAAGGAACTCTACAGTAACTGTGTGACTTCCCAGTTGCAGAATTAATCATTTGGTTTTTATTGTATTCTTTCTATCAGCTGTGCACAGAGTCTGGGTTGTTGGTGACAGTTACATTCGACGTGGTGAAAAGCGAGCAAGGGAGACAATGGGCATCGATCTCGGTGTGGCATGCCAGGTCCAGTGGTTTGGCAAGGGAGGCATGTGTTGGAGTGACCTCCTTCCCTTCTTCCAACAGTGCCTTGAAAGAAGAACTGCTCCGAATGTGCTAGTGATTCATTGCGGGGGTTATGACCTTGGACATGTGAAAAGTGTGCTGCTTCTCAAAGCAATGAAGAAGGACCTACTTGAGCTAAACAGGCAGTTTCCTCATATGAAGATTATGCTTTCATCAATCAACCAAAGGCGCCACTGGAGGCATGCCCCTCCAGGAAAAGTGGACAAAGTCCGAAAGTTTGTCAACAATGTGATGGCTAAGTTTGTTTTGTGTGTTAATGGGAGCTTTGTACATCATCCAGAAATACTTTTTAATAAGCCTGAACTATTTTTAAATGATGATGTTCATTTAAGCTCTAAGGGAAATGATATTTTTTTTATTGATATTGCCCAGTGTCTGAGAGTCCACAACCCATAATATTGATGATGTGTTAGTGCACATTACAGGAAAGAATGTCTCCTCTTTATTGAAAAAGACATTACATTGCTTCTAAAATTTCTAATTGTTTTGCAATTCATTTTATATAGTTTTATATTTGTAAAAACAGCAGTTGTCAACGAAAATGTAATCCAAAGAAAAAATAAAATATTTACATTTTTACCAAGAGCAGAAGTGTTGAGTGTTTTTAATTGCAAGTACATTTTCAAATACCTGTTTATCTGTGCCAAGTGAAACATTTGCCCTTATTCACGTGAATGACAGTCAGAAAGCTCTGATAATACAAATGCAACACAACTTGTATTATGGTTAAACGGAATGTACATGACCTGTGGCTTCATTAGAGTGAAAGACACGCGCACTCTCTCTCTGCCTTCATCTTGGCCAGTTCGGCATTCATCACCTGGTGCAGTCGTTAAAACTTGCCTTATGCTGGTTTTAGCTATCTGATGACAAAAGTTGATGTTTTAGTGTCATTGTAAACTTTGTCATTACATTCAGAATGTGATATTTGGTTATGAAATGTGAAACATAAACATCATGTCGTTCTTCACCATCTAACTGGGGACTCTGTGTTTATTTGTATGTAAAACACAAATAACACTAAAAACTGCTCTTAAAACTTTATTCTGGTTTTAGCTATTTGATGGCAAAAGTTTATGTTTTAGTGTCATTGTAAACTTTGTCATTACATTCAGAATGTGATATTTGGTTATGAAATGTGAAATCTAAACATCATGTCGTTCTTCACCATCTAACTGGGGACTCTGTGTTTATTTGTATGTAAAACACAAATAACACTAAAAACTGCTCCTAAAACTTTTCGCTGGTTTTAGCTATCTGATGACAAAAGTTGATGTTTTAGTGTCATTGTAAACTTTGTCATTACATTCAGAATGTGATATTTGGTTATGAAATGTGAAACATAAACATCATGTCGTTCTTCACCATCTAACTGGGGACTCTGTGTTTATTTGTATGTAAAACACAAATAACACTAAAAACTGCTCCTAAAACTTTTCGCTGGTTTTAGCTATCTGATGACAAAAGTTGATGTTTTAGTGTCATTGTAAACTTTGTCATTACATTCAGAATGTGATATTTTGTTGTGAAATGTGAAATCTAAACATCATGTCGTTCTTCACCATCTAACTGGGGACTCTGTGTTTATTTGTATGTAAAACACAAATAACACTAAAAACTGCTCTTAAAACTTTATGCTGGTTTTAGCTATTTGATGGCAAAAGTTTATGTTTTAGTGTCATTGTAAACTTTGTCATTACATTCAGAATGTGATATTTGGTTATGAAATGTGAAATCTAAACATCATGTCGTTCTTCACCATCTAACTGGGGACTCTGTGTTTATTTGTGTGTAAAACACAAATAACACAAGAAACTGCTCTTAAAACTTTATGCTGGTTTTAGCTATCTGATGACAAAAGTTGATGTTTTAGTGTCATTGTAAACTTTGTCATTACATTCAGAATGTGATATTTGGTTATGAAATGTGAAATCTAAACATCATGTCGTTCTTCACCATCTAACTGGGGACTCTGTGTCTATTTGTATGTAAAACACAAATAACACTAAAAACTGCTCTTAAAACTTTATGCTGGTTTTAGCTATCTGATGACAAAAGTTGATGTTTTAGTGTCATTGTAAACTTTGTCATTACATTCAGAATGTGATATTTGGTTATGAAATGTGAAATCTAAACATCATGTCGTTCTTCACCATCTAACTGGGGACTCTGTGTTTATTTGTGTGTAAAACACAAATAACACAAGAAACTGCTCTTAAAACTTTATGCTGGTTTTAGCTATCTGATGACAAAAGTTGATGTTTTAGTGTCATTGTAAACTTTGTCATTACATTCAGAATGTGATATTTGGTTATGAAATGTGAAATCTAAACATCATGTCGTTCTTCACCATCTAACTGGGGACTCTGTGTTTATTTGTATGTAAAACACAAATAACACTAAAAACTGCTCTTAAAACTTTATGCTGGTTTTAGCTATCTGATGACAAAAGTTGATGTTTTAGTGTCATTGTAAACTTTGTCATTACATTCAGAATGTGATATTTGGTTATGAAATGTGAAACATAAACATCATGTCGTTCTTCACCATCTAACTGGGGACTCTGTGTTTATTTGTATGTAAAACACAAATAACACAAGAAACTGCTCTTAAAACTTTATGCTGGTTTTAGCTATCTGATGACAAAAGTTGATGTTTTAGTGTCATTGTAAACTTTGTCATTACATTCAGAATGTGATATTTGGTTATGAAATGTGAAACATAAACATCATGTCGTTCTTCACCATCTAACTGGGGACTCTGTGTTTATTTGTATGTAAAACACAAATAACACTAAAAACTGCTCTTAAAACTTTATTCTGGTTTTAGCTATTTGATGGCAAAAGTTTATGTTTTAGTGTCATTGTAAACTTTGTCATTACATTCAGAATGTGATATTTGGTTATGAAATGTGAAATCTAAACATCATGTCGTTCTTCACCATCTAACTGGGGACTCTGTGTTTATTTGTGTGTAAAACACAAATAACACAAGAAACTGCTCTTAAAACTTTATGCTGGTTTTAGCTATCTGATGACAAAAGTTGATGTTTTAGTGTCATTGTAAACTTTGTCATTACATTCAGAATGTGATATTTTGTTGTGAAATGTGAAATCTAAACATCATGTCGTTCTTCACCATCTAACTGGGGACTCTGTGTTTATTTGTATGTAAAACACAAATAACACTAAAAACTGCTCTTAAAACTTTATGCTGGTTTTAGCTATTTGATGGCAAAAGTTTATGTTTTAGTGTCATTGTAAACTTTGTCATTACATTCAGAATGTGATATTTGGTTATGAAATGTGAAATCTAAACATCATGTCGTTCTTCACCATCTAACTGGGGACTCTGTGTTTATTTGTGTGTAAAACACAAATAACACAAGAAACTGCTCTTAAAACTTTATGCTGGTTTTAGCTATCTGATGACAAAAGTTGATGTTTTAGTGTCATTGTAAACTTTGTCATTACATTCAGAATGTGATATTTGGTTATGAAATGTGAAATCTAAACATCATGTCGTTCTTCACCATCTAACTGGGGACTCTGTGTCTATTTGTATGTAAAACACAAATAACACTAAAAACTGCTCTTAAAACTTTATGCTGGTTTTAGCTATCTGATGACAAAAGTTGATGTTTTAGTGTCATTGTAAACTTTGTCATTACATTCAGAATGTGATATTTGGTTATGAAATGTGAAACATAAACATCATGTCGTTCTTCACCATCTAACTGGGGACTCTGTGTTTATTTGTATGTAAAACACAAATAACACTAAAAACTGCTCTTAAAACTTTATGCTGGTTTTAGCTATCTGATGACAAAAGTTGATGTTTTAGTGTCATTGTAAACTTTGTCATTACATTCAGAATGTGATATTTGGTTATGAAATGTGAAATCTAAACATCATGTCGTTCTTCACCATCTAACTGGGGACTCTGTGTTTATTTGTGTGTAAAACACAAATAACACAAGAAACTGCTCTTAAAACTTTATGCTGGTTTTAGCTATCTGATGACAAAAGTTGATGTTTTAGTGTCATTGTAAACTTTGTCATTACATTCAGAATGTGATATTTGGTTATGAAATGTGAAATCTAAACATCATGTCGTTCTTCACCATCTAACTGGGGACTCTGTGTTTATTTGTGTGTAAAACACAAATAACACAAGAAACTGCTCTTAAAACTTTATGCTGGTTTTAGCTATCTGATGACAAAAGTTGATGTTTTAGTGTCATTGTAAACTTTGTCATTACATTCAGAATGTGATATTTGGTTATGAAATGTGAAATCTAAACATCATGTCGTTCTTCACCATCTAACTGGGGACTCTGTGTCTATTTGTATGTAAAACACAAATAACACTAAAAACTGCTCTTAAAACTTTATGCTGGTTTTAGCTATTTGATGGCAAAAGTTGATGTTTTAGTGTCATTGTAAACTTTGTCATTACATTCAGAATGTGATATTTTGTTATGAAATGTGAAATCTAAACATCATGTCGTTCTTCACCATCTAACTGGGGACTCTGTGTTTATTTGTATGTAAAACACAAATAACACAAGAAACTGCTCTTAAAATTATGCTGGTTTTAGCTATCTGATGACAAAAGTTGATGTTTTAGTGTCATTGTAAACTTTGTCATTACATTCAGAATGTGATATTTGGTTATGAAATGTGAAACATAAACATCATGTCGTTCTTCACCATCTAACTGGGGACTCTGTGTTTATTTGTATGTAAAACACAAATAACACTAAAAACTGCTCTTAAAACTTTATTCTGGTTTTAGCTATTTGATGGCAAAAGTTGATGTTTTAGTGTCATTGTAAACTTTGTCATTACATTCAGAATGTGATATTTGGTTATGAAATGTGAAATCTAAACATCATGTCGTTCTTCACCATCTAACTGGGGACTCTGTGTTTATTTGTGTGTAAAACACAAATAACACAAGAAACTGCTCTTAAAACTTTATGCTGGTTTTAGCTATCTGATGACAAAAGTTGATGTTTTAGTGTCATTGTAAACTTTGTCATTACATTCAGAATGTGATATTTGGTTATGAAATGTGAAACATAAACATCATGTCGTTCTTCACCATCTAACTGGGGACTCTGTGTTTATTTGTATGTAAAACACAAATAACACTAAAAACTGCTCCTAAAACTTTTCGCTGGTTTTAGCTATCTGATGACAAAAGTTGATGTTTTAGTGTCATTGTAAACTTTGTCATTACATTCAGAATGTGATATTTTGTTGTGAAATGTGAAATCTAAACATCATGTCGTTCTTCACCATCTAACTGGGGACTCTGTGTTTATTTGTATGTAAAACACAAATAACACTAAAAACTGCTCTTAAAACTTTATGCTGGTTTTAGCTATTTGATGGCAAAAGTTTATGTTTTAGTGTCATTGTAAACTTTGTCATTACATTCAGAATGTGATATTTGGTTATGAAATGTGAAATCTAAACATCATGTCGTTCTTCACCATCTAACTGGGGACTCTGTGTTTATTTGTGTGTAAAACACAAATAACACAAGAAACTGCTCTTAAAACTTTATGCTGGTTTTAGCTATCTGATGACAAAAGTTGATGTTTTAGTGTCATTGTAAACTTTGTCATTACATTCAGAATGTGATATTTGGTTATGAAATGTGAAATCTAAACATCATGTCGTTCTTCACCATCTAACTGGGGACTCTGTGTCTATTTGTATGTAAAACACAAATAACACTAAAAACTGCTCTTAAAACTTTATGCTGGTTTTAGCTATCTGATGACAAAAGTTGATGTTTTAGTGTCATTGTAAACTTTGTCATTACATTCAGAATGTGATATTTGGTTATGAAATGTGAAATCTAAACATCATGTCGTTCTTCACCATCTAACTGGGGACTCTGTGTTTATTTGTGTGTAAAACACAAATAACACAAGAAACTGCTCTTAAAACTTTATGCTGGTTTTAGCTATCTGATGACAAAAGTTGATGTTTTAGTGTCATTGTAAACTTTGTCATTACATTCAGAATGTGATATTTGGTTATGAAATGTGAAACATAAACATCATGTCGTTCTTCACCATCTAACTGGGGACTCTGTGTTTATTTGTATGTAAAACACAAATAACACTAAAAACTGCTCCTAAAACTTTATTCTGGTTTTAGCTATTTGATGGCAAAAGTTTATGTTTTAGTGTCATTGTAAACTTTGTCATTACATTCAGAATGTGATATTTGGTTATGAAATGTGAAATCTAAACATCATGTCGTTCTTCACCATCTAACTGGGGACTCTGTGTTTATTTGTGTGTAAAACACAAATAACACAAGAAACTGCTCTTAAAACTTTATGCTGGTTTTAGCTATCTGATGACAAAAGTTGATGTTTTAGTGTCATTGTAAACTTTGTCATTACATTCAGAATGTGATATTTGGTTATGAAATGTGAAACATAAACATCATGTCGTTCTTCACCATCTAACTGGGGACTCTGTGTTTATTTGTATGTAAAACACAAATAACACTAAAAACTGCTCCTAAAACTTTTCGCTGGTTTTAGCTATCTGATGACAAAAGTTGATGTTTTAGTGTCATTGTAAACTTTGTCATTACATTCAGAATGTGATATTTTGTTGTGAAATGTGAAATCTAAACATCATGTCGTTCTTCACCATCTAACTGGGGACTCTGTGTTTATTTGTATGTAAAACACAAATAACACTAAAAACTGCTCTTAAAACTTTATGCTGGTTTTAGCTATTTGATGGCAAAAGTTTATGTTTTAGTGTCATTGTAAACTTTGTCATTACATTCAGAATGTGATATTTGGTTGTGAAATGTGAAATCTAAACATCATGTCGTTCTTCACCATCTAACTGGGGACTCTGTGTTTATTTGTGTGTAAAACACAAATAACACAAGAAACTGCTCTTAAAACTTTATGCTGGTTTTAGCTATCTGATGACAAAAGTTGATGTTTTAGTGTCATTGTAAACTTTGTCATTACATTCAGAATGTGATATTTGGTTATGAAATGTGAAATCTAAACATCATGTCGTTCTTCACCATCTAACTGGGGACTCTGTGTCTATTTGTATGTAAAACACAAATAACACTAAAAACTGCTCTTAAAACTTTATGCTGGTTTTAGCTATTTGATGGCAAAAGTTGATGTTTTAGTGTCATTGTAAACTTTGTCATTACATTCAGAATGTGATATTTTGTTATGAAATGTGAAATCTAAACATCATGTCGTTCTTCACCATCTAACTGGGGACTCTGTGTTTATTTGTATGTAAAACACAAATAACACAAGAAACTGCTCTTAAAATTATGCTGGTTTTAGCTATCTGATGACAAAAGTTGATGTTTTAGTGTCATTGTAAACTTTGTCATTACATTCAGAATGTGATATTTGGTTATGAAATGTGAAACATAAACATCATGTCGTTCTTCACCATCTAACTGGGGACTCTGTGTTTATTTGTATGTAAAACACAAATAACACTAAAAACTGCTCTTAAAACTTTATGCTGGTTTTAGCTATCTGATGACAAAAGTTGATGTTTTAGTGTCATTGTAAACTTTGTCATTACATTCAGAATGTGATATTTGGTTATGAAATGTGAAATCTAAACATCATGTCGTTCTTCACCATCTAACTGGGGACTCTGTGTTTATTTGTGTGTAAAACACAAATAACACAAGAAACTGCTCTTAAAACTTTATGCTGGTTTTAGCTATCTGATGACAAAAGTTGATGTTTTAGTGTCATTGTAAACTTTGTCATTACATTCAGAATGTGATATTTGGTTATGAAATGTGAAACATAAACATCATGTCGTTCTTCACCATCTAACTGGGGACTCTGTGTTTATTTGTATGTAAAACACAAATAACACTAAAAACTGCTCTTAAAACTTTATGCTGGTTTTAGCTATCTGATGACAAAAGTTGATGTTTTAGTGTCATTGTAAACTTTGTCATTACATTCAGAATGTGATATTTGGTTATGAAATGTGAAATCTAAACATCATGTCGTTCTTCACCATCTAACTGGGGACTCTGTGTTTATTTGTGTGTAAAACACAAATAACACAAGAAACTGCTCTTAAAACTTTATGCTGGTTTTAGCTATCTGATGACAAAAGTTGATGTTTTAGTGTCATTGTAAACTTTGTCATTACATTCAGAATGTGATATTTGGTTATGAAATGTGAAATCTAAACATCATGTCGTTCTTCACCATCTAACTGGGGACTCTGTGTTTATTTGTATGTAAAACACAAATAACACTAAAAACTGCTCTTAAAACTTTATGCTGGTTTTAGCTATTTGATGGCAAAAGTTGATGTTTTAGTGTCATTGTAAACTTTGTCATTACATTCAGAATGTGATATTTGGTTATGAAATGTGAAACATAAACATCATGTCGTTCTTCACCATCTAACTGGGGACTCTGTGTTTATTTGTATGTAAAACACAAATAACACTAAAAACTGCTCTTAAAACTTTATGCTGGTTTTAGCTATCTGATGACAAAAGTTGATGTTTTAGTGTCATTGTAAACTTTGTCATTACATTCAGAATGTGATATTTGGTTATGAAATGTGAAATCTAAACATCATGTCGTTCTTCACCATCTAACTGGGGACTCTGTGTTTATTTGTATGTAAAACACAAATAACACTAAAAACTGCTCTTAAAATTATGCTGGTTTTAGCTATCTGATGACAAAAGTTGATGTTTTAGTGTCATTGTAAACTTTGTCATTACATTCAGAATGTGATATTTGGTTATGAAATGTGAAACATAAACATCATGTCGTTCTTCACCATCTAACTGGGGACTCTGTGTTTATTTGTATGTAAAACACAAATAACACAAGAAACTGCTCTTAAAATTATGCTGGTTTTAGCTATCTGATGACAAAAGTTGATGTTTTAGTGTCATTGTAAACTTTGTCATTACATTCAGAATGTGATATTTGGTTATGAAATGTGAAACATAAACATCATGTCGTTCTTCACCATCTAACTGGGGACTCTGTGTTTATTTGTATGTAAAACACAAATAACACTAAAAACTGCTCTTAAAACTTTATGCTGGTTTTAGCTATCTGATGACAAAAGTTGATGTTTTAGTGTCATTGTAAACTTTGTCATTACATTCAGAATGTGATATTTGGTTATGAAATGTGAAACATAAACATCATGTCGTTCTTCACCATCTAACTGGGGACTCTGTGTTTATTTGTGTGTAAAACACAAATAACACTAAAAACTGCTCTTAAAACTTTATGCTGGTTTTAGCTATTTGATGGCAAAAGTTGATGTTTTAGTGTCATTGTAAACTTTGTCATTACATTCAGAATGTGATATTTTGTTATGAAATGTGAAATCTAAACATCATGTCGTTCTTCACCATCTAACTGGGGACTCTGTGTTTATTTGTATGTAAAACACAAATAACACAAGAAACTGCTCTTAAAATTATGCTGGTTTTAGCTATCTGATGACAAAAGTTGATGTTTTAGTGTCATTGTAAACTTTGTCATTACATTCAGAATGTGATATTTGGTTATGAAATGTGAAACATAAACATCATGTCGTTCTTCACCATCTAACTGGGGACTCTGTGTTTATTTGTATGTAAAACACAAATAACACTAAAAACTGCTCTTAAAATTATGCTGGTTTTAGCTATCTGATGACAAAAGTTGATGTTTTAGTGTCATTGTAAACTTTGTCATTACATTCAGAATGTGATATTTGGTTATGAAATGTGAAACATAAACATCATGTCGTTCTTCACCATCTAACTGGGGACTCTGTGTTTATTTGTATGTAAAACACAAATAACACAAGAAACTGCTCTTAAAATTATGCTGGTTTTAGCTATCTGATGACAAAAGTTGATGTTTTAGTGTCATTGTAAACTTTGTCATTACATTCAGAATGTGATATTTGGTTATGAAATGTGAAACATAAACATCATGTCGTTCTTCACCATCTAACTGGGGACTCTGTGTTTATTTGTATGTAAAACACAAATAACACTAAAAACTGCTCTTAAAACTTTATGCTGGTTTTAGCTATCTGATGACAAAAGTTGATGTTTTAGTGTCATTGTAAACTTTGTCATTACATTCAGAATGTGATATTTGGTTATGAAATGTGAAACATAAACATCATGTCGTTCTTCACCATCTAACTGGGGACTCTGTGTTTATTTGTGTGTAAAACACAAATAACACTAAAAACTGCTCTTAAAACTTTATGCTGGTTTTAGCTATCTGATGACAAAAGTTGATGTTTTAGTGTCATTGTAAACTTTGTCATTACATTCAGAATGTGATATTTGGTTATGAAATGTGAAACATAAACATCATGTCGTTCTTCACCATCTAACTGGGGACTCTGTGTCTATTTGTATGTAAAACACAAACATAACACTTCATCATGTAATATTGCTTAACTATATATATATATATATATATATATATATTTATATATATATATAAATAATAAGGACACTTCTAGTGTGAAAAACTGCATTAAAACTAGCATAGCAGATTTATAGCTGATTTGCAAACAAATGACCAGCTACCAACAATATATGTGGTATGTTGTTAGCTAGAGTAGTAGGGCCTCCAAAAGAAACCATATTAACCTGGAAAGTCATGAAATAGAAGCTGGTTGAATAAACTTCCTTGAGGAAATTGCAGCTCTTTTGTCCCTTGTGCTCATGACAAAACAGCGCCACCATAGTGCCGCAATGTCGCAACTGTAGAAACAAATTAAAATCCAGTGCAATGATTGTTGACATTTCCCATTAATATACCCACAACATTTTGATGTTAGCTGGTGACACAAATTTTGATGGAATTCTCAGTTCTCTATGCAAGAAATCCTCTGTTATGATTATACCTTATGTTTGTATTAGTGTGTCAAGCCAAGAACATTTTTTAACATTATTTTATAATAAGTGTATTGGTGTGCTTTCAAAATATTTGTAAAATGCTGGCATGTGTAAAAATTAAAGTTACATTATAATAAAATACTTGTGTTTACACATATAGTTCCATTGTAGGCTATAGAGGTCCCCTGTTGGATAGGTATACATCGGTCAGGGTTGAATGTCCCCACTTGTTATGTTTTTAAAAAAATAAAAAAATAAACATTTTCAGTTATATTATGAAAGTAGACCTTAAATGAAAATTTTTGATGTCACTTTTGTTTCTTCAAAATGACCAGAAACACTGGTCCCCTCTTGGTCAGTGTAGAGTGATAGTCCCCTCTTAGTAAGGTAAGCGTGTGTGTGTGTGTGTGTGTGTGTGTGTGTGTGTGTGTGTGTGTGTGTGTGTGTGTGTGTGTGCCACTGATGTGAGTTTTTGTTTTTTTACAGACACCAAAATCAAAATGCCCATTTTGTGCAAAGAAAATTGTGAACCTAAAGCAACAATATTATTAATTTAAAAGAAAGGCAAATTTGGCAGAAACAGAATGACATTGGTGGGTCACAGTAAAATTTCTATGCTGTGGTACTTACACAAGGGGCAGCCCACCGAGACCCTGCCCCTTGTGTATTTCTGCCAAATTTGCCTTTCTTTTAAATTAATAATATGTGTAAGTACCACAGCATAGAAATTTTACTGTGACCCACCAATGTCATTACTTCTGTTTTAGCAAAAGAAGCGGGTGAAGACCCTCAGGGAGCTGGAGCCACAAACCCTGAGGTGCCCACGGTGACCCTCCAGGTGGAGGAGGAAGACCAGGAGCATGTGGGTAGGTGTTAGGTTTCTCACTATAGCTTGAATGATGCTTCATTGCTGTGTTCTACAAGTAAACTGACGTTTTCTGTCTCTCTTGATTTTCTCCTTTAAGCCTCCTCCTCCTCAAACTGCGGCCCATGAAATACCCAGGACATCTCTGCCATGTCCCCTTGCCTCTTTTGAGAACTGCGCTTTCTGGAGATGCTGGGTAAGTCTCAAAGGAGTAGTTGAGCCGAAATGAAAATTCTGTCATCACTTACATTTCAGACCCGTATGACATTCTCTCCTGCGCAGAACACAAAAGAGAGTGAGATTTTGAAGTGCATTGGTAACAAAAGACCTTGAGTCACCATTGACTTCCATTGGTTTGTGTTCGTACCATAGAAGTGAATAGGGACCGACGGCCTTCTTAAAAATAGCTTCTTTTGTGTGTCATGCTTTTGTGCAGAAGAAAGAAACTTGCACAGGTTGAAATGACAATGTGTGAATGTGAATGAATGATGACACGTTTTTCTCTTTTTGTGGGATCTATTCCTTTAATTCATCAATGTAACCTTAGCAGAGCTACAGTGTGTCACGCAGGACTGAAAACTGAAGCAAGCTTTTCTTTTACAAAGAACATGGCAGAGCAACACTTCCTGGATGCTTCCCAACCCGCCCCTAGGAGCCGCTGTGAGTGTAAGTGTAGAAGTGAATGGAGACTGAAGGTTTTTGGTTACCAGCATTCCTCAAAAGAGCTGTTTTTGTGCTTTACACTTTAAATCTTTTGTTTTACAGATGCCATGACAGAAGAGCTGTTCTCCAGTGCTCCCCGACCCGTGACACATGAACGTAAGTGTACAGTTGTGCTTTCAGTGGTGCTGATGTGATAAAAAACAACTGCAATAAGTCATTTATCTCCTCTGTCTTTCAGATGTTAGTGACGAGAACATGTGTGACATGGGCTTTAGTTTTATGAAGTTTATTTAGTTTTCTGTTCATTTCATTGTTTGTTCCATGCTGCTTTGTTTCTGTTCTGTTTTTTTATATTTGTGTTCATTTTAATAAAATTTATGAATTGGTTTAAATACAATCTCTCTTTATTATAAGTACAAATTATAATTTAAGAGAATAGTAGACATAAGACATGTAAAAACTCCCTAATAACTAAGTCACTTACCTGTTGCTCCTGGCTATCCATGTGATGTCTCGAGTTGTCAACACCATCCTCCTGTGTACCTGTTTCTGCAATATGTTCATCACATTCTGCAATATAAAACATCAAATAATATGTGTTTGCAGTTTTACTTTTTACAGCATCTGCTGGAGGCCCTGCATACATGTGAGCTCATTTTGACCTTTGACCTCTGCACAATGCAACCAGAATATGTGTTTGCATGCTTAATAGTCTCTTTTTCTGCATCTGATGTACAGTAACGTTAACTTATATGATTGATGTTGCAAGTTAATTGTATTTGTCTCATTTCATTTATGTCTGTAATTAGTCTGCTGTTTTATTTATTTACGTGAATATTAGCTGGTTAAGCTTTTTAGCTCTTACAATGTGGTGTTGTGGAGTAGAAGGAATAAATGCAAAGACACAAACATCAGTGAAAGAGTTATTCTTTTTTTACTCAACCAGGCTGCTACAATAATGTTTTACTGAATTTGGTCTTTTAAAAACTGCCAAAACTGTTTAAGAACTGGTTTCTATGGGAGGAAAATGCTTAACGCGTAATAAGAACACCTTGCGTTCTTATTCTTGGTTCATGTTTGTTTAGTAGAACTACATAAATTGTATGTAGTATGTAAAATCACATTCAGCATTTTTCTCATGATGGCTTAATGCATAAAAAAACGAGTTGCTTATTCTGGAGCCGTCTACTTATATGATTTATTAATAGTGTTTACTGAGTTTATTCAAAAAAATTGATTAAGCCACGTTAATGTATTACATCATATACAATCATATACAACATATTATATGCTTTACGCGTAATTATTGCTATCGTTCTTATTCCTGGTTCATGTTTGTTTAGTACGTCTACATAGATTGTAGATTTATTGATAATGCATTTTGTGAGTCTTGCATTTTAAAAATACTGTTTTAAAGTATAAAATCACATTCAGCATTTTTCTCATTATAAGCACAAAATGATAAGTACAGTCTACCATAGTGCATTATTGAGCACACATGGAGTTATTATTACAACGTATCTGATTTAAATTATTTTGTTGTCCTTCAGGTTTCTTGGATGCAGATGGTTTTGATGTGATCTGCTCGAGAGCAACGACACTTAATGTTGTGAACGTTCTGTTCTCCCGGATTGCACCTTACTGTAGCTGATGTGAAAGCTCTGGGACCCCGACAAAGCGTAAGTGTACCCATATGACAAAGAAGAGAAAGTAATTATTAAATCTACTTGGCATCTAATTTTTTTTATTGATACCTTTAAGTAGGTGAACTGAATGCCAAAGCTCTTACCCGTTCTCCAATCTGTAAAATTGTGCGCGTCGAGGGAGAGGAGATATAGCTCAAAGATATATCGATTAGCGATATCACAGAGGAAATGAGGATTACCCTGTGAGGTAAGCTCATTTCTGAAGTTCACATCTCCAAACCCTACGCATTCACAAACCTGTCAGCAAGACTCATAGACAGGGAGATTAAATTAACAACAACTCCATCCACCACAATTAGGACATTGCACCACTGGACGTATGCCTACCTGAACCAAGCAGTGATGTTCGTGATGACAGCGCTTCCTCTACTTTGTGTGGCTGTGTCTCTGGGATTAACATTAAAGCCAGGTTTCGCTGGCTTATTCCTGGATGTGAAGGGTGCTATTGAAGAACCATCAGTCCAAGTTTAATGATTAATGTAACAAGTTATAATAAGTTAATTCAACAATCCATTTGGTTCTAGCATGTTATAGCTATAGTCTGTTGTTTTATTGTAGCCCTATATGTATTCATACATTTTATTGTGCAGTATTACAATGCATTCCATGATATGGTACATCATTTAATTATAGTTTATAATGTATTGCGATGCATTCTATGCTTCTAACATAATAAAATGGGTATTTTTTGTTCTATGTATTGCAATTATGTATATAAGGTGTATGGTACACGGTTTAGTTTTGTGTTAGTGTTGATTTTGTGTAGGCTAGTTATAGTGTCACGTTTAACACACTGAGGCAGTTGTCATCTGTTTCCAATTAATGATTTTGCAGAACAAAATTTCCCCTTCTGTCTATAGCAACCGTAACATTTTTTTTTTTGTTAAAAAGTACCTAAAATCGGGACTTCTGGTTGGGCAGCAAAGCACAATGGCAGGTTAAACCATGAGCTCCCGTAAGTGAGTTTTAAACCTCCGCCAAACTCGATAATTATTTTTAGAAATGTTTCATGTGTTGAGAGATGAGTGGAGGGACTAAATCTAAAGCTAAAAGAAAAAACTTGTTTGTGGTACACACTGTAACACGTGTTCATGTTTCGTTTGTGAAAAAAAACACAGTTTTCTTTCACACAATTTACGTTTCTCTATACGGCTGTCATAAAAACTTGCTGATGTCTTCCTTGTTCTATAAAGTCCCTCCTTCAGAAATACGTAATGAGTTCTGATTGTGTAGCTGGTCCAGTGTGTTGTGATTCAACAACAGCGTAGCGCAAGTTTTAGCATAACAGCTATCGCTAGAACTAAGAAATAAAGCATAGCTTTACTACAGTAACTACATTAACACAGAACCATGATTCGTGTGCCTGTAGCTAAAGGAGCATGTGGCTAAACAGTAAACAATAGATGTAAACAAAAAATTATTTACACTGATCACTGCTAATACCAACAAACGCAAACAATTGATGGTCTCTGGTTGGATTACAAAAAATATGCAGTGTTTTTTTATAGACGTTTGTCGAAATAATTTGAATACGCATCTAGCTAACTGGCTAGCAAAGCTAAACAGCGTTGCCCTTTGTGATATAAATTATACAGACTGTTCAATTGAAACACACCAGCCTATATAATAAAATATACTTACCGGTTGTGATCCATAAATAACGCATTCTCCAGACTAAGTGGGAACTGCCGCATCTTTTAGAAATAACCAATGTGCAAATCCGGCATTGAAATGATTGAGAAAGCTATCCTCAGCAAAATGTGCTGCACATAGAGCTATATGGGGATTATCATTTTCGGGAACCGAGTTAAAAATAAATGTAACCAGTGTTCTCCTAGTGTCCCTGGGAAGGCCAAACAAAGGGGATTTGACACCGGGATGAAAATAACAGACTCTCTGTGACAAAAAAAAACCTTTTTCGTATTCCTGTGGGCAGAGGTTATTCAAAAACTCAGAATAGTGACATCATGTACCCGGGAAGTAGAGGGCTGTAGTCCAACACCAGCCGTTTCTGTAGTCCTTGAAAAGCTAATTCTGTTAAACACAATATCTTGCTTGGCATTGAGCTTTTTAATTTGCATTTACATTTATGCATTTGGCAGATGCTTTTATCCAAAGCAACTTACATTACATTGTACTATACATTTGTACATTCTGTATAGTAAGCGAGTGGGGGTTAGGTGCCTTGCTCAAGGGCACTTTAGCCATTACCCGCCAGCCCTGGGAATTGAACCAGCAACCTTCTGGTCATGAGTCCAACTCTCTAACCACTGGGCCACGACTGCCCCAATGCAGTCCCCAATTTGCAGGTATTATTTATACTCTAACAGCAACTTTACACACTAACTAATGTTTGAAAAATCACAGAGAACGGCACCTTTAAGTGCTGGCCAAAGACAGCAGGGCAGATCGGTGTTTTAGAAAACACCTTATTTCTCAAACATCAGAATGGGTTGGTGTAATAGTCTGGACAGACAACCAACACAGACAGAAAACATCTGAAGCAACAAACACAGATGAAAGAGTTTTAGAAAACACTTTATTTTAAAACAGAGAACAGCTTCCATGTGGATTGTATGGTGCACAAAGTAGACAAATCATGAATGTGACACACTATCTCAAACATCAGAATGATTTGATGTAATCATCTGGAGACACAAACAAGACAGACTGGAAGCATCCGAAGCAATGAACACAGCTGACAACGCATCATTTTTCTGATTGAAGGGCTCGTCCGGGATTTGAACCCGGGACCTCTCACACCCGAAGCGAGAATCATACCCCTAGACCAACGAGCCACAGGCTTCATTCAAATCTGCAGTCTTAAGTGCTGGCCAAAGACAGCAGGGCAGAATGGGTTGGTCTGATATTATTTCTTTTAAAACAGAGAAATGCTTCCGTGTGGATTGAACAGTGCACAATGTAGACAAATCATGAATGTGACACACGATCTCAAACATCAGAATGGGTTGTTGTAATAGTCTTGAGACAAAACACACCTGAAGTATCACAAAGCATGATTTCTTCTGATAGAAGGGCTCATCCAGAATTTGAACACGGGACCTCACGCACCCTAAGCGAGAATCATACCCCTAGACCAACAAGCCTTGGGCTCCATACAAATCTGCAGTCTTAAAGAGTTAATAGCTTTAGATTCTACCCTCTCCCCCTCTAATGTCACCTCCATGCTCTCCCTGACATACCCCTCCTGCTGTTTGCCTAACCGAGTTTCCACCAGGCCTCTCTAAATGGTACCTTCTCTTATATTTTTAAGGTTCCTCTGCATCCACTTAATCGCTACTTACCAGGCCCTTTCAAATTCAGAAAGATTGAGATGTTAGATCTCTGCTTTTAAACCCTTGAGGGAATCTTTATAATAGTCTACTAGTAATAGGAGGCTGGTACCTAGCCAATTCCTGGCATTGTCCCCCAACTTCGTGACAGCATGCTCCATTGGATTGGCTGGTCGCACCAACTAGATGTTTAACCCAGAGACACACTATTCATTATTTTTAATAATGTTGTATAGTTGCCTTCACACGACATCAACCTCTGTGTAAGCTATTATCATTGGACCTATTTAAACCACACAATGTACCGTTTCACCACTGAATCCAGCAGCGTCCACCATAATATCAAAGGAAGTGAGCATTATTGATCATTGTTCTCACTAAAAGTATTTTCTCATAACATGAGATCTGCAGTTTAGTTTTAACATGAGTTATTGTGCACCTCACTGTCATTTAAACACAGCATGCCAGAGGAAAAGTGAGCAAACGCATTTACCACAAATGTGTCTAAATTCATATCATTTTTATTTAACATCTATGTAATGACTTGATGTAATTTCAGTTCAAAATTCAGCACACAGATCCAAGAGCATGACTCTAAAGAACCTAACTTCCGGATCCGGTTGCCTTGCTAAAAGTTGTTAGTTCACGCAGTTTCCTAGATTGCTATCAAAGTTCGATATTAAGTATGCCTTGTACATTGCTTACTATACTGTACAAATAGTTCATGTAATTACTTTTAAATCTATGCTATGTTATGTATTTGTATCCTTGTACAGCATTCTTACTATTAATATATTAGTTTTAATTCTACTATTTGATACCAACTACTGTCAATGTTAACTTATTTGAAATCTGCCCGATATCATTGACTTAAAATCTAAACCAAAATATATATAGACGCAACACTGTCAGCATAGCGCTATCTTGTTAGCCTGTCATCTGTTACACTGTAAAGCACTGCGAGCTTGTCTTGTGTGCTAACTGCTTCTTTATTGTCTGGGCAGTCGTGGCCAAGTGGTTAGAGAGTTGGACTCATGACCAGAAGGTTGCTGGTTTGATTCTCAGGGCTGGCGGGTAACGGTTGAGATGCCTTTGAGCAAGACACCAAACCCCCACTTACTTACTGTACAATGTAATGTAAGTCGCTTTGGATAAAAGCGTCTGCCAAATGCATAAATGTAAAATGTAAATGCATTGTAATATAGGATTGCTCTCTTGACAACAATCTCTCTCTATCTGTATGCACGTATTGTCTGTCAATCCTCCATTGTATGTACTGTACATGTGGCAGAATAGACAATAAAGCTGACTTGACTTGACACTGAGTTCCTCTTTCTTCTTCAAGTAAGCTCCCAAAGCAGACTCCTCCACTCCTCCATCCTCTAAGAACAAATTCTCGCACCAGAGCTAAAACGGCATCCTTATCTGTCCATTTCCTCACCTGTTCTGCTTTAACAAGTGGCACATCATCCTCCAGTTAGAGTACTTTATCCGTCAGCATTTTGATGTTCCTTGCCCCTTTGTACACGATAGTGTATTCATATCCACACAATGTCACAGCCCATCTTTGGATGCGTGGCCATTTTTTGGCACTTCCCTCAGTTCATTAAACAATGAAATCAGCAGTTTATGATCTGTCACAATGGTGCATTTTCTCCCATACAAATATGTGTGGAACTTCTTCACTCCAAAAATTACAGTGAGACCCTCCTTATTATATATTTTTTATCAGCTGCATTCAATGTACAAGACACAAACCCTAAGGGGGCGCTCAGTTCCATCCTCCATCCTGTGTGACAACACAGCCCCCCTCCATATGGGGAAGCATCACAAGCCAGAATGAGTGGTTTGTTGACATCATAATGCACTAGTACTTCTGCTGACCGGAGAAAACTTTTTGATTTCTCGAAGGCTTTTTTTTGCTCCTCACCCCAAGTCCATTTAGTCTCCTTCCTCAATAGTGTCAGTATACAGTCCTCTGTGAGTATTAATAATGACATACTTTTTGGCACTTTCATCTAGCCTTATCTGCTGGTACGCATGGCTCATTTCCAGTTTGGAGAATTTTGTGGTCTCTTGCCAGCTGAGCAAACAAATCTTCCACTTTAAGAATTGTTCCACACTTGATGCTGGATTGACTGTCAGTTTGTAATCTCTGTGTGCTTATCTAATATATCTGCCAAATTTAGTGCTGGCATCTCTGATACTTTGTTTACTAACTGTAATAAAACTGTTTACTAAGTCTTTCAACTAGCTTCACCCCAACAAATTTGGCCCGGCCCCTTCAACCACTACCATGGACAGTTTCTTTTTTTACCTGCTGAAACTGCACTGTTCCTACAACTTGCCCTAGCACCCCCATCTTCTTACCTGTGTAAGTCTTTAAACTCAGGCTGCATGGTTTCCATTCTGGCATGTCTATAGCTTTGAGTATTGCTCTTTGCTAATGATTGTAATGCAAATGTGCAACGAATTCAATGTCAATGCCATTCACTTTCTACTTCTGTGTGATAGGAGCCACTTAAGGCAGGTCGTGTGTGAAACACAGTATACTGTATTCATGTCACTTAAGTCACTGTGTAATGCATGCACATGCACACCATTAATAGGCTTTGTATATTATCTACCCATGAGGGCCCTGCAAAATGAGTTACTGATGTCAGATGAAGTTTCTCAGGAAATGTCCAAGTCCAAAAATGCATCCCACTCATAACCTCTTTGACAGGGCTCATATAGGTAGCTAATGTACATTCCACTTATAACCTATTTATAGGTAGAAAATGGACACACCGTTTTTAAGCATAATAAACACGCATTGCAAAGCTGTAATACACTTACAAATGCTAAATAAAGGTCAAAAACATTTAATAATTATCTTTATTCAAATAAACATATGTAGAGTCAAATAAGACCATTTTATAGGGATTGTACATTCGCCACCTACGAGGTTCATGCCAAAAAAAGTTACAGATGTCAGATAAAATTCCTTTTTTTAGAAAAACGGTTGCAGTGATTCTTCAATGATGTGGAACTCAAAACTAGTCATTGGATCAGTGTCACTGTTTAAATTAGAAAGCGCAGCAGCCATTGGCTCTAGTTGCTCATACAGGTTGCAGCAGGTCAAAAGTGCTGTTTCATCTTGTTTCAACCTCCTGTGTCAGTTTTAGAGTTTGTCTGCCCATCAAGCCCTGCATCTCTACAAGCTTGTCCTTTGCTTTGCAGCTGCATCTAAACAACCCCACTATTATTCTAGCTTTCTGATGTATTTCATTGATAAGTGGGGTTTGATATAGGGCCCTTTAACAAGCATTCATACAAATATGTTTCTCTTTGTTCAAACAAACCAAGAAATGTATACAGATTTGGAAGAGCTAGAGAGTGAGTAATTCATGACAGAATTTTCATTTATTGGTGAAGTTTTTTACATTCCTCATGTGATGATATATGTGATTTAATAAGCAAAATAAAATCATTCTGTGCTGTTTACATTTAACCATTTTAGTCACTTAATTCAATGTCAAACAATGCAAGACAGATATTTTCAATAATCCTTACAGGTGCTACACTGTGGTTGTCATTCCCCAAACTTTGCAGCGTGTTCATGGCCTAAATGACTCAAATAAATGTTGTACTCTTGTAAACATTTTAGTGCTGTAGTCGTAGTTTAATCATTGATTCCATTGGTATTAATGGTAATAAAAACACAAGTACACAAGATAACTTTCTCCATGAACAGATCAGGCTAATAAAAACTGTGTGACATAATAAACAGAGAAACATTCATACAAACTCAAATCTTCACACATGAACTATAACACATGCTGATGGTTTAGTGTAGCATTACATGAAGACTAAAATGATGACTTGAATTAAATAGGCTAATAAAGAAAAGCAGACATTAAGAGCTCAGAATAGATGTGAACTCTGTCAATATTGTTACAAATCACCTCAAGAACCTGAATAATAATGTGTACAATTCTAGAAAAGTAACTGAAGATGCAAAACATAACATTTAATAGTTGAATTTCAGTCCACAACATTTATTTCACTTTATTTCTGTTGACTTTACCATTATTCCAGAATGTATTTTTTGGACAGTAGTGTAAACACGCATTTATGGTTTTAGCAAACATTATTCAAAGCCACTTTGAGTGCATTCAATCTATACCTTATTAACACAAAACCTTAAGTGTTCTTGTATGAATCTCCCAAAGAAGAGAGATCACTACAGAAGATGAGTGGAGAAGAGTTTTTAGACAATTTATAACCCAAAGAAACAAAAGTATATAGTTTCTCATTAAAATATTGATCCGTAAAAGTGTAAATATGACCCATTGACTTTACATCATAAAATGAGATTCGACCCTCCTCATAGTCCACAAACACTCCGATCTTCTCAGGATTCACATTCAGAGAAATAAGAACATATGAATCCTCACAAGCCCAAAAACTGAAAGTGCCTTTAGCTACAGTCCAGAATCCATTCTGAGGAATCAGACTAACCCGCCCCTTCCTCTCAGCAGATTCTCTGGCCACACCCACATCCCACTCAATACACCCCTTCACCTGAACCTCATAATAAAAACATCCGGACGAAAATCCTTCATTTCCAACAACACCCAGATAGTTATCAAACGTGTTATTGTGTTCTTCATCTTCATTCTCTTCTCTTGTTCTTTGTTTTCATATCTCACTTGTTTCCCATCAGGAGACACAATGAGATCTGGATGAGCTGAATCAGGATCCAGAGTCACATTCACTGTTAAAATATGAAGAATTCTGTTGTAATGATAATGAGATTATTAATATTAGTTTGTGCCTCTAGAATCTAAAGTCACATTACAGAGAAATAAACACACAGCATGAGAAAACAACAATATATAACAAAACTACAAAAATTAACAAAAATTTTAATGTGATGAGAAAACCACATACATTCACCTGTAACAGCTGTAGATGTAAAACACTTTAATAATGTGAGAAAACTTTCACTTACCTGCATATTTTCTTAACAGTGAAGTCACTAAAAAGAGTCATAACAGAATGAGAGTTAAGATTTATGAGATTCACAATAAAATGTTCAGTAATAAATCATTTAATAAAGCAGTTTAAAACAAATTTACCACTTTCAGTCCTCTCGTCTCTCAGTAAAAGTGTCTCACGCTCTGATAAGAGTTCAAAGACAAGAGAAAACTGAATTCAAATATAAAACAACAAACAAACATGAACATTTTTTAAGATTTGGTACCTGATCAACAATTGAGCTTTGTTAAAAAATTATGAGACCAACATAAAGAAATGAAGTTAAACAAACTAATTTATATTGACCCAAACAAACAAATGAATAATCCCTGACAGTGTGATCTTGTATTACACTAAAGTGACTACATCTGTCTGCTTGTACATTATCCTGCTTATTACACGGCTACTTGACACATGAGAAAAAAAAACTGGACATGAAATGTGAATTTGAAATATTTTATTAGCTAATTTTTACTGAATGCTTGTTCAACCGAAGGTTGTTCATTTTCTCCCTTGCCTACTTCAGTTTTACTTTCTGGTTTTTTTTCAAGCCAGGTATCACTAAACTTGAACTTACCCATAGCTGAAGAATAGTGATTAAACAGCAAATCACAAAATCACAAAACTTATGGTTTGGATCATATCATGGATTTTAAGTCACGATTCTGATCATTATTCAGATCATCAAAAAAGTCCAGCTTTGCTTTTCATTTATCCCTCAAAACCGTTTTCCTTTAAAAAATAGTAAATTAATAAATAGTGTTTCCATTAAGTGTTTCTGAGAATGGTTTGGGGAGAATTCATTAGATTTTCTTTGTTTACAAAGAATAATGCTTTTTACAT
>JAOTQM010000548.1:0-87648 GCA_026939265.1 Oreonectes daqikongensis
TTCTTGCAGTCTTACTGAGCTTTGTTTCAAATTTCCCATATGAAAAAAGGAATTTGTGAAGACCTTCTCCTTACAAAAGCTTTTTATTTCTAAAATGTAAACAATGCATTTAATCCCAATTTCATTCTCCTCCTAGAATGTGTCTCTTCATTTGCAGCAAGGATCAATGATGTTACCTTTCTCAGTTTTGAGGTTTCTGGTCTCCAAATGGAGGCGTGGGTTCAAATCCCACTTCTGACAGCTTGTGGAGGAATGCGACTAGAAGTGTTTCAACCATCACACTCTATGGGTTTCTTGCAGTCTTACTGAGCTTTGTTTCAAATTTCCCATATGAAAAAGGAATTTGTGAAGACCTTCTCCTTACAAAAGCTTTTTTATTTCTAAAATGTAAACAATGCATTTAATCCCAATTTCATTCTCCTCCAGAATGGTGTCTCTTCATTTGCAGCAAGGATCAATGATGTTTACCTTTCTCAGTTTGAGGTTTCTGGTCTCCAAATGGAGGCGTGGGTTCAAATCCCACTTCTGACAACTGGCTTTTGGAGGAATGCGACTAGAAGTGTTTCAACCATCACACTCTATGGGGTTTCTTGCAGTCTTACTGAGCTTTGTTTCAAATTTCCATATGAAAAAAGGAATTTGTGAAGACCTTCTCCTTACAAAAGCTTTTTTATTTCTAAAATGTAAACAATGCATTTAATCCCAATTTCATTCTCCTCCTAGAATGTGTCTCTTCATTTGCAGCAAGGATCAATGATGTTTACCTTTCTGAGTTTTGAGGTTTCTGGTCTCCAAATGGAGGCGTGGGTTCAAATCCCACTTCTGACAACTGGCTTTTGGATGAATGCGACTAAAAGTGTTTCAACCATCACGCTCTATGGGGTTTCTTGCAGTCTTACTGAGCTTTGTTTCAAATTTCCCATATGAAAAAAGGAAATTGTGAAGACCTTCTCCTTACAAAAGCTTTTCTATTTCTAAAATGTAAACAATGCATTTAATCCCAATTTCATTCTCCTCCTAGAATGTGTCTCTTCATTTGCAGCAAGGATCAATGATGTTTACCTCTCTGAGTTTTGAGGTTTCTGGTCTCCAAATGGAGGCGTGGGTTCAAATCCCACTTCTGACAACTGGCTTTTGGATGAATGCGACTAGAAGTGTTTCAAACATCACACTCTATGGGGTTTCTTGCAGTCTTACTGAGCTTTGTTTCAAATTTCCCATATGAAAAAAGGAATTGTGAAGACCTTCTCCTTACAAAAGCTTTTCTATTTCTAAAATGTAAACAATGCATTTAATCCCAATTTCATTCTCCTCCTAGAATGTGTCTCTTCATTTGCAGCAAGGATCAATGATGTTTACCTCTCAGTTTGAGTTTTGAGGTTTCTGGTCTCCAAATGGAGGCGTGGGTTCAAATCCCACTTCTGACAACTGGCTTGTGGAGGAATGCCACTAGAAGTGTTTCAACCATCACTCTATGGGGTTTCTTGCAGTCTTACTGAGCTTTGTTTCAAATTTCCAATATGACAATTTGAATTTGTGAAGACCTTCTCCTTACAAAAGCTTTTTTATTTCTAAAATATAAACAATGCATAATGCCAATTTCATTCTCCTCCTAGAATGTGTCTCTTTATTTGCAGCAATGATGCTGCCTCTAGATCTTGGATAGAATGTCAGGATGGCCGAGTGGTCTAAGGCGCCAGACTCAAGGGTGATTGCCTTTCTCAGTTGTGAGGTTTCTGGTCTCCAAATGGAGGCGTGGGTTCAAATCCCACTTCTGACAACTGGCTTTGGATGAATGCGACTAGAAGTCTTTCAACCATCACACTCTATGGGTTTCTTGCAGTCTTACTGAGCTTTGTTTCAAATTTCCCATATGAAAAAGGAATTTGTGAAGACCTTCTCCTTACAAAAGCTTTTTTATTTCTAAAATGTAAACAATGCATTTAATGCCAATTTCATCTCCCCTAGAATGTGTCTCTTCATTTGCAGCAAGGATCAATGATGTTTCCTTTGTCAGTTTTGAGGTTTCTGGTCTCCAAATGGAGGCGTGGGTTCAAATCCCACTTCTGACAACTGGCTTTTGGAGGAATGCGACTAGAAGTGTTTCAACCATCACACTCTATGGGTTTCTTGCAGTCTTACTGAGCTTTGTTTCAAATTTCCCATATGAAAAAGGAATTTGTGAAGACCTTCTCCTTACAAAAGCTTTTTTATTTCTAAAATGTAAACAATGCATTTAATCCCAATTTCATTCTCCTCCTAGAATGTGTCTCTTCATTTGCAGCAAGGATAAATGATGTTTTCCTTTGTCAGTTTTGAGGTTTCTGGTCTCCAAATGGAGGCGTGGGTTCAAATCCCACTTCTGACAACTGGCTTGTGGAGGAATGCCACTAAAAGTGTTTCAACCATCACGCTCTATGGGGTTTCTTGCAGTCTTACTGAGCTTTGTTTCAAATTTCCCATATGAAAAAAGGAATTTGTGAAGACCTTCTCCTTACAAAAGCTTTTCTATTTCTAAAATGTAAACAATGCATTTAATCCCAATTTCATTCTCCTCCTAGAATGTGTCTCTTCATTTGCAGCAAGGATAAATGATGTTTACCTTTCTCAGTTTTGAGGTTTCTGGTCTCCAAATGGAGGCGTGGGTTCAAATCCCACTTCTGACAACTGGCTTGTGGAGGAATGCGACTAGAAGTCTTTCAACCATCACACTCTATGGGGTTTCTTGCAGTCTTACTGAGCTTTGTTTCAAATTTTCAATATGACAATTTGAATTTGTGAAGACCTTCTCCTTACAAAAGCTTTTTATTTCTAAAATGTAAACAATGCATTTAATGCCAATTTCATTCTCCTCCTAGAATGTGTCTCTTCATTTGCAGCAAGGATCAATGATGTTTCCTTTCTCAGTTTTGAGGTTTCTGGTCTCCAAATGGAGGCGTGGGTTCAAATCCCACTTCTGACAACTGGCTTGTGGAGAATGAACGACTAGAAGTCTTTCAACTATCACACTCTATGGGGTTTCTTGCAGTCTTACTGAGCTTTGTTTCAAATTTCCCATATGAAAAAAGGAATTTGTGAAGACCTTCTCCTTACAAAAGCTTTTTTATTTCTAAAATATAAACAATGCATTTAATGCCAATTTCATTCTCCTCCTAGAATGTGTCTCCTCATATGCAGCAAGGATCAATGATGTTTTCCTTTGTCAGTTTTGAGGTTTCTGATCTCCAAATGGAGGCGTGGGTTCAAATCCCACTTCTGACAACTGGCTTGTGGAGGAATGCCACTAGAAGTCTTTCAACTATCACACTCTATGGGGTTTCTTTCAGTCTTACTGAGCTTTGTTTCAAATTTCCCATATGAAAAAAGGAATTTGTGAAGACCTTCTCCTTACAAAAGCTTTTTTTTCTAAAATGTAAACAATGCTAGATTTTGGATATGTCAGAATGGCCGGGCGGTCTAAGGCGCCAGACTCAAGGGTGCTTGCCTTTCTCAGTTGTGAGGTTTCTGGTCTCCAAATGGAGGCGTGGGTTCAAATCCCACTTCTGACAACTGGCTTTGGATGAATGCGACTAAAAGTGTTTCAACCATCACGCTCTATTGGGTTTCTTGCAGTCTTACTGAGCTTTGTTTCAAATTTTCAATCTGACAATTTGAATTTGTGAAGACCTTCTCCTAACAAAAGCTTTTTCATTTCTAAAAAGTAAACAATGCTATCAATGCCAATTTCATTCTTTCCTAGTATGTCACTTCATTTGCAGCAATGATGCTGCCTCTAGGTTTGGATAGAATGTCAGGATGGCCGAGCGGTCTAAGGCGCCAGACTCAAGAAAGCTTGCCTTTCTCGGTTCTGAGGTTTCTGGTCTCCAAATGGAGGCGTGGGTTCAAATCCCACTTCTGACAGCTTGTGGAGGAATGCGACTAGAAGTGTTTCAACCATCACACTCTATGGCGTTTCTTGCAGTCTTACTGAGCTTTGTTTCAAATTTCCCATATGAAAAAAGGAATTTGTGAAGACCTTCTCCTTACAAAAGCTTTTTTATTTCTAAAATGTAAACAATGCATTTAATCCCAATTTCATTCTCCTCCTAGAATGTGTCTCTTCATTTGCAGCAAGGATCAATGATGTTTACCTTTCTGAGTTTTGAGGTTTCTGGTCTCCAAATGGAGGCGTGGGTTCAAATCCCACTTCTGACAACTGCTTGTGGAGGAATGCGACTAGAAGTGTTTCAACCATCACACTCTATGGTTTCTTGCAGTCTTACTGAGCTTTGTTTCAAATTTCCCATATGAAAAAAGGAATTTGTGAAGACCTTCTCCTTACAAAAGCTTTTTTATTTCTAAAATGTAAACAATGCATTTAATCCCAATTTCATTCTCCTCCTAGAATGTGTCTCTTCATTTGCAGCAAGGATCAATGATGTTTACCTTTCTGAGTTTTGAGGTTTCTGGTCTCCAAATGGAGGCGTGGGTTCAAATCCCACTTCTGACAACTGGCTTTTGGATGAATGCGACTAAAAGTGTTTCAACCATCACACTCTATGGGGTTTCTTGCAGTCTTACTGAGCTTTGTTTCAAATTTCCCATATGAAAAAAGGAATTTGTGAAGACCTTCTCCTTACAAAAGCTTTTTTATTTCTAAAATGTAAACAATGCATTTAATCCCAATTTCATTCTCCTCCTAGAATGTGTCTCTTCATTTGCAGCAAGGATCAATGATGTTTACCTTTCTCAGTTTTGAGGTTTCTGGTCTCCAAATGGAGGCGTGGGTTCAAATCCCACTTCTGACAACTGGCTTTGGATGAATGCGACTAAAAGTGTTTCAACCATCACACTCTATGGGGTTTCTTGCAGTCTTACTGAGCTTTGTTTCAAATTTCCCATATGAAAAAAGGAATTTGTGAAGACCTTCTCCTTACAAAAGCTTTTTTATTTCTAAAATGTAAACAATGCATTTAATCCCAATTTCATTCTCCTCCTAGAATGTGTCTCTTCATTTGCAGCAAGGATCAATGATGTTTACCTTTCTCAGTTTTGAGGTTTCTGGTCTCCAAATGGAGGCGTGGGTTCAAATCCCACTTCTGACAACTGGCTTTTGGAGGAATGCGACTAGAAGTGTTTCAACCATCACACTCTATGGGGTTTCTTGCAGTCTTACTGAGCTTTGTTTCAAATTTCCCATATGAAAAAAGGAATTTGTGAAGACCTTCTCCTTACAAAAGCTTTTTTATTTCTAAAATGTAAACAATGCATTTAATCCCAATTTCATTCTCCTCCTAGAATGTGTCTCTTCATTTGCAGCAAGGATCAATGATGTTTACCTTTCTCAGTTTGAGGTTTCTGGTCTCCAAATGGAGGCGTGGGTTCAAATCCCACTTCTGACAACTGGCTTTTGGATGAATGCGACTAAAGTGTTTCAACCATCACACTCTATGGGGTTTCTTGCAGTCTTACTGAGCTTTGTTTCAAATTTCCCATATGAAAAAAGGAATTTGTGAAGACCTTCTCCTTACAAAAGCTTTTTTATTTCTAAAATGTAAACAATGCATTTAATCCCAATTTCATTCTCCTCCTAGAATGTGTCTCTCATTTGCAGCAAGGATCAATGATGTTTACCTTTCTCAGTTTGAGGTTTCTGGTCTCCAAATGGAGGCGTGGGTTCAAATCCCACTTCTGACAACTGGCTTGTGGAGGAATGCGACTAGAAGTGTTTCAACTATCACACTCTATGGGTTTCTTGCAGTCTTACTGAGCTTTGTTTCAAATTTTCCATATGAAAAAAGGAATTTGTGAAGACCTTCTCCTTACAAAAGCTTTTTATTTCTAAAATGTAAACAATGCATTTAATGCCAATTTCATTCTCCTCCTAGAATGTGTCTCTTCATTTGCAGCAAGGATCAATGATGTTTACCTTTCTCAGTTTTGAGGTTTCTGGTCTCCAAATGGAGGCGTGGGTTCAAATCCCACTTCTGACAACTGGCTTGTGGAGGAATGCGACTAGAAGTGTTTCAACCATCACACTCTATGGGTTTCTTGCAGTCTTACTGAGCTTTGTTTCAAATTTCCCATATGAAAAAAGGAATTTGTGAAGACCTTCTCCTTACAAAAGCTTTTTTATTTCTAAAATGTAAACAATGCTAATTTTGGATAGAATGTCAGAATGGCGGGGTCTAATTGCGCCAGGATCAAGGATGTTTGCCTTTCTCAGTTTTGAGGTTTCTGGTCTCCAAATGGAGGCGTGGGTTCAAATCCCACTTCTGACAACTGGCTTTTGGATGAATGCGACTAAAAGTGTTTCAACCATCACACTCTATGGGTTTCTTGCAGTCTTACTGAGCTTTGTTTCAAATTTCCCATATGAAAAAGGAATTTGTGAAGACCTTCTCCTTACAAAAGCTTTTTTATTTCTAAAATGTAAACAATGCTTTAATCCCAATTTCATTCTCCTCCTAGAATGTGTCTCTTCATTTGCAGCAAGGATCAATGATGTTTACCTTTCTGAGTTTTGAGGTTTCTGGTCTCCAAATGGAGGCGTGGGTTCAAATCCCACTTCTGACAACTGGCTTTTGGATGAATGCGACTAGAAGTGTTTCAACCATCACACTCTATGGGGTTTCTTGCAGTCTTACTGAGCTTTGTTTCAAATTTCCCATATGAAAAAAGGAATTTGTGAAGACCTTCTCCTTACAAAAGCTTTTTTATTTCTAAAATGTAAACAATGCATTTAATCCCAATTTCATTCTCCTCCTAGAATGTGTCTCTTCATTTGCAGCAAGGATCAATGATGTTTACCTTTCTCAGTTTTGAGGTTTCTGGTCTCCAAATGGAGGCGTGGGTTCAAATCCCACTTCTGACAACTGGCTTTTGGATGAATGCGACTAAAAGTGTTTCAACCATCACGCTCTATGGGTTTCTTGCAGTCTTACTGAGCTTTGTTTCAAATTTCCCATATGAAAAAAGGAAATTGTGAAGACCTTCTCCTTACAAAAGCTTTTCTATTTCTAAAATGTAAACAATGCATTTAATCCCAATTTCATTCTCCTCCTAGAATGTGTCTCTTCATTTGCAGCAAGGATAAATGATGTTTACCTTTCTCAGTTTTGAGGTTTCTGGTCTCCAAATGGAGGCGTGGGTTCAAATCCCACTTCTGACAACTGGCTTGTGGAGGAATGCCACTAGAAGTATTTCAACTATCACACTCTATGGGGTTTCTTGCAGTCTTACTGAGCTTTGTTTCAAATTTTCAATCTGACAATTTGAATTTGTGAAGACCTTCTCTTTACAAAAGCTTTTTTATTTCTAAAATATAAACAATGCATTTAATGCCAATTTCATTCTCCTCCTAGAATGTGTCTCTTTATTTGCAGCAATGATGCTGCCTCTAGATCTTGGATAGAATGTCAGGATGGCCGAGTGGTCTAAGGCGCCAGACTCAAGGGTGATTGCCTTTCTCAGTTGTGAGGTTTCTGGTCTCCAAATGGAGGCGTGGGTTCAAATCCCACTTCTGACAACTGGCTTTGGATGAATGCGACTAGAAGTCTTTCAACCATCACACTCTATGGGTTTCTTCAGTCTTACTGAGCTTTGTTTCAAATTTCCCATATGAAAAAAGGAATTTGTGAAGACCTTCTCCTTACAAAAGCTTTTTATTTCTAAAATGTAAACAATGCATTTAATGCCAATTTCATTCTCCCCTAGAATGTGTCTCTTCATTTGCAGCAAGGATCAATGATGTTTACCTTTCTCAGTTTTGAGGTTTCTGGTCTCCAAATGGAGGCGTGGGTTCAAATCCCACTTCTGACAACTGGCTTTGGATGAATGCGACTAAAAGTGTTTCAACCATCACGCTCTATGGGGTTTCTTGCAGTCTTACTGAGCTTTGTTTCAAATTTCCCATATGAAAAAAGGAATTTGTGAAGACCTTCTCCTTACAAAAGCTTTTCTATTTCTAAAATGTAAACAATGCATTTAATCCCAATTTCATTCTCCTCCTAGAATGTGTCTCTTCATTTGCAGCAAGGATAAATGATGTTTACCTTTCTCAGTTTTGAGGTTTCTGGTCTCCAAATGGAGGCGTGGGTTCAAATCCTACTTGTGACAACTGGCTTGTGGAGGAATGCGACTAGAAGTGTTTCAACCATCACACTCTATGGGGTTTCTTGCAGTCTTACTGAGCTTTGTTTCAAATTTTCAATATGACAAAAGGAATTTGTGAAGACCTTCTCCTTACAAAAGCTTTTTTATTTCTAAAATGTAAACAATGCATTTAATGCCAATTTCATTCTCCTCCTAGAATGTGTCTCTTCATTTGCAGCAAGGATCAATGATGTTTCCTTTCTCAGTTTTGAGGTTTCTGGTCTCCAAATGGAGGCGTGGGTTCAAATCCCACTTCTGACAACTGGCTTGTGGAGGAATGCGACTAGAGTGTTTCAACTATCACACTCTATGGGGTTTCTTGCAGTCTTACTGAGCTTTGTTTCAAATTTTCCATATGAAAAAGGAATTTGTGAAGACCTTCTCCTTACAAAAGCTTTTTTATTTCTAAAATGTAAACAATGCATTTAATGCCAATTTCATTCTCCTCCTAGAATGTGTCTCTTCATATGCAGCAAGGATCAATGATGTTTTCCTTTCTCAGTTTTGAGGTTTCTGGTCTCCAAATGGAGGCGTGGGTTCAAATCCCACTTCTGACAACTGGCTTGTGGAGGAATGCCACTAGAATCTTTCAACTATCACACTCTATGGGTTTCTTTCAGTCTTACTGAGCTTTGTTTCAAATTTCCCATATGAAAAAAGGAATTTGTGAAGACCTTCTCCTTACAAAAGCTTTTTTATTTCTAAAATGTAAACAATGCTAAAGAATTTCATAGAATGTCAGAATGGCCTCGTCTAAGGCGCAGATCAATGATGCCTTTCTCAGTTGTGAGGTTTCTGGTCTCCAAATGGAGGCGTGGGTTCAAATCCCACTTCTGACAACTGGCTTTTGGATGAATGCGACTAAAGTGTTTCAACCATCACGCTCTATGGGGTTTCTTGCAGTCTTACTGAGCTTTGTTTCAAATTTTCAATCTGACAATTTGAATTTGTGAAGACCTTCTCCTTACAAAAGCTTTTTTTTCTAAAAAGTAAACAATGCTATCAATGCCAATTTCATTCTTCTCCTAGTATGTCACTTCATTTGCAGCAATGATGCTGCCTCTAGGTTTTGGATAGAATGTCAGGATGGCCGAGCGGTCTAAGGCGCCAGACTCAAGGATGCTTGCCTTTCTCAGTTCTGAGGTTTCTGGTCTCCAAATGGAGGCGTGGGTTCAAATCCCACTTCTGACAGCTTGTGGAGGAATGCGACTAGAAGTGTTTCAACCATCACACTCTATGGCGTTTCTTGCAGTCTTACTGAGCTTTGTTTCAAATTTCCCATATGAAAAAAGGAATTTGTGAAGACCTTCTCCTTACAAAAGCTTTTTTATTTCTAAAATGTAAACAATGCATTTAATCCCAATTTCATTCTCCTCCTAGAATGTGTCTCTTCATTTGCAGCAAGGATCAATGATGTTTACCTTTCTGAGTTTTGAGGTTTCTGGTCTCCAAATGGAGGCGTGGGTTCAAATCCCACTTCTGACAACTGGCTTGTGGAGGAATGCGACTAGAAGTGTTTCAACCATCACACTCTATGGGGTTTCTTGCAGTCTTACTGAGCTTTGTTTCAAATTTCCCATATGAAAAAAGGAATTTGTGAAGACCTTCTCCTTACAAAAGCTTTTTTATTTCTAAAATGTAAACAATGCATTTAATCCCAATTTCATTCTCCTCCTAGAATGTGTCTCTTCATTTGCAGCAAGGATCAATGATGTTTACCTTTCTCAGTTTTGAGGTTTCTGGTCTCCAAATGGAGGCGTGGGTTCAAATCCCACTTCTGACAACTGGCTTTTGGATGAATGCGACTAAAGTGTTTCAACCATCACGCTCTATGGGGTTTCTTGCAGTCTTACTGAGCTTTGTTTCAAATTTCCCATATGAAAAAAGGAATTTGTGAAGACCTTCTCCTTACAAAAGCTTTTTTATTTCTAAAATGTAAACAATGCATTTAATCCAATTTCATTCTCCTCCTAGAATGTGTCTCTTCATTTGCAGCAAGGATCAATGATGTTTACCTTTCTCAGTTTTGAGGTTTCTGGTCTCCAAATGGAGGCGTGGGTTCAAATCCCACTTCTGACAACTGGCTTTTGGAGGAATGCGACTAGAAGTGTTTCAACCATCACACTCTATGGGGTTTCTTGCAGTCTTACTGAGCTTTGTTTCAAATTTCCCATATGAAAAAAGGAATTTGTGAAGACCTTCTCCTTACAAAAGCTTTTTTATTTCTAAAATGTAAACAATGCATTTAATCCCAATTTCATTCTCCTCCTAGAATGTGTCTCTTCATTTGCAGCAAGGATCAATGATGTTTACCTTTCTCAGTTTTGAGGTTTCTGGTCTCCAAATGGAGGCGTGGGTTCAAATCCCACTTCTGACAGCTTGTGGAGGAATGCGACTAGAAGTGTTTCAACATCACACTCTATGGGTTTCTTGCAGTCTTACTGAGCTTTGTTTCAAATTTCCCATATGAAAAAAGGAATTTGTGAAGACCTTCTCCTTACAAAAGCTTTTTTATTTCTAAAATGTAAACAATGCATTTAATCCCAATTTCATTCTCCTCCTAGAATGTGTCTCTTCATTTGCAGCAAGGATCAATGATGTTTACCTTTCTCAGTTTTGAGGTTTCTGGTCTCCAAATGGAGGCGTGGGTTCAAATCCCACTTCTGACAACTGGCTTTTGGAGGAATGCGACTAGAAGTGTTTCAACCATCACGCTCTATGGGGTTTCTTGCAGTCTTACTGAGCTTTGTTTCAAATTTCCCATATGAAAAAGGAATTTGTGAAGACCTTCTCCTTACAAAAGCTTTTTTATTTCTAAAATGTAAACAATGCATTTAATCCCAATTTCATTCTCCTCCTAGAATGTGTCTCTTCATTTGCAGCAAGGATCAATGATGTTTACCTTTCTGAGTTTGAGGTTTCTGGTCTCCAAATGGAGGCGTGGGTTCAAATCCCACTTCTGACAACTGGCTTTTGGATGAATGCGACTAAAAGTGTTTCAACCATCACACTCTATGGGGTTTCTTGCAGTCTTACTGAGCTTTGTTTCAAATTTCCCATATGAAAAAGGAATTTGTGAAGACCTTCTCCTTACAAAAGCTTTTTTATTTCTAAAATGTAAACAATGCATTTAATCCCAATTTCATTCTCCTCCTAGAATGTGTCTCTTCATTTGCAGCAAGGATCAATGATGTTTACCTTTCTGAGTTTTGAGGTTTCTGGTCTCCAAATGGAGGCGTGGGTTCAAATCCCACTTCTGACAACTGGCTTTTGGATGAATGCGACTAAAAGTGTTTCAACCATCACACTCTATGGGGTTTCTTGCAGTCTTACTGAGCTTTGTTTCAAATTTCCCATATGAAAAAAGGAATTTGTGAAGACCTTCTCCTTACAAAAGCTTTTTTATTTCTAAAATGTAAACAATGCATTTAATCCCAATTTCATTCTCCTCCTAGAATGTGTCTCTTCATTTGCAGCAAGGATAATGATGTTTACCTTTCTCAGTTTTGAGGTTTCTGGTCTCCAAATGGAGGCGTGGGTTCAAATCCCACTTCTGACAACTGGCTTGTGGAGGAATGCGACTAGAAGTCTTTCAACTATCACACTCTATGGGGTTTCTTGCAGTCTTACTGAGCTTTGTTTCAAATTTTCCATATGACAAAGGAATTTGTGAAGACCTTCTCCTTACAAAAGCTTTTTTATTTCTAAAATGTAAACAATGCATTTAATGCCAATTTCATTCTCCTCCTAGAATGTGTCTCTTCATTTGCAGCAATGATGCTGCCTCTAGATCTTGGATAGAATGTCAGGATGCCGAGTTAAGGCGCCAGACTCAAGGGTGATTGCCTTTCTCATTGTGAGGTTTCTGGTCTCCAAATGGAGGCGTGGGTTCAAATCCCACTTCTGACAACTGGCTTTTGGAGGAATGCGACTAGAAGTCTTTCAACTATCACACTCTATGGGTTTCTTGCAGTCTTACTGAGCTTTGTTTCAAATTTCCCATATGAAAAAAGGAATTTGTGAAGACCTTCTCCTTACAAAAGCTTTTTTTTTCTAAAATGTAAACAATGCATTTAATGCCAATTTCATTCTCCTCCTAGAATGTGTCTCTTCATATGCAGCAAGGATCAATGATGTTTCCTTTCTCAGTTTTGAGGTTTCTGGTCTCCAAATGGAGGCGTGGGTTCAAATCCCACTTCTGACAACTGGCTTTTGGAGGAATGCGACTAGAAGTGTTTCAACCATCACACTCTATGGGTTTCTTGCAGTCTTACTGAGCTTTGTTTCAAATTTCCCATATGAAAAAGGAATTTGTGAAGACCTTCTCCTTACAAAAGCTTTTTATTTCTAAAATGTAAACAATGCATTTAATCCCAATTTCATTCTCCTCCTAGAATGTGTCTCTTCATTTGCAGCAAGATCAATGATGTTTACCTTTCTCAGTTTTGAGGTTTCTGGTCTCCAAATGGAGGCGTGGGTTCAAATCCCACTTCTGACAACTGGCTTGTGGAGGAATGCGACTAGAAGTCTTTCAACCATCACACTCTATGGGGTTTCTTGCAGTCTTACTGAGCTTTGTTTCAAATTTCCCATATGAAAAAAGGAATTTGTGAAGACCTTCTCCTTACAAAAGCTTTTTTATTTCTAAAATGTAAACAATGCATTTAATGCCAATTTCATTCTCCTCCTAGAATGTGTCTCCTCATTGCAGCAAGGATCAATGATGTTTCCTTTCTCAGTTTTGAGGTTTCTGGTCTCCAAATGGAGGCGTGGGTTCAAATCCCACTTCTGACAACTGGCTTGTGGAGGAATGCCACTAGAATCTTTCAACTATCACACTCTATGGGTTTCTTTCAGCTTACTGAGCTTTGTTTCAAATTTCCCATATGAAAAAAGGAATTTGTGAAGACCTTCTCCTTACAAAAGCTTTTTTATTTCTAAAATGTAAACAATGCTAGATTTGGAAGAATGTCAGATGGCCGGGCGGTCTAAGGCGCCAGGATCAAGGGTGCTTGCCTTTCTCAGTTGTGAGGTTTCTGGTCTCCAAATGGAGGCGTGGGTTCAAATCCCACTTCTGACAACTGGCTTTTGGATGAATGCGACTAAAAGTGTTTCAACCATCACGCTCTATTGGGTTTCTTGCAGTCTTACTGAGCTTTGTTTCAAATTTTCCAATATGAAAAAGGAATTTGTGAAGACCTTCTCCTTACAAAAGCTTTTTATTTCTAAATGTAAACAATGCATTTAATGCCAATTTCATTCTCCTCCTAGAATGTGTCTCTTCATTTGCAGCAAGGATCAATGATGTTTTCCTTTCTCAGTTTTGAGGTTTCTGGTCTCCAAATGGAGGCGTGGGTTCAAATCCCACTTCTGACAACTGGCTTGTGGAGGAATGCGACTAGAAGTGTTTCAACCATCACACTCTATGGGTTTCTTGCAGTCTTACTGAGCTTTGTTTCAAATTTCCCATATGAAAAAGGAATTTGTGAAGACCTTCTCCTTACAAAAGCTTTTTTATTTCTAAAATGTAAACAATGCTAGATTCCCAATTCAATCCTCAGAATGGCCGGGGGTGCTTCAAGGGCCGATCAAGGGTGTTGCCTTTCTCAGTTGTGAGGTTTCTGGTCTCCAAATGGAGGCGTGGGTTCAAATCCCACTTCTGACAACTGGCTTTGGAGGAATGCGACTAGAAGTGTTTCAACCATCACACTCTATGGGTTTCTTGCAGTCTTACTGAGCTTTGTTTCAAATTTTCCATATGAAAAAGGAATTTGTGAAGACCTTCTCCTTACAAAAGCTTTTTATTTCTAAAATGTAAACAATGCATTTAATCCAATTTCATTCTCCTCCTAGAATGTGTCTCTTCATTTGCAGCAAGGATCAATGATGTTTACCTTTCTCAGTTTTGAGGTTTCTGGTCTCCAAATGGAGGCGTGGGTTCAAATCCCACTTCTGACAACTGGCTTGTGGAGGAATGCGACTAGAAGTCTTTCAACCTATCACACTCTATGGGGTTTCTTCAGCTTACTGAGCTTTGTTTCAAATTTCCCATATGAAAAAAGAATTTGTGAAGACCTTCTCCTTACAAAAGCTTTTTTATTTCTAAAATGTAAACAATGCATTTTAATAGCATTTCATCCAGAATGGCCGGGCGGTTTCTAAGGCGCCAGGATCAATGATGTTGCCTTTCTCAGTTTTGAGGTTTCTGGTCTCCAAATGGAGGCGTGGGTTCAAATCCCACTTCTGACAACTGGCTTTGGAGGAATGCGACTAAAATGTTTCAACCATCACACTCTATGGGTTTCTTGCAGTCTTACTGAGCTTTGTTTCAAATTTCATATGAAAAAAGGAATTTGTGAAGACCTTCTCTTACAAAAGCTTTTTTATTTCTAAAATGTAAACAATGCATTTAATCCCAATTTCATTCTCCTCCTAGAATGTGTCTCTCATTTGCAGCAAGGATCAATGATGTTTACCTTTCTCAGTTTTGAGGTTTCTGGTCTCCAAATGGAGGCGTGGGTTCAAATCCCACTTCTGACAACTGGCTTGTGGAGGAATGCGACTAGAAGTGTTTCAACCATCACACTCTATGGGTTTCTTGCAGTCTTACTGAGCTTTGTTTCAAATTTCCCATATGAAAAAAGGAATTTGTGAAGACCTTCTCCTTACAAAAGCTTTTTATTTCTAAAATGTAAACAATGCATTTAATCCCAATTTCATTCTCCTCCTAGAATGTGTCTCTTCATTTGCAGCAAGGATCAATGATGTTTACCTTTCTGAGTTTTGAGGTTTCTGGTCTCCAAATGGAGGCGTGGGTTCAAATCCCACTTCTGACAGCTTGTGGAGGAATGCGACTAGAAGTGTTTCAACCATCACACTCTATGGCGTTTCTTGCAGTCTTACTGAGCTTTGTTTCAAATTTCCCATATGAAAAAAGGAATTGTGAAGACCTTCTCCTTACAAAAGCTTTTTTATTTCTAAAATGTAAACAATGCATTAATCCCAATTTCATTCTCCTCCTAGAATGTGTCTCTTCATTTGCAGCAAGGATCAATGATGTTTACCTTTCTGAGTTTTGAGGTTTCTGGTCTCCAAATGGAGGCGTGGGTTCAAATCCCACTTCTGACAACTGGCTTTTGGATGAATGCGACTAAAGTGTTTCAACCATCACACTCTATGGGGTTTCTTGCAGTCTTACTGAGCTTTGTTTCAAATTTCCCATATGAAAAAAGGAATTTGTGAAGACCTTCTCCTTACAAAAGCTTTTTTATTTCTAAAATGTAAACAATGCATTTAATCCCAATTTCATTCTCCTCCTAGAATGTGTCTCTTCATTTGCAGCAAGGATCAATGATGTTTACCTTTCTCAGTTTTGAGGTTTCTGGTCTCCAAATGGAGGCGTGGGTTCAAATCCCACTTCTGACAACTGGCTTTTGGATGAATGCGACTAGAAGTGTTTCAACATCACACTCTATGGGGTTCTTGCAGTCTTACTGAGCTTTGTTTCAAATTTCCCATATGAAAAAGGAATTTGTGAAGACCTTCTCCTTACAAAAGCTTTTTTATTTCTAAAATGTAAACAATGCATTTAATCCCAATTTCATTCTCCTCCTAGAATGTGTCTCTTCATTGCAGCAAGGATCAATGATGTTTACCTTTCTGAGTTTTGAGGTTTCTGGTCTCCAAATGGAGGCGTGGGTTCAAATCCCACTTCTGACAACTGGCTTTTGGATGAATGCGACTAAAAGTGTTTCAACCATCACACTCTATGGGGTTTCTTGCAGTCTTACTGAGCTTTGTTTCAAATTTCCCATATGAAAAAAGGAAATTGTGAAGACCTTCTCCTTACAAAAGCTTTTCTATTCTAAAATGTAAACAATGCATTTAATCCCAATTTCATCTCCTCCTAGAATGTGTCTCTTCATTTGCAGCAAGGATCAATGATGTTTACCTTTCTCAGTTTGAGGTTTCTGGTCTCCAAATGGAGGCGTGGGTTCAAATCCCACTTCTGACAACTGGCTTGTGGAGGAATGCGACTAGAAGTCTTTCAACCATCACACTCTATGGGGTTTCTTGCAGTCTTACTGAGCTTTGTTTCAAATTTCCCATATGAAAAAGGAATTTGTGAAGACCTTCTCCTTACAAAAGCTTTTTATTTCTAAAATGTAAACAATGCATTTAATGCCAATTTCATTCTCCTCCTAGAATGTGTCTCTTATTTGCAGCAATGATGCCTCTGGATCTTGGATAGAATGTCAGGATGCCGAGTGGTCTAAGGCGCCAGACTCAAGGGTGATTGCCTTTCTCAGTTGTGAGGTTTCTGGTCTCCAAATGGAGGCGTGGGTTCAAATCCCACTTCTGACAACTGGCTTTGGATGAATGCGACTAGAAGTGTTTCAACCATCACACTCTATGGGTTTCTTTGCAGTCTTACTGAGCTTTGTTTCAAATTTCCCATATGACAAAAGGAATTTGTGAAGACCTTCTCCTTACAAAAGCTTTTTTATTTCTAAAATGTAAACAATGCATTAATGAATTTCATTCTTCTCCTAGTAGTCCTTCATTGCAATGATGATGCTCTAGTTTTGGATAGAATGTCAGGATGGCCGAGCGGTCTAAGGCGCCAGACTCAAGGATGCTTGCCTTTCTCAGTTCTGAGGTTTCTGGTCTCCAAATGGAGGCGTGGGTTCAAATCCCACTTCTGACAGCTTGTGGAGGAATGCGACTAGAAGTGTTTCAACCATCACACTCTATGGGTTTCTTGCAGTCTTACTGAGCTTTGTTTCAAATTTCCCATATGAAAAAAGGAATTTGTGAAGACCTTCTCCTTACAAAAGCTTTTTTATTTCTAAAATGTAAACAATGCATTTAATCCCAATTTCATTCTCCTCCTAGAATGTGTCTCTTCATTTGCAGCAAGGATCAATGATGTTTACCTTTCTGAGTTTTGAGGTTTCTGGTCTCCAAATGGAGGCGTGGGTTCAAATCCCACTTCTGACAGGCTTGTGGAGGAATGCGACTAGAAGTGTTTCAACCATCACACTCTATGGGGTTTCTTGCAGTCTTACTGAGCTTTGTTTCAAATTTCCCATATGAAAAAAGGAATTTGTGAAGACCTTCTCCTTACAAAAGCTTTTTTATTTCTAAAATGTAAACAATGCATTTAATCCCAATTTCATTCTCCTCCTAGAATGTGTCTCTTCATTTGCAGCAAGGATCAATGATGTTTACCTTTCTCAGTTTTGAGGTTTCTGGTCTCCAAATGGAGGCGTGGGTTCAAATCCCACTTCTGACAACTGGCTTTGGAGGAATGCGACTAAAAGTGTTTCAACCATCACACTCTATGGGTTTCTTGCAGTCTTACTGAGCTTTGTTTCAAATTTCCCATATGAAAAAAGGAAATTGTGAAGACCTTCTCCTTACAAAAGCTTTTTATTTCTAAAATGTAAACAATGCATTTAATCCCAATTTCATTCTCCTCCTAGAATGTGTCTCTTCATTTGCAGCAAGGATCAATGATGTTTACCTTTCTCAGTTTTGAGGTTTCTGGTCTCCAAATGGAGGCGTGGGTTCAAATCCCACTTCTGACAACTGGCTTGTGGAGGAATGCGACTAGAAGTGTTTCAACCATCACACTCTATGGGGTTTCTTGCAGTCTTACTGAGCTTTGTTTCAAATTTCCATATGAAAAAAGGAATTTGTGAAGACCTTCTCCTTACAAAAGCTTTTTTATTTCTAAAATGTAAACAATGCATTTAATCCCAATTTCATTCTCCTCCTAGAATGTGTCTCTTCATTTGCAGCAAGGATCAATGATGTTTACCTTTCTCAGTTTTGAGGTTTCTGGTCTCCAAATGGAGGCGTGGGTTCAAATCCCACTTCTGACAGCTTGTGGAGGAATGCGACTAGAAGTGTTTCAACCATCACACTCTATGGGGTTTCTTGCAGTCTTACTGAGCTTTGTTTCAAATTTCCCATATGAAAAAAGGAATTTGTGAAGACCTTCTCCTTACAAAAGCTTTTTATTTCTAAAATGTAAACAATGCATTTAATCCCAATTTCATTCTCCTCCTAGAATGTGTCTCTTCATTTGCAGCAAGGATCAATGATGTTTACCTTTCTGAGTTTTGAGGTTTCTGGTCTCCAAATGGAGGCGTGGGTTCAAATCCCACTTCTGACAACTGGCTTTGGATGAATGCGACTAAAAGTGTTTCAACCATCACGCTCTATGGGGTTTCTTGCAGTCTTACTGAGCTTTGTTTCAAATTTCCCATATGAAAAAAGGAATTTGTGAAGACCTTCTCCTTACAAAAGCTTTTTATTTCTAAAATGTAAACAATGCATTTAATCCCAATTTCATTCTCCTCCTAGAATGTGTCTCTTCATTTGCAGCAAGGATCAATGATGTTTACCTTTCTCAGTTTTGAGGTTTCTGGTCTCCAAATGGAGGCGTGGGTTCAAATCCCACTTCTGACAACTGGCTTGTGGAGGAATGCCACTAGAAGTCTTTCAACTATCACACTCTATGGGGTTTCTTGCAGTCTTACTGAGCTTTGTTTCAAATTTTCAATATGACAATTTGAATTTGTGAAGACCTTCTCCTTACAAAAGCTTTTTTATTTCTAAAATGTAAACAATGCATTTAATGCCAATTTCATTCTCCTCCTAGAATGTGCTCTTATTTGCAGCAATGATGCTGCCTCTAGATCTTGGATAGAATGTCAGGATGGCCGAGTGGTCTAAGGCGCCAGACTCAAGGGTGATTGCCTTTCTCAGTTGTGAGGTTTCTGGTCTCCAAATGGAGGTGTGGGTTCAAATCCCACTTCTGACAACTGGCTTTTGGATGAATGCGACTAGAAGTGTTTCAACCATCACACTCTATAGGGTTTCTTGCAGTCTTACTGAGCTTTGTTTCAAATTTCCCATATGAAAAAAGGAATTTGTGAAGACCTTCTCCTTACAAAAGCTTTTTTATTTCTAAAATGTAAACAATGCATTTAATGCCAATTTCATCCTCCTCCTAGAATGTGTCTCCTCATATGCAGCAAGGATCAATGATGTTTCCTTTGTCAGTTTTGAGGTTTCTGGTCTCCAAATGGAGGCGTGGGTTCAAATCCCACTTCTGACAACTGGCTTGTGGAGGAATGCCACTAGAATCTTTCAACTATCACACTCTATGGGGTTTCTTTCAGCTTACTGAGCTTTGTTTCAAATTTCCCATATGAAAAAAGGAATTTGTGAAGACCTTCTCCTTACAAAAGCTTTTTTATTTCTAAAATGTAAACAATGCTAGATTTGGATAGAATGGCCGGGCTCTAAGGCGCCAGACTCAAGGGTGCTTGCCTTTCTCAGTTTGTGAGGTTTCTGGTCTCCAAATGGAGGCGTGGGTTCAAATCCCACTTCTGACAACTGGCTTTGGATGAATGCGACTAAAAGTGTTTCAACCATCACGCTCTATGGGTTTCTTGCAGTCTTACTGAGCTTTGTTTCAAATTTTCAATCTGACAATTTGAATTTGTGAAGACCTTCTCCTTACAAAAGCTTTTTCATTTCTAAAAAGTAAACAATGCTATCAATGCCAATTTCATTCTTCTCCTAGTATGTCACTTCATTTGCAGCAATGATGCTGCCTCTAGGTTTTGGATAGAATGTCAGGATGGCCGAGCGGTCTAAGGCGCCAGACTCAAGGATGCTTGCCTTTCTCGGTTCTGAGGTTTCTGGTCTCCAAATGGAGGCGTGGGTTCAAATCCCACTTCTGACAGCTTGTGGAGGAATGCGACTAGAAGTGTTTCAACCATCACACTCTATGGCGTTTCTTGCAGTCTTACTGAGCTTTGTTTCAAATTTCCCATATGAAGAAAGGAATTTGTGAAGACCTTCTCCTTACAAAAGCTTTTTATTTCTAAAATGTAAACAATGCATTTAATCCCAATTTCATTCTCCTCCTAGAATGTGTCTCTTCATTTGCAGCAAGGATCAATGATGTTTACCTTTCTGAGTTTTGAGGTTTCTGGTCTCCAAATGGAGGCGTGGGTTCAAATCCCACTTCTGACAGCTTGTGGAGGAATGCGACTAGAAGTGTTTCAACCATCACACTCTATGGGTTTCTTGCAGTCTTACTGAGCTTTGTTTCAAATTTCCCATATGAAAAAAGGAATTTGTGAAGACCTTCTCCTTACAAAAGCTTTTTATTTCTAAAATGTAAACAATGCATTTAATCCCAATTTCATTCTCCTCCTAGAATGTGTCTCTTCATTTGCAGCAAGGATCAATGATGTTTACCTTTCTGAGTTTTGAGGTTTCTGGTCTCCAAATGGAGGCGTGGGTTCAAATCCCACTTCTGACAACTGGCTTTTGGATGAATGCGACTAAAGTGTTTCAACCATCACGCTCTATGGGGTTTCTTGCAGTCTTACTGAGCTTTGTTTCAAATTTCCCATATGAAAAAAGGAATTGTGAAGACCTTCTCCTTACAAAAGCTTTTCTATTTCTAAAATGTAAACAATGCATTTAATCCCAATTTCATTCTCCTCCTAGAATGTGTCTCTTCATTTGCAGCAAGGATAAATGATGTTTACCTTTCTCAGTTTTGAGGTTTCTGGTCTCCAAATGGAGGCGTGGGTTCAAATCCCACTTCTGACAACTGGCTTGTGGAGGAATGCGACTAGAAGTCTTTCAACTATCACACTCTATGGGGTTTCTTGCAGTCTTACTGAGCTTTGTTTCAAATTTCATATGAAAAAAGAATTTGTGAAGACCTTCTCCTTACAAAAGCTTTTTTATTTCTAAAATAAACAATGCATTTAATGCCAATTTCATTCTCCTCCTAGAATGTGTCTCTTTTTGCAGCAATGATGCTGCCTCTAGATCTTGGATAGAATGTCAGGATGGCCGAGTGGTCTAAGGCCCAGACTCAAGGGTGATTGCCTTTCTCAGTTGTGAGGTTTCTGGTCTCCAAATGGAGGCGTGGGTTCAAATCCCACTTCTGACAACTGGCTTTTGGATGAATGCGACTAGAAGTCTTTCAACATCACACTCTATAGGGTTTCTTTCAGTCTAACTGAGCTTTGTTTCAAATTTCCCATATGAAAAAAGGAATTTGTGAAGACCTTCTCCTTACAAAAGCTTTTTTATTTCTAAAATGTAAACAAAGCATTTAATGCCAATTTCATCCTCCCCCTAGAATGTGTCTCCTCATATGCAGCAAGGATCAATGATGTTTACCTTTGTCAGTTTTGAGGTTTCTGGTCTCCAAATGGAGGCGTGGGTTCAAATCCCACTTCTGACAACTGGCTTGTGGAGGAATGCCACTAGAAGTCTTTCAACTATCACACTCTATGGGGTTTCTTTCAGTCTTACTGAGCTTTGTTTCAAATTTCCCATATGAAAAAAGGAATTTGTGAAGACCTTCTCCTTACAAAAGCTTTTTTATTTCTAAAATGTAAACAATGCTAGATTTTGGATAGAATGTCAGAATGGCCGGGCGGTCTAAGGCGCCAGATCAAGGGTGCTTGCCTTTCTCAGTTGTGAGGTTTCTGGTCTCCAAATGGAGGCGTGGGTTCAAATCCCACTTCTGACAACTGGCTTTTGGATGAATGCGACTAAAAGTGTTTCAACCATCACGCTCTATGGGTTTCTTGCAGTCTTACTGAGCTTTGTTTCAAATTTTCAATCTGACAATTTGAATTTGTGAAGACCTTCTCCTACAAAAGCTTTTTCATTTCTAAAAAGTAAACAATGCTATCAATGCCAATTTCATTCTTCTCCTAGTATGTCACTTCATTTGCAGCAATGATGCTGCCTCTAGGTTTTGGATAGAATGTCAGGATGGCGAGCGGTCTAAGGCGCCAGACTCAAGGATGCTTGCCTTTCTCGTTCTGAGGTTTCTGGTCTCCAAATGGAGGCGTGGGTTCAAATCCCACTTCTGACAGCTTGTGGAGGAATGCGACTAGAAGTGTTTCAACCATCACACTCTATGGCGTTTCTTGCAGTCTTACTGAGCTTTGTTTCAAATTTCCCATATGAAAAAAGGAATTTGTGAAGACCTTCTCCTTACAAAAGCTTTTTATTTCTAAAATGTAAACAATGCATTTAATCCCAATTTCATTCTCCTCCTAGAATGTGTCTCTTCATTTGCAGCAAGGATCAATGATGTTTACCTTTCTGAGTTTTGAGGTTTCTGGTCTCCAAATGGAGGCGTGGGTTCAAATCCCACTTCTGACAACTGGCTTGTGGAGGAATGCGACTAGAAGTGTTTCAACCATCACACTCTATGGGTTTCTTGCAGTCTTACTGAGCTTTGTTTCAAATTTCCCATATGAAAAAAGGAAATTGTGAAGACCTTCTCCTTACAAAAGCTTTTTATTTCTAAAATGTAAACAATGCATTTAATCCCAATTTCATTCTCCTCCTAGAATGTGTCTCTTCATTTGCAGCAAGGATAAATGATGTTTACCTTTCTCAGTTTTGAGGTTTCTGGTCTCCAAATGGAGGCGTGGGTTCAAATCCCACTTCTGACAACTGGCTTGTGGAGGAATGCCACTAGAAGTCTTTCAACTATCACACTCTATGGGGTTTCTTGCAGTCTTACTGAGCTTTGTTTCAAATTTTCAATCTGACAATTTGAATTTGTGAAGACCTTCTCTTTACAAAAGCTTTTTATTTCTAAAATATAAACAATGCATTTAATGCCAATTTCATTCTCTCCTAGAATGTGTCTCTTTATTTGCAGCAATGATGCTGCCTCTAGATCTTGGATAGAATGTCAGGATGGCCGAGTGGTCTAAGGCGCCAGACTCAAGGGTGATTGCCTTTCTCAGTTGTGAGGTTTCTGGTCTCCAAATGGAGGCGTGGGTTCAAATCCCACTTCTGACAACTGGCTTTTGGATGAATGCGACTAGAAGTCTTTCAACTATCACACTCTATAGGGTTTCTTTCAGTCTACTGAGCTTTGTTTCAAATTTCCCATATGAAAAAAGGAATTTGTGAAGACCTTCTCCTTACAAAAGCTTTTTTATTTCTAAAATGTAAACAATGCATTTAATGCCAATTTCATTCCTCCCCTAGAATGTGTCTCCTCATATGCAGCAAGGATCAATGATGTTTTCCTTTGTCAGTTTTGAGGTTTCTGGTCTCCAAATGGAGGCGTGGGTTCAAATCCCACTTCTGACAACTGGCTTGTGGAGGAATGCCACTAGAAGTCTTTCAACTATCACACTCTATGGGGTTTCTTTCAGCCTTACTGAGCTTTGTTTCAAATTTCCCATATGAAAAAAGGAATTTGTGAAGACCTTCTCCTTACAAAAGCTTTTTTTATTTCTAAAATGTAAACAATGCTAGATTTTGGATAGAATGTCAGAATGGCCGGGCGGTCTAAGGCGCCAGACTCAAGGGTGCTTGCCTTTCTCAGTTGTGAGGTTTCTGGTCTCCAAATGGAGGCGTGGGTTCAAATCCCACTTCTGACAACTGGCTTTTGGATGAATGCGACTAAAAGTGTTTCAACCATCACGCTCTATTGGGTTTCTTGCAGTCTTACTGAGCTTTGTTTCAAATTTTCAATCTGACAATTTGAATTTGTGAAGACCTTCTCCTAACAAAAGCTTTTTCATTTCTAAAAAGTAAACAATGCTATCAATGCCAATTTCATTCTTCTCCTAGTATGTCACTTCATTGCAGCAATGATGCTGCCTCTAGGTTTGGATAGAATGTCAGGATGGCGAGCGGTCTAAGGCGCCAGACTCAAGGATGCTTGCCTTTCTCGGTTCTGAGGTTTCTGGTCTCCAAATGGAGGCGTGGGTTCAAATCCCACTTCTGACAGCTTGTGGAGGAATGCGACTAGAAGTGTTTCAACCATCACACTCTATGGGGTTTCTTGCAGTCTTACTGAGCTTTGTTTCAAATTTCCCATATGAAAAAAGGAATTTGTGAAGACCTTCTCCTTACAAAAGCTTTTTTATTTCTAAAATGTAAACAATGCATTTAATCCCAATTTCATTCTCCTCCTAGAATGTGTCTCTTCATTTGCAGCAAGGATCAATGATGTTTACCTTTCTGAGTTTTGAGGTTTCTGGTCTCCAAATGGAGGCGTGGGTTCAAATCCCACTTCTGACAAGCTTGTGGAGGAATGCGACTAGAAGTGTTTCAACCATCACACTCTATGGGGTTTCTTGCAGTCTTACTGAGCTTTGTTTCAAATTTCCCATATGAAAAAAGGAATTTGTGAAGACCTTCTCCTTACAAAAGCTTTTTTATTTCTAAAATGTAAACAATGCATTTAATCCCAATTTCATTCTCCTCCTAGAATGTGTCTCTTCATTTGCAGCAAGGATCAATGATGTTTACCTTTCTGAGTTTTGAGGTTTCTGGTCTCCAAATGGAGGCGTGGGTTCAAATCCCACTTCTGACAACTGGCTTTTGGATGAATGCGACTAAAAGTGTTTCAACCATCACGCTCTATGGGGTTTCTTGCAGTCTTACTGAGCTTTGTTTCAAATTTCCCATATGAAAAAAGGAAATTGTGAAGACCTTCTCCTTACAAAAGCTTTTCTATTTCTAAAATGTAAACAATGCATTTAATCCCAATTTCATTCTCCTCCTAGAATGTGTCTCTTCATTTGCAGCAAGGATCAATGATGTTACCTTTCTCAGTTTTGAGGTTTCTGGTCTCCAAATGGAGGCGTGGGTTCAAATCCCACTTCTGACAACTGGCTTGTGGAGGAATGCGACTAGAAGTCTTTCAACTATCACACTCTATGGGGTTTCTTGCAGTCTTACTGAGCTTTGTTTCAAATTTTCAATCTGACAATTTGAATTTGTGAAGACCTTCTCCTTACAAAAGCTTTTTATTTCTAAAATATAAACAATGCATTTAATGCCAATTTCATTCTCCTCCTAGAATGTGTCTCTTTATTGCAGCAATGATGCTGCCTCTAGATCTTGGATAGAATGTCAGGATGGCCGAGTGGTCTAAGGCGCCAGACTCAAGGGTGATTGCCTTTCTCAGTTGTGAGGTTTCTGGTCTCCAAATGGAGGCGTGGGTTCAAATCCCACTTCTGACAACTGGCTTTTGGATGAATGCGACTAGAAGTGTTTCAACCATCACACTCTATGGGTTTCTTGCAGTCTTACTGAGCTTTGTTTCAAATTTCCCATATGAAAAAAGGAATTTGTGAAGACCTTCTCCTTACAAAAGCTTTTCTATTTCTAAAATGTAAACAATGCATTTAATCCCATTTCATTCTCCTCCTAGAATGTGTCTCTTCATTGCAGCAAGGATAAATGATGTTTACCTTTCTCAGTTTGAGGTTTCTGGTCTCCAAATGGAGGCGTGGGTTCAAATCCCACTTCTGACAACTGGCTTGTGGAGGAATGCCACTAGAAGTTTCAACTATCACACTCTATGGGGTTTCTTGCAGTCTTACTGAGCTTTGTTTCAAATTTTCAATCTGACAATTTGAATTTGTGAAGACCTTCTCCTTACAAAAGCTTTTTTATTTCTAAAATATAAACAATGCATTTAATGCCAATTTCATTCTCCTCCTAGAATGTGTCTCTTTATTTGCAGCAATGATGCTGCCTCTAGATCTGGATAGAATGTCAGGATGGCCGAGTGGCTAAGGCGCCAGACTCAAGGGTGATTGCCTTTCTCAGTTGTGAGGTTTCTGGTCTCCAAATGGAGGCGTGGGTTCAAATCCCACTTCTGACAACTGGCTTTTGGATGAATGCGACTAGAAGTGTTTCAACCATCACACTCTATGGGGTTTCTTCAGTCTTACTGAGCTTTGTTTCAAATTTCCCATATGAAAAAGGAATTTGTGAAGACCTTCTCCTTACAAAAGCTTTTTATTTCTAAAATGTAAACAATGCATTTAATGCCAATTTCATTCTCCTCCTAGAATGTGTCTCCTCATATGCAGCAAGGATCAATGATGTTTCCTTTCAGTTTTGAGGTTTCTGGTCTCCAAATGGAGGCGTGGGTTCAAATCCCACTTCTGACAACTGGCTTGTGGAGGAATGCGACTAGAAGTGTTTCAACCATCACACTCTATGGGGTTTCTTTCAGTCTTACTGAGCTTTGTTTCAAATTTCCCATATGAAAAAAGGAATTTGTGAAGACCTTCTCCTTACAAAAGCTTTTTTATTTCTAAAATGTAAACAATGCTAGATTTAATAGAATTCATCCTCCTAGAATGTGTCGGTCTAAGGCAGCAAGGATCAATGATGTTTGCCTTTCTCAGTTTTGAGGTTTCTGGTCTCCAAATGGAGGCGTGGGTTCAAATCCCACTTCTGACAACTGGCTTTTGGAGGAATGCGACTAGAAGTGTTTCAACCATCACACTCTATGGGGTTTCTTGCAGTCTTACTGAGCTTTGTTTCAAATTTCCATATGAAAAAAGGAATTTGTGAAGACCTTCTCCTTACAAAAGCTTTTTTATTTCTAAAATGTAAACAATGCTTTAATGCCAATTTCATTCTCCTCCTAGAATGTGTCTCTTCATTTGCAGCAAGGATCAATGATGTTTACCTTTCTCAGTTTTGAGGTTTCTGGTCTCCAAATGGAGGCGTGGGTTCAAATCCCACTTCTGACAACTGGCTTGTGGAGGAATGCACTAGAAGTCTTTCAACCATCACACTCTATGGGTTTCTTGCAGTCTTACTGAGCTTTGTTTCAAATTTTCAATCTGACAATTTGAATTTGTGAAGACCTTCTCCTTACAAAAGCTTTTTATTTCTAAAAAGTAAACAATGCATTAATGCCAATTCATTCTTCATATTGTCCTTCATTAGCAATGATGCTGCCTCTAGTTCTTAGAATGTCAATGCCGAGTCTAAGCGCCAGATCAAGGATGCTTGCCTTTCTCAGTTTGAGGTTTCTGGTCTCCAAATGGAGGCGTGGGTTCAAATCCCACTTCTGAACTGGCTTGTGGAGGAATGCGACTAAAGTGTTTCAACCATCACACTCTATGGCGTTTCTTGCAGTCTTACTGAGCTTTGTTTCAAATTTCCCATATGAAAAAAGGAATTTGTGAAGACCTTCTCCTTACAAAAGCTTTTTATTTCTAAAATGTAAACAATGCATTTAATCCCAATTTCATTCTCCTCCTAGAATGTGTCTCTTCATTTGCAGCAAGGATAATGGTTTACCTTTCTCAGTTTTGAGGTTTCTGGTCTCCAAATGGAGGCGTGGGTTCAAATCCCACTTCTGACAACTGGCTTTGGATGAATGCGACTAAAGTGTTTCAACATCACACTCTATGGGGTTTCTTGCAGTCTTACTGAGCTTTGTTTCAAATTTCCCATATGAAAAAGGAAATTGTGAAGACCTTCTCCTTACAAAAGCTTTTTTATTTCTAAAATGTAAACAATGCATTTAATCCCAATTTCATTCTCCTCCTAGAATGTGTCTCTTCATTTGCAGCAAGGATCAATGATGTTTACCTTTCTCAGTTTTGAGGTTTCTGGTCTCCAAATGGAGGCGTGGGTTCAAATCCCACTTCTGACAACTGGCTTTGGATGAATGCGACTAGAAGTGTTTCAACCATCACACTCTATGGGGTTTCTTGCAGTCTTACTGAGCTTTGTTTCAAATTTTCCATATGACAAAAAGGAATTTGTGAAGACCTTCTCCTTACAAAAGCTTTTTTATTTCTAAAATGTAAACAATGCATTAATGCCAATTTCATCCTCCCTAGAATGTGTCTCCTCATATGCAGCAAGGATCATGATGTTTTCCTTTCTCAGTTTTGAGGTTTCTGGTCTCCAAATGGAGGCGTGGGTTCAAATCCCACTTCTGACAACTGGCTTGTGGAGGAATGCCACTAGAAGTCTTTCAACTATCACACTCTATGGGGTTTCTTTCAGTCTTACTGAGCTTTGTTTCAAATTTCCCATATGAAAAAAGGAATTTGTGAAGACCTTCTCCTTACAAAAGCTTTTTTATTTCTAAAATGTAAACAATGCTAGATTTTTGGATAGAATGTCAGAATGGCCGGGCGGTCTATAGGCGCCAGGATCAAGGGTGCTTGCCTTTCTCAGTTGTGAGGTTTCTGGTCTCCAAATGGAGGCGTGGGTTCAAATCCCACTTCTGACAACTGGCTTTGGAGGAATGCGACTAGAAGTGTTTCAACCATCACACTCTATGGGTTTCTTGCAGTCTTACTGAGCTTTGTTTCAAATTTTCCATATGACAATTTGAATTTGTGAAGACCTTCTCCTTACAAAAGTTTTCATTTCTAAAAAGTAAACAATGCTATTAATGCCAATTTCATCTTCTCCTAGTATGTCACTTCATTTGCAGCAATGATGCTGCCTCTATTTGGATAGAATGTCAGGATGGCCGAGCGGTCTAAGGCGCCAGACTCAAGGATGCTGCCTTTCTCGGTTTCTGAGGTTTCTGGTCTCCAAATGGAGGCGTGGGTTCAAATCCCACTTCTGACAACTGGCTTGTGGAGGAATGCGACTAGAAGTGTTTCAACCATCACACTCTATGGGGTTTCTTGCAGTCTTACTGAGCTTTGTTTCAAATTTCCCATATGAAAAAAGGAATTTGTGAAGACCTTCTCCTTACAAAAGCTTTTTATTTCTAAAATGTAAACAATGCATTTAATCCCAATTTCATTCTCCTCCTAGAATGTGTCTCTTCATTTGCAGCAAGGATCAATGATGTTTACCTTTCTGAGTTTTGAGGTTTCTGGTCTCCAAATGGAGGCGTGGGTTCAAATCCCACTTCTGACAGCTTGTGGAGGAATGCGACTAGAAGTGTTTCAACCATCACACTCTATGGGGTTTCTTGCAGTCTTACTGAGCTTTGTTTCAAATTTCCCATATGAAAAAAGGAATTTGTGAAGACCTTCTCCTTACAAAAGCTTTTTTATTTCTAAAATGTAAACAATGCATTTAATCCCAATTTCATTCTCCTCCTAGAATGTGTCTCTTCATTTGCAGCAAGGATCAATGATGTTTACCTTTCTCAGTTTTGAGGTTTCTGGTCTCCAAATGGAGGCGTGGGTTCAAATCCCACTTCTGACAACTGGCTTTGGATGAATGCGACTAAAAGTGTTTCAACCATCACGCTCTATGGGGTTTCTTGCAGTCTTACTGAGCTTTGTTTCAAATTTCCCATATGAAAAAAGGAATTTGTGAAGACCTTCTCCTTACAAAAGCTTTTTATTTCTAAAATGTAAACAATGCATTTAATCCCAATTTCATTCTCTCCTAGAATGTGTCTCTTCATTTGCAGCAAGGATCAATGATGTTTACCTTTCTCAGTTTTGAGGTTTCTGGTCTCCAAATGGAGGCGTGGGTTCAAATCCCACTTCTGACAACTGGCTTTGGAGGAATGCGACTAGAAGTGTTTCAACCATCACACTCTATGGGGTTTCTTGCAGTCTTACTGAGCTTTGTTTCAAATTTCAATCTGACAATTTGAATTTGTGAAGACCTTCTCCTTACAAAAGCTTTTTATTTCTAAAATGTAAACAATGCATTTAATGCCAATTTCATTCTCCTCCTAGAATGTGTCTTATTTGCAGCAATGATGTGCCTCTAGATCAAGATAGAATGTCAATGATGAGTGGTCTAAGCCAGACTCAAGGGTGATGCCTTTCTCAGTTGTGAGGTTTCTGGTCTCCAAATGGAGGCGTGGGTTCAAATCCCACTTCTGACAACTGGCTTTTGGATGAATGCGACTAGAAGTGTTTCAACCATCACACTCTATGGGTTTCTTGCAGTCTTACTGAGCTTTGTTTCAAATTTCCCATATGAAAAAAGGAATTTGTGAAGACCTTCTCCTTACAAAAGCTTTTTATTTCTAAAATGTAAACAATGCATTTAATCCCAATTTCATTCTCCTCCTAGAATGTGTCTCTTCATTTGCAGCAAGGATAAATGATGTTTACCTTTCTCAGTTTGAGGTTTCTGGTCTCCAAATGGAGGCGTGGGTTCAAATCCCACTTCTGACAACTGGCTTGTGGAGGAATGCCACTAGAAGTGTTTCAACCATCACACTCTATGGGGTTTCTTGCAGTCTTACTGAGCTTTGTTTCAAATTTTCAATATGACAATTTGAATTTGTGAAGACCTTCTCCTTACAAAAGCTTTTTTATTTCTAAAATGTAAACAATGCATTTAATGCCAATTTCATTCTCCTCCTAGAATGTGTCTCTTTATTTGCAGCAATGATGCTGCCTCTAGATCTGGATAGAATGTCAGGATGGCCGAGTGGTCTAAGGCGCCAGACTCAAGGTGATTGCCTTTCTCAGTTGTGAGGTTTCTGGTCTCCAAATGGAGGCGTGGGTTCAAATCCCACTTCTGACAACTGGCTTTTGGATGAATGCGACTAGAAGTCTTTCAACTATCACACTCTATGGGTTTCTTCAGTCTTACTGAGCTTTGTTTCAAATTTCCCATATGAAAAAAGGAATTTGTGAAGACCTTCTCCTTACAAAAGCTTTTTTATTTCTAAAATGTAAACAAAGCATTTAATGCCAATTTCATTCTCCCCCTAGAATGTGTCTCCTCATATGCAGCAAGGATCAATGATGTTTCCTTTGTCAGTTTTGAGGTTTCTGGTCTCCAAATGGAGGCGTGGGTTCAAATCCCACTTCTGACAACTGGCTTGTGGAGGAATGCCACTAGAAGTCTTTCAACTATCACACTATGGGGTTTCTTTCAGCCTTACTGAGCTTTGTTTCAAATTTCCCATATGAAAAAAGGAATTTGTGAAGACCTTCTCCTTACAAAAGCTTTTTTATTTCTAAAATGTAAACAATGCTAGATTTGGATAGAATGTCAGAATGCCGGGCGGTTCTAAGGCGCCAGGATCAAGGGTGCTTGCCTTTCTCAGTTTTGAGGTTTCTGGTCTCCAAATGGAGGCGTGGGTTCAAATCCCACTTCTGACAACTGGCTTTTGGATGAATGCGACTAAAAGTGTTTCAACCATCACGCTCTATGGGTTTCTTGCAGTCTTACTGAGCTTTGTTTCAAATTTTCCAATCTGACAATTGAATTGTGAAGACCTTCTCCTACAAAAGCTTTTTCATTTCTAAAAAGTAAACAATGCTATCAATGCAATTTCATTCTTCTCTAGTATGTCACTTCATTTGCAGCAATGATGTGCCTCTAGTTTTGGATAGAATGTCAGGATGGCCGAGCGGTCTAAGGCGCCGACTCAAGGATGCTGCCTTTCTCGGTTCTGAGGTTTCTGGTCTCCAAATGGAGGCGTGGGTTCAAATCCCACTTCTGACAGCTTGTGGAGGAATGCGACTAGAAGTGTTTCAACATCACACTCTATGGCGTTTCTTGCAGTCTTACTGAGCTTTGTTTCAAATTTCCCATATGAAAAAAGGAATTTGTGAAGACCTTCTCCTTACAAAAGCTTTTTATTTCTAAAATGTAAACAATGCATTTAATCCCAATTTCATTCTCCTCCTAGAATGTGTCTCTTCATTTGCAGCAAGGATCAATGATGTTTACCTTTCTCAGTTTTGAGGTTTCTGGTCTCCAAATGGAGGCGTGGGTTCAAATCCCACTTCTGACAGCTTGTGGAGGAATGCGACTAGAAGTGTTTCAACCATCACACTCTATGGGGTTTTTGCAGTCTTACTGAGCTTTGTTTCAAATTTCCCATATGAAAAAGGAATTTGTGAAGACCTTCTCCTTACAAAAGCTTTTTTATTTCTAAAATGTAAACAATGCATTTAATCCCAATTTCATTCTCCTCCTAGAATGTGTCTCTTCATTTGCAGCAAGGATCAATGATGTTTACCTTTCTGAGTTTTGAGGTTTCTGGTCTCCAAATGGAGGCGTGGGTTCAAATCCCACTTCTGACAACTGGTTTGGAGGAATGCGACTAGAAGTGTTTCAACCATCACGCTCTATGGGGTTTCTTGCAGTCTTACTGAGCTTTGTTTCAAATTTCCCATATGAAAAAAGGAATTTGTGAAGACCTTCTCCTTACAAAAGCTTTTTATTTCTAAAATGTAAACAATGCATTTAATCCCAATTTCATTCTCCTCTAGAATGTGTCTCTTCATTTGCAGCAAGGATCAATGATGTTTACCTTTCTCAGTTTGAGGTTTCTGGTCTCCAAATGGAGGCGTGGGTTCAAATCCCACTTCTGACAGCTTGTGGAGGAATGCGACTAGAAGTGTTTCAACCATCACACTCTATGGGTTTCTTGCAGTCTTACTGAGCTTTGTTTCAAATTTCCCATATGAAAAAAGGAATTGTGAAGACCTTCTCCTTACAAAAGCTTTTTATTTCTAAAATGTAAACAATGCATTTAATCCAATTTCATTCTCCTCCTAGAATGTGTCTCTTCATTTGCAGCAAGGATCAATGATGTTTACCTTTCTCAGTTTGAGGTTTCTGGTCTCCAAATGGAGGCGTGGGTTCAAATCCCACTTCTGACAACTGGCTTTTGGATGAATGCGACTAAAAGTGTTTCAACCATCACACTCTATGGGGTTTCTTGCAGTCTTACTGAGCTTTGTTTCAAATTTCCCATATGAAAAAAGGAATTTGTGAAGACCTTCTCCTTACAAAAGCTTTTCTATTTCTAAAATGTAAACAATGCATTTAATCCCAATTTCATTCTCCTCCTAGAATGTGTCTCTTCATTTGCAGCAAGGATCAATGATGTTTACCTTTCTCAGTTTTGAGGTTTCTGGTCTCCAAATGGAGGCGTGGGTTCAAATCCCACTTCTGACAACTGGCTTGTGGAGGAATGCCACTAGAAGTCTTTCAACTATCACACTCTATGGGGTTTCTTGCAGTCTTACTGAGCTTTGTTTCAAATTTTCCCATATGACAATTTGAATTTGTGAAGACCTTCTCTTTACAAAAGCTTTTTATTTCTAAAATATAAACAATGCATTTAATGCCAATTTCATTCTCCTCTAGAATGTGTCTCTTTATTTGCAGCAATGATGCTGCTCTAGATCTTGGATAGAATGTCAGGATGGCCGAGTGGTCTAAGGCGCCAGACTCAAGGGTGATTGCCTTTCTCAGTGTGAGGTTTCTGGTCTCCAAATGGAGGCGTGGGTTCAAATCCCACTTCTGACAACTGGCTTTTGGAGAATGCGACTAGAAGTGTTTCAACCATCACACTCTTATGGGTTTCTTGCAGTCTTACTGAGCTTTGTTTCAAATTTCCCATATGAAAAAAGGAATTTGTGAAGACCTTCTCCTTACAAAAGCTTTTTTATTTCTAAAATGTAAACAATGCATTTAATCCCAATTTCATTCTCCTCCTAGAATGTGTCTCTTCATTTGCAGCAAGGATCAATGATGTTACCTTTCTCAGTTTTGAGGTTTCTGGTCTCCAAATGGAGGCGTGGGTTCAAATCCCACTTCTGACAACTGGCTTGTGGAGGAATGCGACTAGAAGTGTTTCAACCATCACACTCTATGGGGTTTCTTGCAGTCTTACTGAGCTTTGTTTCAAATTTCCATATGACAAAAGGAATTTGTGAAGACCTTCTCCTTACAAAAGCTTTTTATTTCTAAAATGTAAACAATGCATTTAATCCAATTTCATTCTCCTCCTAGAATGTCTCTTATTGCAAATGCTGCCTCTGATCTTGGATAGAATGTCAGGATGGCCGAGTGGTCTAGGCGCCAGACTCAAGGGTGTTGCCTTTCTCAGTTGTGAGGTTTCTGGTCTCCAAATGGAGGCGTGGGTTCAAATCCCACTTCTGATGAATGCGACTAGAAGTGTTTCAACCATCACACTCTATGGGTTTCTTGCAGTCTTACTGAGCTTTGTTTCAAATTTCCCATATGAAAAAAGGATTTGTGAAGACCTTCTCCTTACAAAAGCTTTTTATTTCTAAAATGTAAACAATGCATTTAATCCAATTTCATCTCCTCCTAGAATGTGTCTCTTCATTTGCAGCAAGGATCAATGATGTTTTCCTTTGTCAGTTTTGAGGTTTCTGGTCTCCAAATGGAGGCGTGGGTTCAAATCCCACTTCTGACAACTGGCTTGTGGAGGAATGCCACTAGAATCTTTCAACTATCACACTCTATGGGTTTCTTTCAGCTTACTGAGCTTTGTTTCAAATTTCCCATATGAAAAAAGGAATTTGTGAAGACCTTCTCCTTACAAAAGCTTTTTTATTTCTAAAATGTAAACAATGCTAGATTTTGGATGAATGTCAGAATGGCCGGGCGGTCTAAGGCGCCAGATCAAGGGTGCTTGCCTTTCTCAGTTGTGAGGTTTCTGGTCTCCAAATGGAGGCGTGGGTTCAAATCCCACTTCTGACAACTGGCTTTGGGATGAATGCGACTAAAAGTGTTTCAACCATCACGCTCTATTGGGTTTCTTGCAGTCTTACTGAGCTTTGTTTCAAATTTTCAATCTGACAATTTGAATTTGTGAAGACCTTCTCCTTACAAAAGCTTTTTTATTTCTAAAAAGTAAACAATGCTATCAATGCCATTTCATTCTCTCCTAGTATGTCATTCATTTGCAGCAATGATGCTGCCTATTTGGATAGAATGTCAGGATGGCCGAGCGGTCTAAGGCGCCAGACTCAAGGATGCTTGCCTTTCTCGGTTCTGAGGTTTCTGGTCTCCAAATGGAGGCGTGGGTTCAAATCCCACTTCTGACAGCTTGTGGAGGAATGCGACTAGAAGTGTTTCAACCATCACACTCTATGGGTTTCTTGCAGTCTTACTGAGCTTTGTTTCAAATTTCCCATATGAAAAAAGGAATTTGTGAAGACCTTCTCCTTACAAAAGCTTTTTTATTTCTAAAATGTAAACAATGCATTTAATCCCAATTTCATTCTCCTCCTAGAATGTGTCTCTTCATTTGCAGCAAGGATCAATGATGTTTACCTTTCTGAGTTTTGAGGTTTCTGGTCTCCAAATGGAGGCGTGGGTTCAAATCCCACTTCTGACAGCTTGTGGTGGAGGAATGCGACTAGAAGTGTTTCAACCATCACACTCTATGGGTTTCTTGCAGTCTTACTGAGCTTTGTTTCAAATTTCCCATATGAAAAAGGAATTTGTGAAGACCTTCTCCTTACAAAAGCTTTTTTATTTCTAAAATGTAAACAATGCATTTAATCCCAATTTCATTCTCCTCCTAGAATGTGTCTCTTCATTTGCAGCAAGGATCAATGATGTTTACCTTTCTGAGTTTTGAGGTTTCTGGTCTCCAAATGGAGGCGTGGGTTCAAATCCCACTTCTGACAACTGGCTTTTGGATGAATGCGACTAAAGTGTTTCAACCATCACGCTCTATGGGGTTCTTGCAGTCTTACTGAGCTTTGTTTCAAATTTCCCATATGAAAAAAGGAATTTGTGAAGACCTTCTCCTTACAAAAGCTTTTTATTTCTAAAATGTAAACAATGCATTTAATCCCAATTTCATTCTCCTCCTAGAATGTGTCTCTTCATTTGCAGCAAGGATCAATGATGTTTACCTTTCTGAGTTTTGAGGTTTCTGGTCTCCAAATGGAGGCGTGGGTTCAAATCCCACTTCTGACAGCTTGTGGAGGAATGCGACTAGAAGTGTTTCAACCATCACACTCTATGGGTTTCTTGCAGTCTTACTGAGCTTTGTTTCAAATTTCCCATATGAAAAAAGGAATTTGTGAAGACCTTCTCCTTACAAAAGCTTTTTTATTTCTAAAATGTAAACAATGCATTTAATCCCAATTTCATTCTCCTCCTAGAATGTGTCTCTTCATTTGCAGCAAGGATCAATGATGTTTACCTTTCTGAGTTTTGAGGTTTCTGGTCTCCAAATGGAGGCGTGGGTTCAAATCCCACTTCTGACAACTGGCTTTTGGATGAATGCGACTAAAAGTGTTTCAACCATCACGCTCTATGGGGTTTCTTGCAGTCTTACTGAGCTTTGTTTCAAATTTCCCATATGAAAAAAGGAAATTGTGAAGACCTTCTCCTTACAAAAGCTTTTCTATTTCTAAAATGTAAACAATGCATTTAATCCCAATTTCATTCTCCTCCTAGAATGTGTCTCTTCATTTGCAGCAAGGATCAATGATGTTTACCTTTCTCAGTTTGAGGTTTCTGGTCTCCAAATGGAGGCGTGGGTTCAAATCCCACTTCTGACAACTGGCTTGTGGAGGAATGCCACTAGAAGTCTTTCAACTATCACACTCTATGGGGTTTCTTGCAGTCTTACTGAGCTTTGTTTCAAATTTCAATCTGACAATTTGAATTTGTGAAGACCTTCTCTTTACAAAAGCTTTTTATTTCTAAAATATAAACAATGCATTTAATGCCAATTTCATTCTCCTCCTAGATGTGTCTCTTTATTTGCAGCAATGATGCTGCCTCTAGATCTGGATAGAATGTCAGGATGGCCGAGTGTCTAAGGCGCCAGACTCAAGGGTGATTGCCTTTCTCAGTTGTGAGGTTTCTGGTCTCCAAATGGAGGCGTGGGTTCAAATCCCACTTCTGACATCTTGTGGAGGAATGCGACTAGAAGTGTTTCAACCATCACACTCTATGGCGTTTCTTGCAGTCTTACTGAGCTTTGTTTCAAATTTCCCATATGAAGAAAGGAATTTGTGAAGACCTTCTCCTTACAAAAGCTTTTTTATTTCTAAAATGTAAACAATGCATTTAATCCCAATTTCATTCTCCTCCTAGAATGTGTCTCTCATTTGCAGCAAGGATCAATGATGTTTACCTTTCTCAGTTTTGAGGTTTCTGGTCTCCAAATGGAGGCGTGGGTTCAAATCCCACTTCTGACAACTGGCTTTTGGATGAATGCGACTAAAGTGTTTCAACCATCACGCTCTATGGGTTTCTTGCAGTCTTACTGAGCTTTGTTTCAAATTTCCCATATGAAAAAAGGAAATTGTGAAGACCTTCTCCTTACAAAAGCTTTTCTATTTCTAAAATGTAAACAATGCATTTAATCCCAATTTCATTCTCCTCCTAGAATGTGTCTCTTCATTTGCAGCAAGGATAAATGATGTTTACCTTTCTCAGTTTGAGGTTTCTGGTCTCCAAATGGAGGCGTGGGTTCAAATCCCACTTCTGACAACTGGCTTGTGGAGGAATGCGACTAGAAGTGTTTCAACCATCACACTCTATGGGGTCTTGCAGTCTTACTGAGCTTTGTTTCAAATTTTCAATCTGACAATTTGAATTTGTGAAGACCTTCTCCTTACAAAAGCTTTTTATTTCTAAAATGTAAACAATGCATTTAATGCCAATTTCATTCTCCTCCTAGAATGTGTCTTTATTTGCAGCAATGATGCTGCTCAGATCTTGGATAGAATGTGATGGCCGAGTGGTTCAGACTCTTTCTCAGTTGTGAGGTTTCTGGTCTCCAAATGGAGGCGTGGGTTCAAATCCCACTTCTGACAACTGGCTTTGGATGAATGCGACTAGAAGTGTTTCAACCATCACACTCTATGGGTTTCTTGCAGTCTTACTGAGCTTTGTTTCAAATTTCCCATATGAAAAAGGATTTGTGAAGACCTTCTCCTTACAAAAGCTTTTTATTTCTAAAATGTAAACAATGCATTTAATGCCAATTTCATCCTCCCCTAGAATGTGTCTCCTCATATGCAGCAAGGATCAATGATGTTTTCCTTTGTCAGTTTTGAGGTTTCTGGTCTCCAAATGGAGGCGTGGGTTCAAATCCCACTTCTGACAACTGGCTTGTGGAGGAATGCCACTAGAAGTCTTTCAACTATCACACTCTATGGGGTTTCTTTCAGCTTACTGAGCTTTGTTTCAAATTTCCCATATGAAAAAAGGAATTTGTGAAGACCTTCTCCTTACAAAAGCTTTTTTATTTCTAAAATGTAAACAATGCTAGATTTTGGATAGAATGTCAGAATGGCCGGGCGGTCTAAGGCGCCAGACTCAAGGGTGCTTGCCTTTCTCAGTTGTGAGGTTTCTGGTCTCCAAATGGAGGCGTGGGTTCAAATCCCACTTCTGACAACTGGCTTTGGATGAATGCGACTAAAGTGTTTCAACCATCACACTCTATTGGGTTTCTTGCAGTCTTACTGAGCTTTGTTTCAAATTTTCAATCTGACAATTTGAATTTGTGAAGACCTCTCCTAACAAAAGCTTTTCATTTCTAAAAGTAAACAATGCTATCAATGCCAATTTCATTCTTCTCCTAGTATGTCACTTCATTTGCAGCAATGATGTGCTCTAGGATTTGGATAGAATGTCAGGATGGCCGAGCGGTCTAAGGCGCCAGACTCAAGGATGCTTGCCTTTCTCGGTTCTGAGGTTTCTGGTCTCCAAATGGAGGCGTGGGTTCAAATCCCACTTCTGACAGCTTGTGGAGGAATGCGACTAGAAGTGTTTCAACCATCACACTCTATGGCGTTTCTTGCAGTCTTACTGAGCTTTGTTTCAAATTTCCCATATGAAAAAAGGAATTTGTGAAGACCTTCTCCTTACAAAAGCTTTTTATTTCTAAAATGTAAACAATGCATTTAATCCCAATTTCATTCTCCTCCTAGAATGTGTCTCTTCATTTGCAGCAAGGATCAATGATGTTTACCTTTCTGAGTTTTGAGGTTTCTGGTCTCCAAATGGAGGCGTGGGTTCAAATCCCACTTCTGACAGCTTGTGGAGGAATGCGACTAGAAGTGTTTCAACCATCACACTCTATGGGGTTTCTTGCAGTCTTACTGAGCTTTGTTTCAAATTTCCCATATGAAAAAAGGAATTTGTGAAGACCTTCTCCTTACAAAAGCTTTTTTATTTCTAAAATGTAAACAATGCATTTAATCCCAATTTCATTCTCCTCCTAGAATGTGTCTCTTCATTTGCAGCAAGGATCAATGATGTTTACCTTTCTGAGTTTTGAGGTTTCTGGTCTCCAAATGGAGGCGTGGGTTCAAATCCCACTTCTGACAACTGGCTTTTGGATGAATGCGACTAAAAGTGTTTCAACCATCACGCTCTATGGGGTTTCTTGCAGTCTTACTGAGCTTTGTTTCAAATTTCCCATATGAAAAAAGGAATTTGTGAAGACCTTCTCCTTACAAAAGCTTTTCTATTTCTAAAATGTAAACAATGCATTTAATCCCAATTTCATTCTCCTCCTAGAATGTGTCTCTTCATTTGCAGCAAGGATAAATGATGTTTACCTTTCTCAGTTTTGAGGTTTCTGGTCTCCAAATGGAGGCGTGGGTTCAAATCCCACTTCTGACAACTGGCTTGTGGAGGAATGCCACTAGAAGTCTTTCAACTATCACACTCTATGGGGTTTCTTGCAGTCTTACTGAGCTTTGTTTCAAATTTTCAATCTGACAATTTGAATTTGTGAAGACCTTCTCCTTACAAAAGCTTTTTATTTCTAAAATATAAACAATGCATTTAATGCCAATTTCATTCTCCTCCTAGAATGGTCTCTTATTTGCAGCAATGATGCTGCCTCTAGATCTTGGATAGAATGTCAGGATGGCCGAGTGGTCTAAGGCGCCAGACTCAAGGGTGATTGCCTTTCTCAGTTGTGAGGTTTCTGGTCTCCAAATGGAGGCGTGGGTTCAAATCCCACTTCTGACAACTGGCTTTTGGATGAATGCGACTAGAAGTGTTTCAACTATCACACTCTATAGGGTTTCTTTCAGTCTACTGAGCTTTGTTTCAAATTTCCCATATGAAAAAAGGAATTTGTGAAGACCTTCTCCTTACAAAAGCTTTTTTATTTCTAAAATGTAAACAATGCATTTAATGCCAATTTCATTCTCCCCCTAGAATGTGTCTCTCATATGCAGCAAGGATCAATGATGTTTTCCTTTCTCAGTTTTGAGGTTTCTGGTCTCCAAATGGAGGCGTGGGTTCAAATCCCACTTCTGACAACTGGCTTGTGGAGGAATGCGACTAGAAGTCTTTCAACCATCACGCTCTATGGGTTTCTTGCAGTCTTACTGAGCTTTGTTTCAAATTTCAATCTGACAATTTGAATTTGTGAAGACCTTCTCCTTACAAAAGCTTTTTCATTTCTAAAATGTAAACAATGCATCAATGCCAATTTCATTCTTCTCCTAGTATGTCACTTCATTGCAGCAATGATGCTGCCTCTAGGTTTTGGATAGAATGTCAGGATGGCCGAGCGGTCTAAGGCGCCAGACTCAAGGATGCTTGCCTTTCTCGGTTCTGAGGTTTCTGGTCTCCAAATGGAGGCGTGGGTTCAAATCCCACTTCTGACAGCTTGTGGAGGAATGCGACTAGAAGTGTTTCAACCATCACACTCTATGGCGTTTCTTGCAGTCTTACTGAGCTTTGTTTCAAATTTCCCATATGAAAAAAGGAATTTGTGAAGACCTTCTCCTTACAAAAGCTTTTTTATTTCTAAAATGTAAACAATGCATTTAATCCCAATTTCATTCTCCTCCTAGAATGTGTCTCTTCATTTGCAGCAAGGATAAATGATGTTTACCTTTCTCAGTTTTGAGGTTTCTGGTCTCCAAATGGAGGCGTGGGTTCAAATCCCACTTCTGACAACTGGCTTTTGGATGAATGCGACTAAAAGTGTTTCAACCATCACACTCTATGGGTTTCTTGCAGTCTTACTGAGCTTTGTTTCAAATTTCCCATATGAAAAAAGGAAATTGTGAAGACCTTCTCCTTACAAAAGCTTTTTATTTCTAAAATGTAAACAATGCATTTAATCCCAATTTCATTCTCCTCCTAGAATGTGTCTCTTCATTTGCAGCAAGGATAATGATGTTTACCTTTCTCAGTTTTGAGGTTTCTGGTCTCCAAATGGAGGCGTGGGTTCAAATCCCACTTCTGACAACTGGCTTGTGGAGGAATGCCACTAGAAGTGTTTCAACTATCACACTCTATGGGTTTCTTGCAGTCTTACTGAGCTTTGTTTCAAATTTTCAATCTGACAATTTGAATTTGTGAAGACCTTCTCTTACAAAAGCTTTTTTATTTCTAAAATATAAACAATGCATTTAATGCCAATTTCATTCTCCTCCTAGAATGTGTCTCTTTATTTGCAGCAATGATGCTGCCTCTAGATCTTGGATAGAATGTCAGGATGGCCGAGTGGTCTAAGGCGCCAGACTCAAGGGTGATTGCCTTTCTCAGTTGTGAGGTTTCTGGTCTCCAAATGGAGGCGTGGGTTCAAATCCCACTTCTGACAACTGGCTTTTGGATGAATGCGACTAGAAGTCTTTCAACTATCACACTCTATAGGGTTTCTTTCAGTCTACTGAGCTTTGTTTCAAATTTCCCATATGAAAAAAGGAATTTGTGAAGTCCTTCTCCTTACAAAAGCTTTTTTATTTCTAAAATGTAAACAAAGCATTTAATGCCAATTTCATCCTCCCCCTAGAATGTGTCTCCTCATATGCAGCAAGGATCAATGATGTTTTCCTTTGTCAGTTTTGAGGTTTCTGGTCTCCAAATGGAGGCGTGGGTTCAAATCCCACTTCTGACAACTGGCTTGTGGAGGAATGCCACTAGAATCTTTCAACTATCACACTCTATGGGGTTTCTTTCAGCCTTACTGAGCTTTGTTTCAAATTTCCCATATGAAAAAAGGAATTTGTGAAGACCTTCTCCTTACAAAAGCTTTTTTTATTTCTAAAATGTAAACAATGCTAGATTTGGATAGAATGTCAGAATGGCCGGGCGGTCTAAGGCGCCAGACTCAAGGGTGCTTGCCTTTCTCAGTTGTGAGGTTTCTGGTCTCCAAATGGAGGCGTGGGTTCAAATCCCACTTCTGACAACTGGCTTTTGGATGAATGCGACTAAAAGTGTTTCAACCATCACGCTCTATTGGGTTTCTTGCAGTCTTACTGAGCTTTGTTTCAAATTTTCAATCTGACAATTTGAATTTGTGAAGACCTTCTCCTAACAAAAGCTTTTTCATTTCTAAAAGTAAACAATGCTATCAATGCCAATTTCATTCTTCTCCTAGTATGTCACTTCATTTGCAGCAATGATGCTGCCTCTAGGTTTTGGATAGAATGTCAGGATGGCCGAGCGGTCTAAGGCGCCAGACTCAAGGATGCTTGCCTTTCTCGGTTCTGAGGTTTCTGGTCTCCAAATGGAGGCGTGGGTTCAAATCCCACTTCTGACAGCTTGTGGAGGAATGCGACTAGAAGTGTTTCAACCATCACACTCTATGGGGTTTCTTGCAGTCTTACTGAGCTTTGTTTCAAATTTCCCATATGAAAAAGGAATTTGTGAAGACCTTCTCCTTACAAAAGCTTTTTTATTTCTAAAATGTAAACAATGCATTTAATCCCAATTTCATTCTCCTCCTAGAATGTGTCTCTTCATTTGCAGCAAGGATCAATGATGTTTACCTTTCTCAGTTTTGAGGTTTCTGGTCTCCAAATGGAGGCGTGGGTTCAAATCCCACTTCTGACAACTGGCTTTGGATGAATGCGACTAAAAGTGTTTCAACCATCACACTCTATGGGGTTTCTTGCAGTCTTACTGAGCTTTGTTTCAAATTTCCCATATGAAAAAAGGAATTTGTGAAGACCTTCTCCTTACAAAAGCTTTTCTATTTCTAAAATGTAAACAATGCATTTAATCCCAATTTCATTCTCCTCCTAGAATGTGTCTCTTCATTTGCAGCAAGGATCAATGATGTTTTCCTTTCTCAGTTTTGAGGTTTCTGGTCTCCAAATGGAGGCGTGGGTTCAAATCCCACTTCTGACAACTGGCTTGTGGAGGAATGCGACTAGAAGTGTTTCAACCATCACACTCTATGGGGTTTCTTGCAGTCTTACTGAGCTTTGTTTCAAATTTCCCATATGAAAAAAGGAATTTGTGAAGACCTTCTCCTTACAAAAGCTTTTTTATTTCTAAAATGTAAACAATGCATTTAATCCCAATTTCATTCTCCTCCTAGAATGTGTCTCTTCATTTGCAGCAAGGATCAATGATGTTTACCTTTCTCAGTTTTGAGGTTTCTGGTCTCCAAATGGAGGCGTGGGTTCAAATCCCACTTCTGACAACTGGCTTGTGGAGGAATGCGACTAGAAGTCTTTCAACTATCACACTCTATGGGTTTCTTGCAGTCTTACTGAGCTTTGTTTCAAATTTCCCATATGAAAAAAGGAATTTGTGAAGACCTTCTCCTTACAAAAGCTTTTTTATTTCTAAAATGTAAACAATGCTAGATTTTGATAGAATGTCAGAATGGCCGGGCGGTCTAAGGCGCCAGATCAAGGATGTTTGCCTTTCTCAGTTTTGAGGTTTCTGGTCTCCAAATGGAGGCGTGGGTTCAAATCCCACTTCTGACAACTTGTGGAGGAATGCGACTAGAAGTGTTTCAACCATCACACTCTATGGGGTTTCTTGCAGTCTTACTGAGCTTTGTTTCAAATTTCCCATATGAAAAAGGAATTTGTGAAGACCTTCTCCTTACAAAAGCTTTTTTATTTCTAAAATGTAAACAATGCATTTAATCCCAATTTCATTCTCCTCCTAGAATGTGTCTCTTCATTTGCAGCAAGGATAATGATGTTTACCTTTCTCAGTTTTGAGGTTTCTGGTCTCCAAATGGAGGCGTGGGTTCAAATCCCACTTCTGACAACTGGCTTTTGGATGAATGCGACTAAAGTGTTTCAACCATCACGCTCTATGGGGTTTCTTGCAGTCTTACTGAGCTTTGTTTCAAATTTTCAATCTGACAATTTGAATTTGTGAAGACCTTCTCCTTACAAAAGCTTTTTTATTTCTAAAAAGTAAACAATGCATTTAATGCCAATTTCATACTTCTCCTAGAATGTGTCTCTTCATTTGCAGCAATGATGCTGCCTCTAGATTTTGGATAGAATGTCAGAATGGCCGAGCGGTCTAAGGCGCCAGACTCAAGAAAACTTGCTTTTCTCGGTTCTGAGGTTTCTGGTCTCCAAATGGAGGCGTGGGTTCAAATCCCACTTCTGACAGCTTGTGGAGGAATGCGACTAGAAGTGTTTCAACCATCACACTCTATGGCGTTTCTTGCAGTCTTACTGAGCTTTGTTTCAAATTTCCCATATGAAAAAAGGAATTTGTGAAGACCTTCTCCTTACAAAAGCTTTTTTATTTCTAAAATGTAAACAATGCATTTAATCCCAATTTCATTCTCCTCCTAGAATGTGTCTCTTCATTTGCAGCAAGGATCAATGATGTTTACCTTTCTGAGTTTTGAGGTTTCTGGTCTCCAAATGGAGGCGTGGGTTCAAATCCCACTTCTGACAACTGGCTTTTGGATGAATGCGACTAAAAGTGTTTCAACCATCACGCTCTATGGGGTTTCTTGCAGTCTTACTGAGCTTTGTTTCAAATTTCCCATATGAAAAAAGGAATTTGTGAAGACCTTCTCCTTACAAAAGCTTTTCTATTTCTAAAATGTAAACAATGCATTTAATCCCAATTTCATTCTCCTCCTAGAATGTGTCTCTTCATTTGCAGCAAGGATAAATGATGTTTACCTTTCTCAGTTTTGAGGTTTCTGGTCTCCAAATGGAGGCGTGGGTTCAAATCCCACTTCTGACAACTGGCTTGTGGAGGAATGCCACTAGAAGTCTTTCAACTATCACACTCTATGGGGTTTCTTGCAGTCTTACTGAGCTTTGTTTCAAATTTCCCATATGAAAAAAGGAAATTGTGAAGACCTTCTCCTTACAAAAGCTTTTCTATTTCTAAAATGTAAACAATGCATTTAATCCCAATTTCATTCTCCTCCTAGAATGTGTCTCTTCATTTGCAGCAAGGATAAATGATGTTTACCTTTCTGAGTTTTGAGGTTTCTGGTCTCCAAATGGAGGCGTGGGTTCAAATCCCACTTCTGACAACTGGCTTTTGGATGAATGCGACTAAAAGTGTTTCAACCATCAGGGTTTCTTGCAGTCTTACTGAGCTTTGTTTCAAATTTTCAATGAAATTTGAATTTGTGAAGACCTTCTCCTTACAAAAGCTTTTTTATTTCTAAAATGTAAACAATGCATTTATCCCAATTTCATTCTCCTCCTAGAATGTGTCTCTTCATTTGCAGCAAGGATCAATGATGTTTACCTTTCTCAGTTTTGAGGTTTCTGGTCTCCAAATGGAGGCGTGGGTTCAAATCCCACTTCTGACAACTGGCTTGTGGAGGAATGCGACTAGAAGTGTTTCAACCATCACACTCTATGGGTTTCTTGCAGTCTTACTGAGCTTTGTTTCAAATTTCCCATATGAAAAAAGGAATTTGTGAAGACCTTCTCCTTACAAAAGCTTTTTTATTTCTAAAATGTAAACAATGCATTTAATGCCAATTTCATTCTCCTCCTAGAATGTGTCTCTTCATATGCAGCAAGGATCAATGATGTTTTCCTTTCTCAGTTTTGAGGTTTCTGGTCTCCAAATGGAGGCGTGGGTTCAAATCCCACTTCTGACAACTGGCTTGTGGAGGAATGCCACTAGAAGTCTTTCAACTATCACACTCTATGGGGTTTCTTGCAGTCTTACTGAGCTTTGTTTCAAATTTCAATATGAAAATTTGAATTTGTGAAGACCTTCTCCTTACAAAAGCTTTTTTATTTCTAAAATGTAAACAATGCATTTAATCCCAATTTCATTCTCCTCCTAGAATGTGTCTCTTCATGCAGCAAGGATCAATGATGTTTTCCTTTCTCAGTTTTGAGGTTTCTGGTCTCCAAATGGAGGCGTGGGTTCAAATCCCACTTCTGACAACTGGCTTGTGGAGGAATGCGACTAGAAGTCTTTCAACTATCACACTCTATGGGTTTCTTGCAGTCTTACTGAGCTTTGTTTCAAATTTCCCATATGAAAAAAGGAATTTGTGAAGACCTTCTCCTTACAAAAGCTTTTTTATTTCTAAAATGTAAACAATGCTAGATTTTGGATAGAATGTCAGAATGGCCGGGCGGTCTAGGCGCCAGACTCAAGGATGCTTGCCTTTCTCGTTTTGAGGTTTCTGGTCTCCAAATGGAGGCGTGGGTTCAAATCCCACTTCTGACAACTGTGGAGGAATGCGACTAGAAGTGTTTCAACCATCACACTCTATGGCGTTTCTTGCAGTCTTACTGAGCTTTGTTTCAAATTTCCCATATGAAAAAAGGAATTTGTGAAGACCTTCTCCTTACAAAAGCTTTTTTATTTCTAAAATGTAAACAATGCATTTAATCCCAATTTCATTCTCCTCCTAGAATGTGTCTCTTCATTTGCAGCAAGGATCAATGATGTTTACCTTTCTGAGTTTTGAGGTTTCTGGTCTCCAAATGGAGGCGTGGGTTCAAATCCCACTTCTGACAACTGGCTTTTGGATGAATGCGACTAAAGTGTTTCAACCATCACGCTCTATGGGGTTTCTTGCAGTCTTACTGAGCTTTGTTTCAAATTTTCAATATGAAAAGAATTTGTGAAGACCTTCTCCTTACAAAAGCTTTTTATTTCTAAAATGTAAACAATGCATTTAATCCCAATTTCATTCTCCTCCTAGAATGTGTCTCTTCATTTGCAGCAAGGATCAATGATGTTTACCTTTCTCAGTTTTGAGGTTTCTGGTCTCCAAATGGAGGCGTGGGTTCAAATCCCACTTCTGACAACTGGCTTGTGGAGGAATGCGACTAGAAGTGTTTCAACCATCACACTCTATGGGGTTTCTTGCAGTCTTACTGAGCTTTGTTTCAAATTTCCCATATGAAAAAAGGAATTTGTGAAGACCTTCTCCTTACAAAAGCTTTTTATTTCTAAAATGTAAACAATGCATTTAATCCCAATTTCATTCTCCTCCTAGAATGTGTCTCTTCATTTGCAGCAAGGATCAATGATGTTTACCTTTCTCAGTTTTGAGGTTTCTGGTCTCCAAATGGAGGCGTGGGTTCAAATCCCACTTCTGACAACTGGCTTTTGGATGAATGCGACTAAAGTGTTTCAACCATCACGGTTTCTTGCAGTCTTACTGAGCTTTGTTTCAAATTTCATATGAAAAAAGGAATTTGTGAAGACCTTCTCCTTACAAAAGCTTTTTTATTTCTAAAATGTAAACAATGCTTTAATCCCAATTTCATTCTCCTCCTAGAATGTGTCTCTTCATTTGCAGCAAGGATCAATGATGTTTACCTTTCTCAGTTTTGAGGTTTCTGGTCTCCAAATGGAGGCGTGGGTTCAAATCCCACTTCTGACAACTGGCTTGTGGAGGAATGCGACTAGAAGTGTTTCAACCATCACACTCTATGGGTTTCTTGCAGTCTTACTGAGCTTTGTTTCAAATTTCCCATATGAAAAAAGGAATTTGTGAAGACCTTCTCCTTACAAAAGCTTTTTTATTTCTAAAATGTAAACAATGCATTTAATGCCAATTTCATTCTCCTCCTAGAATGTGTCTCTTCATTTGCAGCAAGGATCAATGATGTTTTCCTTTCTCAGTTTTGAGGTTTCTGGTCTCCAAATGGAGGCGTGGGTTCAAATCCCACTTCTGACAACTGGCTTGTGGAGGAATGCGACTAGAAGTCTTTCAACTATCACACTCTATGGGGTTTCTTGCAGTCTTACTGAGCTTTGTTTCAAATTTCCCATATGAAAAAAGGAATTTGTGAAGACCTTCTCCTTACAAAAGCTTTTTTATTTCTAAAATGTAAACAATGCTAGATTTCCATTATGTCAGAATGGCCTCGGTCGGTATGGCGCCAGATCAAGGTGTTTGCCTTTCTCAGTTTTGAGGTTTCTGGTCTCCAAATGGAGGCGTGGGTTCAAATCCCACTTCTGACAGCTTGTGGAGGAATGCGACTAGAAGTGTTTCAACCATCACACTCTATGGGTTTCTTGCAGTCTTACTGAGCTTTGTTTCAAATTTCCCATATGAAAAAAGGAATTTGTGAAGACCTTCTCCTTACAAAAGCTTTTTTATTTCTAAAATGTAAACAATTCCAATTTCATTCTCCTCCTAGAATGTGTCTCTTCATTTGCAGCAAGGATCAATGATGTTTACCTTTCTCAGTTTTGAGGTTTCTGGTCTCCAAATGGAGGCGTGGGTTCAAATCCCACTTCTGACAACTGGCTTTTGGATGAATGCGACTAGAAGTGTTTCAACCATCACACTCTATGGGTTTCTTCAGTCTTACTGAGCTTTGTTTCAAATTTCCCATATGAAAAAAGGAATTTGTGAAGACCTTCTCCTTACAAAAGCTTTTTTATTTCTAAAATGTAAACAATGCATTTAATCCCAATTTCATTCTCCTCCTAGAATGTGTCTCTTCTCCTAGAATGTGTCTCTTCATTTGCAGCAATTTCATACTTCTCCTAGAATGTGTCTCTTCATTTGCAGCAAGGATCAATGATGTTTACCTTTCTGAGTTTTGAGGTTTCTGGTCTCCAAATGGAGGCGTGGGTTCAAATCCCACTTCTGACAACTGGCTTTTGGATGAATGCAACTAAAAGTGTTTCAACCATCACGCTCTATGGGGTTTCTTGCAGTCTTACTGAGCTTTGTTTCAAATTTTCAATCTGACAATTTGAATTTGTGAAGACCTTCTCCTTACAAAAGCTTTTTCATTTCTAAAAGTAAACAATGCTATCAATGCCAATTTCATTCTTCTCCTAGAATGTGTCTCTCATTTGCAGCAATGATGCTGCCTCTAGATTTTGGATAGAATGTCAGAATGGCCGAGCGGTCTAAGGCGCCAGACTCAAGAAAGCTTGCCTTTCTCGGTTCTGAGGTTTCTGGTCTCCAAATGGAGACGTGGGTTCAAATCCCACTTCTGACAGCTTGTGGAGGAATGCGACTAGAAGTGTTTCAACCATCACACTCTATGGTGTTTCTTGCAGTCTTACTGAGCTTTGTTTCAAATTTCCCATATGAAAAAAGGAATTTGTGAAGACCTTCTCCTTACAAAAGCTTTTTTATTTCTAAAATGTAAACAATGCATTTAATCCCAATTTCATTCTCCTCCTAGAATGTGTCTCTTCATTTGCAGCAAGGATCAATGATGTTTACCTTTCTGAGTTTTGAGGTTTCTGGTCTCCAAATGGAGGCGTGGGTTCAAATCCCACTTCTGACAACTGGCTTTTGGATGAATGCGACTAGAAGTGTTTCAACCATCACACTCTATGGGTTTCTTGCAGTCTTACTGAGCTTTGTTTCAAATTTCCCATATGAAAAAAGGAATTTGTGAAGACCTTCTCCTTACAAAAGCTTTTTTATTTCTAAAATGTAAACAATGCATTTAATCCCAATTTCATTCTCCTCCTAGAATGTGTCTCTTCATTTGCAGCAAGGATCAATGATGTTTACCTTTCTCAGTTTTGAGGTTTCTGGTCTCCAAATGGAGGCGTGGGTTCAAATCCCACTTCTGACAACTGGCTTTTGGATGAATGCGACTAAAAGTGTTTCAACCATCACGGTTTCTTGCAGTCTTACCGAGCTTTGTTTCAAATTTTCAATCTGACAATTTGAATTTGTGAAGACCTTCTCCTTACAAAAGCTTTTTTATTTCTAAAATGTAAACAATGCATTTAATCCCAATTTCATTCTCCTCCTAGAATGTGTCTCTTCATTTGCAGCAAGGATCAATGATGTTTACCTTTCTGAGTTTTGAGGTTTCTGGTCTCCAAATGGAGGCGTGGGTTAAAATCCCACTTCTGACAACTGGCTTTTGGAGGAATGCGACTAGAAGTGTTTCAACCATCACACTCTATGGGTTTCTTGCAGTCTTACTGAGCTTTGTTTCAAATTTCCCATATGAAAAAAGGAATTTGTGAAGACCTTCTCCTTACAAAAGCTTTTTTATTTCTAAAATGTAAACAATGCATTTAATGCCAATTTCATTCTCCTCCTAGAATGTGTCTCTTCATATGCAGCAAGGATCAATGATGTTTTCCTTTGTCAGTTTTGAGGTTTCTGGTCTCCAAATGGAGGCGTGGGTTCAAATCCCACTTCTGACAACTGGCTTGTGGAGGAATGCCACTAGAAGTCTTTCAACTATCACACTCTATGGGGTTTCTTGCAGTCTTACTGAGCTTTGTTTCAAATTTCCCATATGAAAAAAGGAATTTGTGAAGACCTTCTCCTTACAAAAGCTTTTTTTATTTCTAAAATGTAAACAATGCTAGATTTTGGATAGAATGTCAGAATGGCCGGGCGGTCTAGGCGCCAGACTCAAGGGTGCTTGCCTTTCTCGTTTTGAGGTTTCTGGTCTCCAAATGGAGGCGTGGGTTCAAATCCCACTTCTGACAACTGTGGAGGAATGCGACTAGAAGTGTTTCAACCATCACACTCTATGGCGTTTCTTGCAGTCTTACTGAGCTTTGTTTCAAATTTCCCATATGAAAAAAGGAATTGTGAAGACCTTCTCCTTACAAAAGCTTTTTTATTTCTAAAATGTAAACAATGCATTTAATCCCAATTTCATTCTCCTCCTAGAATGTGTCTCTTCATTTGCAGCAAGGATAAATGATGTTTACCTTTCTCAGTTTTGAGGTTTCTGGTCTCCAAATGGAGGCGTGGGTTCAAATCCCACTTCTGACAACTTGTGGAGGAATGCGACTAGAAGTGTTTCAACCATCACACTCTATGGGGTTTCTTGCAGTCTTACTGAGCTTTGTTTCAAATTTCCCATATGAAAAAAGGAATTTGTGAAGACCTTCTCCTTACAAAAGCTTTTTTATTTCTAAAATGTAAACAATGCATTTAATCCCAATTTCATTCTCCTCCTAGAATGTGTCTCTTCATTTGCAGCAAGGATAAATGATGTTTACCTTTCTCAGTTTTGAGGTTTCTGGTCTCCAAATGGAGGCGTGGGTTCAAATCCCACTTCTGACAACTGGCTTTTGGATGAATGCGACTAAAAGTGTTTCAACCATCACGCTCTATGGGGTTTCTTGCAGTCTTACTGAGCTTTGTTTCAAATTTCCCATATGAAAAAAGGAATTTGTGAAGACCTTCTCCTTACAAAAGCTTTTCTATTTCTAAAATGTAAACAATGCATTTAATCCCAATTTCATTCTCCTCCTAGAATGTGTCTCTTCATTTGCAGCAAGGATAAATGATGTTTACCTTTCTCAGTTTTGAGGTTTCTGGTCTCCAAATGGAGGCGTGGGTTCAAATCCCACTTCTGACAACTTGTGGAGGAATGCGACTAGAAGTGTTTCAACCATCACACTCTATGGGTTTCTTGCAGTCTTACTGAGCTTTGTTTCAAATTTCCCATATGAAAAAAGGAATTTGTGAAGACCTTCTCCTTACAAAAGCTTTTTTATTTCTAAAATGTAAACAATGCATTTAATGCCAATTTCATTCTCCTCCTAGAATGTGTCTCTTCATTGCAGCAAGGATCAATGATGTTTTCCTTTCTCAGTTTTGAGGTTTCTGGTCTCCAAATGGAGGCGTGGGTTCAAATCCCACTTCTGACAACTGGCTTGTGGAGGAATGCGACTAGAAGTCTTTCAACTATCACACTCTATGGGGTTTCTTGCAGTCTTACTGAGCTTTGTTTCAAATTTTCAATCTGACAATTTGAATTTGTGAAGACCTTCTCCTTACAAAAGCTTTTTATTTCTAAAATGTAAACAATGCATTTAATCCCAATTTCATTCTCCTCCTAGAATGTGTCTCTTCATATGCAGCAAGGATCAATGATGTTTTCCTTTCTCAGTTTTGAGGTTTCTGGTCTCCAAATGGAGGCGTGGGTTCAAATCCCACTTCTGACAACTGGCTTGTGGAGGAATGCCACTAGAAGTCTTTCAACTATCACACTCTATGGGGTTTCTTGCAGTCTTACTGAGCTTTGTTTCAAATTTCCCATATGAAAAAAGGAATTTGTGAAGACCTTCTCCTTACAAAAGCTTTTTTATTTCTAAAATGTAAACAATGCTAGATTTTGGATAGAATGTCAGAATGGCCGGGCGTCTAGCGCCAGATCAAGGGTGCTTGCCTTTCTCAGTTTTGAGGTTTCTGGTCTCCAAATGGAGGCGTGGGTTCAAATCCCACTTCTGACAACTTGTGGAGGAATGCGACTAGAAGTGTTTCAACCATCACACTCTATGGCGTTTCTTGCAGTCTTACTGAGCTTTGTTTCAAATTTCCCATATGAAAAAAGGAATTTGTGAAGACCTTCTCCTTACAAAAGCTTTTTTATTTCTAAAATGTAAACAATGCATTTAATCCCAATTTCATTCTCCTCCTAGAATGTGTCTCTTCATTTGCAGCAAGGATCAATGATGTTTACCTTTCTGAGTTGTGAGGTTTCTGGTCTCCAAATGGAGGCGTGGGTTCAAATCCCACTTCTGACAACTGGCTTTTGGATGAATGCGACTAAAGTGTTTCAACCATCACGCTCTATGGGGTTTCTTGCAGTCTTACTGAGCTTTGTTTCAAATTTCCATATGAAAAAAGGAATTTGTGAAGACCTTCTCCTTACAAAAGCTTTTTTATTTCTAAAATGTAAACAATGCATTTAATCCCAATTTCATTCTCCTCCTAGAATGTGTCTCTTCATTTGCAGCAAGGATCAATGATGTTTACCTTTCTCAGTTTTGAGGTTTCTGGTCTCCAAATGGAGGCGTGGGTTCAAATCCCACTTCTGACAACTGGCTTGTGGAGGAATGCGACTAGAAGTGTTTCAACCATCACACTCTATGGGTTTCTTGCAGTCTTACTGAGCTTTGTTTCAAATTTCCCATATGAAAAAAGGAATTTGTGAAGACCTTCTCCTTACAAAAGCTTTTTATTTCTAAAATGTAAACAATGCATTTAATCCCAATTTCATTCTCCTCCTAGAATGTGTCTCTTCATTTGCAGCAAGGATCAATGATGTTTACCTTTCTGAGTTTTGAGGTTTCTGGTCTCCAAATGGAGGCGTGGGTTCAAATCCCACTTCTGACAACTGGCTTTTGGATGAATGCGACTAAAAGTGTTTCAACCATCACGCTCTTTTCTTGCAGTCTTACTGAGCTTTGTTTCAAATTTTCAATCTGACAATTTGAATTTGTGAAGACCTTCTCCTTACAAAAGCTTTTTCATTTCTAAAATGTAAACAATGCATTTATCCCAATTTCATTCTCCTCCTAGAATGTGTCTCTTCATTTGCAGCAAGGATCAATGATGTTTACCTTTCTCAGTTTTGAGGTTTCTGGTCTCCAAATGGAGGCGTGGGTTCAAATCCCACTTCTGACAACTGGCTTGTGGAGGAATGCGACTAGAAGTGTTTCAACCATCACACTCTATGGGTTTCTTGCAGTCTTACTGAGCTTTGTTTCAAATTTCCCATATGAAAAAAGGAATTTGTGAAGACCTTCTCCTTACAAAAGCTTTTTTATTTCTAAAATGTAAACAATGCATTTAATGCCAATTTCATTCTCCTCCTAGAATGTGTCTCTTCATATGCAGCAAGGATCAATGATGTTTCCTTTTCCTTTCTCAGTTTTGAGGTTTCTGGTCTCCAAATGGAGGCGTGGGTTCAAATCCCACTTCTGACAACTGGCTTGTGGAGGAATGCCACTAGAAGTCTTTCAACTATCACACTCTATGGGGTTTCTTTCAGTCTTACTGAGCTTTGTTTCAAATTTCCCATATGAAAAAAGGAATTTGTGAAGACCTTCTCCTTACAAAAGCTTTTTTATTTCTAAAATGTAAACAATGCTAGATTTCGGATAGAATGTCAGAATGGCCGGGCGGTCTAGGGCGCCAGACTCAAGGATGCTTGCCTTTCTCGTTTGAGGTTTCTGGTCTCCAAATGGAGGCGTGGGTTCAAATCCCACTTCTGACAGCTTGTGGAGGAATGCGACTAGAAGTGTTTCAACCATCACACTCTATGGCGTTTCTTGCAGTCTTACTGAGCTTTGTTTCAAATTTCCCATATGAAAAAAGGAATTTGTGAAGACCTTCTCCTTACAAAAGCTTTTTTATTTCTAAAATGTAAACAATGCATTTAATCCCAATTTCATTCTCCTCCTAGAATGTGTCTCTTCATTTGCAGCAAGGATCAATGATGTTTACCTTTCTGAGTTGTGAGGTTTCTGGTCTCCAAATGGAGGCGTGGGTTCAAATCCCACTTCTGACAACTGGCTTTTGGATGAATGCGACTAAAAGTGTTTCAACCATCACACTCTATGGGGTTTCTTGCAGTCTTACTGAGCTTTGTTTCAAATTTTCATATGAAATTTGAATTTGTGAAGACCTTCTCCTTACAAAAGCTTTTTTATTTCTAAAATGTAAACAATGCATTTAATCCCAATTTCATTCTCCTCCTAGAATGTGTCTCTTCATTTGCAGCAAGGATAATGATGTTTACCTTTCTCAGTTTTGAGGTTTCTGGTCTCCAAATGGAGGCGTGGGTTCAAATCCTACTTGTGACAACTGGCTTGTGGAGGAATGCGACTAGAAGTGTTTCAACCATCACACTCTATGGCGTTTCTTTCAGCCTTACTGAGCTTTGTTTCAAATTTCCCATATGAAAAAAGGAAATTGTGAAGACCTTCTCCTTACAAAAGCTTTTCTATTTCTAAAATGTAAACAATGCATTTAATCCCAATTTCATTCTCCTCCTAGAATGTGTCTCTTCATTTGCAGCAAGGATAAATGATGTTTACCTTTCTGAGTTTTGAGGTTTCTGGTCTCCAAATGGAGGCGTGGGTTAAAATCCCACTTCTGACAACTGGCTTTTGGATGAATGCGACTAAAAGTGTTTCAACCATCACGGTTTCTTGCAGTCTTACTGAGCTTTGTTTCAAATTTCCAATGACAATTTGAATTTGTGAAGACCTTCTCCTTACAAAAGCTTTTTCATTTCTAAAATGTAAACAATGCATTTATCCCAATTTCATTCTCCTCCTAGAATGTGTCTCTTCATTTGCAGCAAGGATCAATGATGTTTACCTTTCTCAGTTTTGAGGTTTCTGGTCTCCAAATGGAGGCGTGGGTTCAAATCCCACTTCTGACAACTGGCTTGTGGAGGAATGCGACTAGAAGTGTTTCAACCATCACACTCTATGGCGTTTCTTGCAGTCTTACTGAGCTTTGTTTCAAATTTCCCATATGAAAAAAGGAATTTGTGAAGACCTTCTCCTTACAAAAGCTTTTTTATTTCTAAAATGTAAACAATGCATTTAATGCCAATTTCATTCTCCTCCTAGAATGTGTCTCTTCATATGCAGCAAGGATCAATGATGTTTTCCTTTCTCAGTTTTGAGGTTTCTGGTCTCCAAATGGAGGCGTGGGTTCAAATCCCACTTCTGACAACTGGCTTGTGGAGGAATGCCACTAGAAGTCTTTCAACTATCACACTCTATGGGGTTTCTTTCAGCTTACTGAGCTTTGTTTCAAATTTCCCATATGAAAAAAGGAATTTGTGAAGACCTTCTCCTTACAAAAGCTTTTTTATTTCTAAAATGTAAACAATGCTAGATTTCGGATAGAATGTCAGAATGGCCGGGCGGTCTAGGGCGCCAGACTCAAGGGTGCTTGCCTTTCTCAGTTTGAGGTTTCTGGTCTCCAAATGGAGGCGTGGGTTCAAATCCCACTTCTGACAGCTTGTGGAGGAATGCGACTAGAAGTGTTTCAACCATCACACTCTATGGCGTTTCTTGCAGTCTTACTGAGCTTTGTTTCAAATTTCCCATATGAAAAAAGGAATTTGTGAAGACCTTCTCCTTACAAAAGCTTTTTTATTTCTAAAATGTAAACAATTCCAATTTCATTCTCCTCCTAGAATGTGTCTCTTCATTTGCAGCAAGGATCAATGATGTTTACCTTTCTGAGTTGTGAGGTTTCTGGTCTCCAAATGGAGGCGTGGGTTCAAATCCCACTTCTGACAACTGGCTTTTGGATGAATGCGACTAGAAGTGTTTCAACCATCACACTCTATGGCGTTTCTTTCAGCCTTACTGAGCTTTGTTTCAAATTTCCCATATGAAAAAAGGAATTTGTGAAGACCTTCTCCTTACAAAAGCTTTTTTATTTCTAAAATGTAAACAATGCATTTAATCCCAATTTCATTCTCCTCCTAGAATGTGTCTCTTCATTTGCAGCAAGGATCAATGATGTTTACCTTTCTGAGTTGTGAGGTTTCTGGTCTCCAAATGGAGGCGTGGGTTCAAATCCCACTTCTGACAACTGGCTTTTGTATGAATGCGACTAAAAGTGTTTCAACCATCACGCTCTATGGGGTTTCTTGCAGTCTTACTGAGCTTTGTTTCAAATTTCCCATATGAAAAAAGGAATTTGTGAAGACCTTCTCCTTACAAAAGCTTTTCTATTTCTAAAATGTAAACAATGCATTTAATCCCAATTTCATTCTCCTCCTAGAATGTGTCTCTTCATTTGCAGCAAGGATCAATGATGTTTACCTTTCTCAGTTTTGAGGTTTCTGGTCTCCAAATGGAGGCGTGGGTTCAAATCCCACTTCTGACAACTGGCTTGTGGAGGAATGCGACTAGAAGTGTTTCAACCATCACACTCTATGGCGTTTCTTTCAGCCTTACTGAGCTTTGTTTCAAATTTCCCATATGAAAAAAGGAATTTGTGAAGACCTTCTCCTTACAAAAGCTTTTTTATTTCTAAAATGTAAACAATGCATTTAATCCCAATTTCATACTTCTCCTAGAATGTGTCTCTTCATTTGCAGCAAGGATCAATGATGTTTACCTTTCTGAGTTTTGAGGTTTCTGGTCTCCAAATGGAGGCGTGGGTTCAAATCCCACTTCTGACAACTGGCTTTTGGATGAATGCAACTAAAAGTGTTTCAACCATCACGCTCTATGGGGTTTCTTGCAGTCTTACTGAGCTTTGTTTCAAATTTTCAATCTGACAATTTGAATTTGTGAAGACCTTCTCCTAACAAAAGCTTTTTCATTTCTAAAAAGTAAACAATGCTATCAATGCCAATTTCATACTTCTCCTAGAATGTGTCTCTTCATTTGCAGCAATGATGCTGCCTCTAGATTTTGGATAGAATGTCAGAATGGCCGAGCGGTCTAAGGCGCCAGACTCAAGAAAGCTTGCCTTTCTCGGTTCTGAGGTTTCTGGTCTCCAAATGGAGGCGTGGGTTCAAATCCCACTTCTGACAGCTTGTGGAGGAATGCGACTAGAAGTGTTTCAACCATCACACTCTATGGCGTTTCTTGCAGTCTTACTGAGCTTTGTTTCAAATTTCCCATATGAAAAAAGGAATTTGTGAAGACCTTCCCCTTACAAAAGCTTTTTTATTTCTAAAATGTAAACAATGCATTTAATCCCAATTTCATTCTCCTCCTAGAATGTGTCTCTTCATTTGCAGCAAGGATCAATGATGTTTACCTTTCTGAGTTTTGAGGTTTCTGGTCTCCAAATGGAGGCGTGGGTTCAAATCCCACTTCTGACAACTGGCTTTGGATGAATGCGACTAGAAGTGTTTCAACCATCACACTCTATGGCGTTTCTTTCAGTCTTACTGAGCTTTGTTTCAAATTTCCCATATGAAAAAAGGAATTTGTGAAGACCTTCTCCTTACAAAAGCTTTTTTATTTCTAAAATGTAAACAATGCATTTAATCCCAATTTCATTCTCCTCCTAGAATGTGTCTCTTCATTTGCAGCAAGGATCAATGATGTTTACCTTTCTGAGTTTTGAGGTTTCTGGTCTCCAAATGGAGGCGTGGGTTAAAATCCCACTTCTGACAACTGGCTTTTGGATGAATGCGACTAAAAGTGTTTCAACCATCACGGTTTCTTGCAGTCTTACTGAGCTTTGTTTCAAATTTTCAATCTGACAATTTGAATTTGTGAAGACCTTCTCCTTACAAAAGCTTTTTCATTTCTAAAATATAAACAATGCTATTGATCCCAATTTCATTCTCCTCCTAGAATGTGTCTCTTCATTTGCAGCAAGGATCAATGATGTTTACCTTTCTCAGTTTTGAGGTTTCTGGTCTCCAAATGGAGGCGTGGGTTCAAATCCCACTTCTGACAACTGGCTTGTGGAGGAATGCGACTAGAAGTGTTTCAACCATCACACTCTATGGGTTTCTTGCAGTCTTACTGAGCTTTGTTTCAAATTTCCCATATGAAAAAAGGAATTTGTGAAGACCTTCTCCTTACAAAAGCTTTTTTATTTCTAAAATATAAACAATGCATTTAATGCCAATTTCATTCTCCTCCTAGAATGTGTCTCTTCATATGCAGCAAGGATCAATGATGTTTTCCTTTGTCAGTTTTGAGGTTTCTGGTCTCCAAATGGAGGCGTGGGTTCAAATCCCACTTCTGACAACTGGCTTGTGGAGGAATGCCACTAGAAGTCTTTCAACTATCACACTCTATGGGGTTTCTTTCAGCTTACTGAGCTTTGTTTCAAATTTCCCATATGAAAAAAGGAATTTGTGAAGACCTTCTCCTTACAAAAGCTTTTTTATTTCTAAAATGTAAACAATGCTAGATTTTGGATAGAATGTCAGAATGGCCGGGCGGTCTAGGGCGCCAGACTCAAGGATGCTTGCCTTTCTCAGTTTTGAGGTTTCTGGTCTCCAAATGGAGGCGTGGGTTCAAATCCCACTTCTGACAACTTGTGGAGGAATGCGACTAGAAGTGTTTCAACCATCACACTCTATGGGTTTCTTGCAGTCTTACTGAGCTTTGTTTCAAATTTCCCATATGAAAAAAGGAATTTGTGAAGACCTTCTCCTTACAAAAGCTTTTTTATTTCTAAAATGTAAACAATGCATTTAATCCCAATTTCATTCTCCTCCTAGAATGTGTCTCTTCATTTGCAGCAAGGATAATGATGTTTACCTTTCTCAGTTTTGAGGTTTCTGGTCTCCAAATGGAGGCGTGGGTTCAAATCCCACTTCTGACAGCTTGTGGAGGAATGCGACTAGAAGTGTTTCAACCATCACACTCTATGGGTTTCTTGCAGTCTTACTGAGCTTTGTTTCAAATTTCCCATATGAAAAAAGGAATTTGTGAAGACCTTCTCCTTACAAAAGCTTTTTTATTTCTAAAATGTAAACAATGCATTTAATCCCAATTTCATTCTCCTCCTAGAATGTGTCTCTTCATTTGCAGCAAGGATCAATGATGTTTACCTTTCTGAGTTTTGAGGTTTCTGGTCTCCAAATGGAGGCGTGGGTTCAAATCCCACTTCTGACAACTGGCTTTTGGATGAATGCGACTAAAGTGTTTCAACCATCACGCTCTATGGGGTTTCTTGCAGTCTTACTGAGCTTTGTTTCAAATTTCCCATATGAAAAAAGGAATTGTGAAGACCTTCTCCTTACAAAAGCTTTTTATTTCTAAAATGTAAACAATGCATTTAATCCCAATTTCATTCTCCTCCTAGAATGTGTCTCTTCATTTGCAGCAAGGATAATGATGTTTACCTTTCTCGTTTTGAGGTTTCTGGTCTCCAAATGGAGGCGTGGGTTCAAATCCCACTTCTGACAGCTTGTGGAGGAATGCGACTAGAAGTGTTTCAACCATCACACTCTATGGCGTTTCTTGCAGTCTTACTGAGCTTTGTTTCAAATTTCCCATATGAAAAAAGGAATTTGTGAAGACCTTCTCCTTACAAAAGCTTTTTTATTTCTAAAATATAAACAATGCATTTAATGCCAATTTCATTCTCCTCCTAGAATGTGTCTCTTCATATGCAGCAAGGATCAATGATGTTTTCCTTTGTCAGTTTTGAGGTTTCTGGTCTCCAAATGGAGGCGTGGGTTCAAATCCCACTTCTGACAACTGGCTTGTGGAGGAATGCCACTAGAAGTCTTTCAACTATCACACTCTATGGGGTTTCTTTCAGCCTTACTGAGCTTTGTTTCAAATTTTCAATCTGACAATTTGAATTTGTGAAGACCTTCTCCTAACAAAAGCTTTTCTATTTCTAAAATGTAAACAATGCATTTAATCCCAATTTCATTCTCCTCCTAGAATGTGTCTCTTCATATGCAGCAAGGATCAATGATGTTTTCCTTTGTCAGTTTTGAGGTTTCTGGTCTCCAAATGGAGGCGTGGGTTCAAATCCCACTTCTGACAACTGGCTTGTGGAGGAATGCCACTAGAAGTCTTTCAACTATCACACTCTATGGGGTTTCTTTCAGCCTTACTGAGCTTTGTTTCAAATTTCCCATATGAAAAAAGGAATTTGTGAAGACCTTCTCCTTACAAAAGCTTTTTTATTTCTAAAATGTAAACAATGCTAGATTTTGGATAGAATGTCAGAATGGCCGGGCGGTCTAGGGCGCCAGACTCAAGGGTGCTTGCCTTTCTCGGTTCTGAGGTTTCTGGTCTCCAAATGGAGGCGTGGGTTCAAATCCCACTTCTGACAACTTGTGGAGGAATGCGACTAGAAGTGTTTCAACCATCACACTCTATGGCGTTTCTTGCAGTCTTACTGAGCTTTGTTTCAAATTTCCCATATGAAAAAAGGAATTTGTGAAGACCTTCTCCTTACAAAAGCTTTTTTATTTCTAAAATGTAAACAATGCATTTAATCCCAATTTCATTCTCCTCCTAGAATGTGTCTCTTCATTTGCAGCAAGGATCAATGATGTTTACCTTTCTGAGTTGTGAGGTTTCTGGTCTCCAAATGGAGGCGTGGGTTCAAATCCCACTTCTGACAACTGGCTTTTGGATGAATGCGACTAAAAGTGTTTCAACCATCACGCTCTATGGGGTTTCTTGCAGTCTTACTGAGCTTTGTTTCAAATTTTCAATCTGACAATTTGAATTTGTGAAGACCTTCTCCTAACAAAAGCTTTTCTATTTCTAAAATGTAAACAATGCATTTAATCCCAATTTCATTCTCCTCCTAGAATGTGTCTCTTCATTTGCAGCAAGGATAAATGATGTTTACCTTTCTCAGTTTTGAGGTTTCTGGTCTCCAAATGGAGGCGTGGGTTCAAATCCTACTTGTGACAACTGGCTTGTGGAGGAATGCGACTAGAAGTGTTTCAACCATCACACTCTATGGCGTTTCTTTCAGCCTTACTGAGCTTTGTTTCAAATTTCCCATATGAAAAAAGGAAATTGTGAAGACCTTCTCCTTACAAAAGCTTTTCTATTTCTAAAATGTAAACAATGCATTTAATCCCAATTTCATTCTCCTCCTAGAATGTGTCTCTTCATTTGCAGCAAGGATAAATGATGTTTACCTTTCTGAGTTTTGAGGTTTCTGGTCTCCAAATGGAGGCGTGGGTTAAAATCCCACTTCTGACAACTGGCTTTTGGATGAATGCGACTAAAAGTGTTTCAACCATCACGGTTTCTTGCAGTCTTACTGAGCTTTGTTTCAAATTTTCAATCTGACAATTTGAATTTGTGAAGACCTTCTCCTTACAAAAGCTTTTTCATTTCTAAAATGTATAAACAATGCTATTGATCCCAATTTCATTCTCCTCCTAGAATGTGTCTCTTCATTTGCAGCAAGGATCAATGATGTTTACCTTTCTCAGTTTTGAGGTTTCTGGTCTCCAAATGGAGGCGTGGGTTCAAATCCCACTTCTGACAACTGGCTTGTGGAGGAATGCGACTAGAAGTGTTTCAACCATCACACTCTATGGCGTTTCTTGCAGTCTTACTGAGCTTTGTTTCAAATTTCCCATATGAAAAAAGGAATTTGTGAAGACCTTCTCCTTACAAAAGCTTTTTTATTTCTAAAATATAAACAATGCATTTAATGCCAATTTCATTCTCCTCCTAGAATGTGTCTCTTCATATGCAGCAAGGATCAATGATGTTTTCCTTTTTCAGTTTTGAGGTTTCTGGTCTCCAAATGGAGGCGTGGGTTCAAATCCCACTTCTGACAACTGGCTTGTGGAGGAATGCCACTAGAAGTCTTTCAACTATCACACTCTATGGGGTTTCTTTCAGCCTTACTGAGCTTTGTTTCAAATTTCCCATATGAAAAAAGGAATTTGTGAAGACCTTCTCCTTACAAAAGCTTTTTTTATTTCTAAAATGTAAACAATGCTAGATTTCGGATAGAATGTCAGAATGGCCGGGCGGTCTAGGGCGCCAGACTCAAGGGTGCTTGCCTTTCTCGGTTCTGAGGTTTCTGGTCTCCAAATGGAGGCGTGGGTTCAAATCCCACTTCTGACAGCTTGTGGAGGAATGCGACTAGAAGTGTTTCAACCATCACACTCTATGGTGTTTCTTGCAGTCTTACTGAGCTTTGTTTCAAATTTCCCATATGAAAAAAGGAATTTGTGAAGACCTTCTCCTTACAAAAGCTTTTTTATTTCTAAAATGTAAACAATGCATTTAATCCCAATTTCATTCTCCTCCTAGAATGTGTCTCTTCATTTGCAGCAAGGATCAATGATGTTTACCTTTCTGAGTTGTGAGGTTTCTGGTCTCCAAATGGAGGCGTGGGTTCAAATCCCACTTCTGACAACTGGCTTTTGGATGAATGCGACTAGAAGTGTTTCAACCATCACACTCTATGGCGTTTCTTTCAGCCTTACTGAGCTTTGTTTCAAATTTCCCATATGAAAAAAGGAATTTGTGAAGACCTTCTCCTTACAAAAGCTTTTTTATTTCTAAAATGTAAACAATGCATTTAATCCCAATTTCATACTTCTCCTAGAATGTGTCTCTTCATTTGCAGCAAGGATCAATGATGTTTACCTTTCTGAGTTTTGAGGTTTCTGGTCTCCAAATGGAGGCGTGGGTTAAAATCCCACTTCTGACAACTGGCTTTTGGATGAATGCGACTAAAAGTGTTTCAACCATCACGGTTTCTTGCAGTCTTACTGAGCTTTGTTTCAAATTTTCAATCTGACAATTTGAATTTGTGAAGACCTTCTCCTTACAAAAGCTTTTTCATTTCTAAAATATAAACAATGCTATTGATCCCAATTTCATTCTCCTCCTAGAATGTGTCTCTTCATTTGCAGCAAGGATCAATGATGTTTACCTTTCTCAGTTTTGAGGTTTCTGGTCTCCAAATGGAGGCGTGGGTTCAAATCCCACTTCTGACAACTGGCTTGTGGAGGAATGCGACTAGAAGTGTTTCAACCATCACACTCTATGGCGTTTCTTGCAGTCTTACTGAGCTTTGTTTCAAATTTCCCATATGAAAAAAGGAATTTGTGAAGACCTTCTCCTTACAAAAGCTTTTTTATTTCTAAAATATAAACAATGCATTTAATGCCAATTTCATTCTCCTCCTAGAATGTGTCTCTTCATATGCAGCAAGGATCAATGATGTTTTCCTTTGTCAGTTTTGAGGTTTCTGGTCTCCAAATGGAGGCGTGGGTTCAAATCCCACTTCTGACAACTGGCTTGTGGAGGAATGCCACTAGAAGTCTTTCAACTATCACACTCTATGGGGTTTCTTTCAGCCTTACTGAGCTTTGTTTCAAATTTCCCATATGAAAAAAGGAATTTGTGAAGACCTTCTCCTTACAAAAGCTTTTTTTATTTCTAAAATGTAAACAATGCTAGATTTTGGATAGAATGTCAGAATGGCCGGGCGGTCTAGGGCGCCAGACTCAAGGGTGCTTGCCTTTCTCGGTTCTGAGGTTTCTGGTCTCCAAATGGAGGCGTGGGTTCAAATCCCACTTCTGACAACTTGTGGAGGAATGCGACTAGAAGTGTTTCCACCATCACACTCTATGGCGTTTCTTGCAGTCTTACTGAGCTTTGTTTCAAATTTCCCATATGAAAAAAGGAAATTGTGAAGACCTTCTCCTTACAAAAGCTTTTTTATTTCTAAAATGTAAACAATGCATTTAATCCCAATTTCATTCTCCTCCTAGAATGTGTCTCTTCATTTGCAGCAAGTATAAATGATGTTTACCTTTCTCAGTTTTGAGGTTTCTGGTCTCCAAATGGAGGCGTGGGTTCAAATCCCACTTCTGACAGCTTGTGGAGGAATGCGACTAGAAGTGTTTCAACCATCACACTCTATGGTGTTTCTTGCAGTCTTACTGAGCTTTGTTTCAAATTTCCCATATGAAAAAAGGAATTTGTGAAGACCTTCTCCTTACAAAAGCTTTTTTATTTCTAAAATGTAAACAATGCATTTAATCCCAATTTCATTCTCCTCCTAGAATGTGTCTCTTCATTTGCAGCAAGGATCAATGATGTTTACCTTTCTGAGTTGTGAGGTTTCTGGTCTCCAAATGGAGGCGTGGGTTCAAATCCCACTTCTGACAACTGGCTTTTGGATGAATGCGACTAAAAGTGTTTCAACCATCACGCTCTATGGGGTTTCTTGCAGTCTTACTGAGCTTTGTTTCAAATTTCCCATATGAAAAAAGGAAATTGTGAAGACCTTCTCCTTACAAAAGCTTTTCTATTTCTAAAATGTAAACAATGCATTTAATCCCAATTTCATTCTCCTCCTAGAATGTGTCTCTTCATTTGCAGCAAGGATAAATGATGTTTACCTTTCTCGGTTCTGAGGTTTCTGGTCTCCAAATGGAGGCGTGGGTTCAAATCCCACTTCTGACAGCTTGTGGAGGAATGCGACTAGAAGTGTTTCAACCATCACACTCTATGGCGTTTCTTGCAGTCTTACTGAGCTTTGTTTCAAATTTCCCATATGAAAAAAGGAATTTGTGAAGACCTTCTCCTTACAAAAGCTTTTTTATTTCTAAAATATAAACAATGCATTTAATGCCAATTTCATTCTCCTCCTAGAATGTGTCTCTTCATATGCAGCAAGGATCAATGATGTTTTCCTTTGTCAGTTTTGAGGTTTCTGGTCTCCAAATGGAGGCGTGGGTTCAAATCCCACTTCTGACAACTGGCTTGTGGAGGAATGCCACTAGAAGTCTTTCAACTATCACACTCTATGGGGTTTCTTTCAGTCTTACTGAGCTTTGTTTCAAATTTCCCATATGAAAAAAGGAATTTGTGAAGACCTTCTCCTTACAAAAGCTTTTTTATTTCTAAAATGTAAACAATGCTAGATTTTGGATAGAATGTCAGAATGGCCGGGCGGTCTAGGGCGCCAGACTCAAGGGTGCTTGCCTTTCTCAGGTTCTGAGGTTTCTGGTCTCCAAATGGAGGCGTGGGTTCAAATCCCACTTCTGACAACTTGTGGAGGAATGCGACTAGAAGTGTTTCAACCATCACACTCTATGGGTTTCTTGCAGTCTTACTGAGCTTTGTTTCAAATTTCCCATATGAAAAAAGGAATTTGTGAAGACCTTCTCCTTACAAAAGCTTTTTTATTTCTAAAATGTAAACAATGCATTTAATCCCAATTTCATTCTCCTCCTAGAATGTGTCTCTTCATTTGCAGCAAGGATCAATGATGTTTACCTTTCTGAGTTGTGAGGTTTCTGGTCTCCAAATGGAGGCGTGGGTTCAAATCCCACTTCTGACAACTGGCTTTTGGATGAATGCGACTAAAAGTGTTTCAACCATCACGCTCTATGGGGTTTCTTGCAGTCTTACTGAGCTTTGTTTCAAATTTCCATATGAAAAAAGGAATTTGTGAAGACCTTCTCCTTACAAAAGCTTTTTTATTTCTAAAATGTAAACAATGCATTTAATCCCAATTTCATTCTCCTCCTAGAATGTGTCTCTTCATTTGCAGCAAGGATAAATGATGTTTACCTTTCTCAGTTTTGAGGTTTCTGGTCTCCAAATGGAGGCGTGGGTTCAAATCCTACTTGTGACAACTGGCTTGTGGAGGAATGCGACTAGAAGTGTTTCAACCATCACACTCTATGGGGTTTCTTGCAGTCTTACTGAGCTTTGTTTCAAATTTCCCATATGAAAAAAGGAAATTGTGAAGACCTTCTCCTTACAAAAGCTTTTCTATTTCTAAAATGTAAACAATGCATTTAATCCCAATTTCATTCTCCTCCTAGAATGTGTCTCTTCATTTGCAGCAAGGATAAATGATGTTTACCTTTCTGAGTTTTGAGGTTTCTGGTCTCCAAATGGAGGCGTGGGTTCAAATCCCACTTCTGACAGCTTGTGGAGGAATGCGACTAGAAGTGTTTCAACCATCACACTCTATGGCGTTTCTTGCAGTCTTACTGAGCTTTGTTTCAAATTTCCCATATGAAAAAAGGAATTTGTGAAGACCTTCTCCTTACAAAAGCTTTTTTATTTCTAAAATATAAACAATGCATTTAATGCCAATTTCATTCTCCTCCTAGAATGTGTCTCTTCATTTGCAGCAAGGATCAATGATGTTTTCCTTTGTCAGTTTTGAGGTTTCTGGTCTCCAAATGGAGGCGTGGGTTCAAATCCCACTTCTGACAACTGGCTTGTGGAGGAATGCCACTAGAAGTCTTTCAACTATCACACTCTATGGGGTTTCTTTCAGCCTTACTGAGCTTTGTTTCAAATTTCCCATATGAAAAAAGGAATTTGTGAAGACCTTCTCCTTATAAAAGCTTTTTTTATTTCTAAAATGTAAACAATGCTAGATTTTGGATAGAATGTCAGAATGGCCGGGCGGTCTAGGGCGCCAGACTCAAGGGTGCTTGCCTTTCTCGGTTCTGAGGTTTCTGGTCTCCAAATGGAGGCGTGGGTTCAAATCCCACTTCTGACAACTTGTGGAGGAATGCGACTAGAAGTGTTTCCACCATCACACTCTATAGCGTTTCTTGCAGTCTTACTGAGCTTTGTTTCAAATTTCCCATATGAAAAAAGGAATTTGTAAAGACCTTCTCCTTACAAAAGCTCTTTTATTTCTAAAATGTAAACAATGCATTTAATCCCAATTTCATTCTTCTCCTAGATTGTGTGTCTTCATTTGCAGCAATGATCAAGGATGTGTGCCTTTCTCAGTTGTGAGGTTTCTGGTCTCCAAATGGAGGCATGGGTTCATTCCCACTTCTGACAACTGGCTTGTGGAGGAATGCGACTAGAAGTGTTTCAACCATCACGCTCTATGGGGTTTCTTGCAGTCTTACTGAGCTTTGTTTCAAATTTTCAATCTGACAATTTGAATATGTGAAGACCTTCTCCTTACAAAAGTTTTTTCATTTCAAAAACGTAAACAATGCCATCAATGCCAATTTCATACTTCTCCTAGTATGTCACTTCTTTAGCAGCAATGATGCTGCCTCTAGATTTTGGACAGAATGTCAGGATGGCCGAGTGGTCTAAGGCGCCAGACTCAAGGGTGATTGCCTTTCTCAGTTGTGAGGTTTCTGGTCTCCAAATGGAGGTGTTGGTTCGAATCCCACTTCTGACAACTGGCTTTTGGATGAATGCGACTAAAAGTGTTTCAACCAACACACTCTATAGGGTTTCTTGCAGTCTAACTGAGCTTTGTTTCAAATTTCCCATATGAAAAAGGGAATTTGTGAAGACCTTCTCCTTGCAAAAACTTTTTTATTTCTAAAATGTAAACAATGCATTTAATGCCAATTTCATTCTCCTCCTAGAATTTGTCTCTTCATTTGCAGCAAGGATATATGATGTTTACCTTTTTCAGTTTTGAGGTTTCTGGTCTCCAAATGGAAGCGTGGGTTCAAATCCCACTTCTGACAACTGGCTTTCGGAGGAATGCGATTAGAAGTCTTTCAACTATCACACTCTATAGGGTTTCTTGCAGTCTAACTGAGCTTTGTTTCAAATTTCCCATATGAAAAAAGGAATTTGTGAAGACCTTCTCCTTACAAAAGCTTTTTCATTTAAAAAATGTAAGCAATGCCATCAATGCCAATTTCATACTTCTCCTAGAATGTGTCTCTTCATTTGCAGCATTGGTCAAGGATGTGTGCCTTTCTCAGTTGTGAGGTTTCTGGTGTCCAAATGGAGGCGTGGGTTCAAATCCCACTTCTGACAACTGGCTTGTGGAGGAATGCGACTAGAAGTGTTTCAACCAACACGCTGTATGGGGTTTCTTGCAGTCTTACTGAGCTTTGTTTCAAATTTCCCATCTGACAATATGAAAGTTTATGGCTCTGTCCCATTAGCCTCTTGCCATTTTGCCAATTTAAATGTGAATTTACATTATATTAAGAGTGCAAGACTGTTTAGGTCTGAAAGCATCATTCAAAACTTTGCACAACACTAACTTTAATTTGGGCCAAATGTATACCAGCAGTCAATCACATTAAAGAGCCCACAGTTCTGCTGTCCTGAGCAAGGTAGCACAATTATACCAGTAATAAAAACTAATTACCAAATGTACAACTATAAAAGAAGTAGCAATATGATATGCTCTTTGTCTTACGTCTAACTAAATGTATCTACTCAGTGAGCATCTCTCAAATCAAATCAATGCGTCAATGACACAGTTCAGTCATGAAAAACATGGATGGAGAGAAAAGGGCACATGTCAAAGCTTTCATATTTATCATAAAACTTATATTTTAGTTTCTTTGTCACCTAATAAACTCATAAACAATATAGAAATATATGACTCATTGACATTTTGGCAGACACTTACATCACATTCAAGCTTTACTTTACTTTCAATCAGTGTGTATTTTCTAGGAATCAAACCTACAACCCTATATACTATTGCACTGCTAAAGCTGGGGCCTCACCCCAAGATAATCGGTCTGAATTCAGGCCGATTTCTCTCCTTCTGACAATCCTAGGTAAAGTTCTGATTATCTTAATCTTAATGAGCTGACAGACAACCCAGTCTCTCTATTGTCACGAAATTGAATCTATTGTTTCGTGTTGGTAAACATGAATTTCTCCACTTTTTTGTGTCACCAGCACGACTTTCAATATACAGACTGTGTGTGTATGTACACTCATATTTATAACCTGATATCGAAAGAAGTTGATATACAAATGGCTACCCTAACACCGCCACTAAACCTAACATCACAGGGGAAAAGTCAAATCATAAAGGAAACATAGGAATAAGATTGTAGGAAATAGAAATTCACGCAAATAAGCCACCTTGTAAAAAAGGTATAAATTCCCATCAGATTGCATTGATATATATTTACACATTTGATGAAAGGTATCACGTATTAAAATACATTAGATTAAATTTAGTTTAAATATAGTGCTGACACGAAAAAGTTGGGAAATTTGTATCCACCAACACGAAACAATAGATTACATTTCGTGACAATATCACAAATTCTTATGAGACTGTGTTGTGACAGTAGCATAACAATAGTAGTCATGACTTCACCCAATTCCTTTTCTTTTTTAAAACTTTTTTATTACTGCAAGCTATAAATATAACAATATTTTAAAGTTGTAATACACTTGCATCTAGAGCTGTTCCAGCCTAAAAAAATTTAATATCAAAAATTTTCAGAATAAATATTATTGTAAAATCATATAAAATCATATACTTTCATAAATAATATATTTATTAATGTATGCCTATGTATATTAGATATATATTAAATGTACAGTACAAATAAAAAAGGCGCAGTTCCTGCCAATTGTCCACCACGTTTATTCTAAAGTCTCGAGAGATTTTAAGAGATTTTCTGTGTTCACTTTGTTTAAAAATCTGTTTGTGTGTGTTTTTTGTCCTCATGTTTGTGGTCTCTGACATTTTGACCATCTTATGAAATTTAAAAAATCTTTTAGTGTGGCCCCCAGCCTAAGACAAAGCATCATCAGTTTAGCAACAGGAAGACTTAAAAAAATCTTAGTTTTAGATCCAAAAAATGAAAGCTATCAGGGGTTTAAATGACACAAGGGTCCCAATGTGTAATCATACGAATGTCTTCTTGCCTGTTAACACACTGTGACCATACCAGAAACATGTAACAATGGAAATGACTTAGTGGAGCACAAGGACATTTTTATGTCACCGTGCTGTATCACATCTGTTGTGTGAACACAGAGCCAGACAAGGTGCAACATTGCAACATAAATAAAAGTTTTTTGTACAGAATTCATTGCAGCTTGCTGGGTTGGACCAAAACTATAAATAACCTGAAAAAGACATCTTTTCGAATGTGTTTTCGAATGCTAAACGCCTATACGTTGACACGCATCAGCACGTTGTTCTCCATGAAAATTCAGCATATCATAACATGACCGACACCCGAGTATAATAAAGATGTTGATGTCTAGGACAATGTTATTTGACACGAGTCAGTAAAGTACTCAGGTATGCACCCTTGCATGCATTTTCAGGGTTCCTGAATGTCCAAAACTCCTTCCACAATGTGAGCACTTGTAAGGTTTTTCTCCAGTATGAGCTCTTTGGTGCCGTTCCAAGTCACAAGCCTTTCCACAAACAGCGCACACGTGAGCGTTAGAATCACTTTGTATCTTCTGGTGCTCTTTATGAGTGTATATATTTGAAAAACTCTTTCCACAAACAGAACAAATGCAAGGCTTCTTGGGTACATGACTCTTCAAATGTGTTTTTAGGACTGATGCCAAAGTATATTTTTTATTACAGTGTTCACAAGCAAACAACCGCACTCCAGAGTGATAGCGCAGATGATTTGTCAGAGTGCTTGCCTGTATAAAACATCTTCCACACTGAGGGCAGGTGTAAGGTTTCTCTCCAGTGTGAATTCTTATGTGTTTAACAAGACTTCCTTTTCGAGTAAAAGTATTTCCACACTGAGGACAGGTGAAAGGCCACTCTCCAGTGTGAATTCTCATGTGCACGTTAAGACTTCCTCTACGTGTGAAACTCATTCCACACTCTTGAGAGGCATAGGGCTTCTCTCCAGTGTGAATTCTTATGTGACTCTTAAGGTGACCATTCTCTTTGAAACTCTTTCCACACTGATGGCAGGTATAAGGCTTCTCTCCAGTGTGAATTCTCATGTGACCCTTAAGGTGACCGTTCGCTTTGAAACCCTTGCCACATTGACTGCACGTGAAACCATTTTTGGATCTTGTTCTTTTTGCTTTTTTAGACGACTGTGAATGAAGACATCTCAAGTTATTTGCAGATACGAAATTATAAAGTGTCTGATGTTGCTCCTCCACTTCATTCGATTCTTGACGTTCATCTTTCACAACTATCAGATCTAAAATGAAGAATGAAAAAATAAAACAAAAGGTCAGGTGACTTTCATTTGATTTCTTGTGTTATTATACAGCTCCTATAATTGTCTAACTACAAGCATATAAACGAAACTCCTTGAGCTTTGTTACCTTATGCTACCTTCATGTGGTCTTGGAAATTTGATAATTCCCACTTCTAAAGTCATGATTCCAAGCTGGTTGTGTTCAGGTCAGGCGTTTTGTTGTTGTTAAAGAGCTTCTGTGTTAGAGAATGTTCTGTGTTAAAGAGTTAAAGAGCTTCTGATTTTTAAGTGCCTACTTTAGTTTTGGAGTGTCCGACAACAAGTTTATGTACATACATGGTGTTAAAACACTATTACTTCGTAATAATAAGCCGTTTTTATTACCTTACTTCTTGACTGACTCTCAAATGATTCGTTCCGTGATTCATCGGTCTAATCCCCGCCTTTCCACTAGCGTAGTCTGCTGTGATTGGTTTAGCGCGTGTGTTCAAGTTTTTGCGAGCAGCTGGGGACTATTTCTAGAGATGTAGCTACACGGAGGTTAAAGACTCGGACGGGTCACGACTCGTTCGCGTGATTCAGAGTCGACTCCCATTTTTACAAGTTCACCTTCGGATTTACAACTTTGGCTGACTGCTTACTTTCAAACACGGCAACATTACACAATGCATGAAATGTATTGTTTATGATCTCGTGGAATGTACTCTTTAAGAATGAAGATGCCAGATCCATGCTTGCGTGTGTTTTGGGAAAATGTCATATGGAAATAGTTTTCAACCATACACCATTATCATACTATCTGGTCAGATTGCTGACTTTTCTAGAATATTGGCAATACATGCCATGTTCAACGAGTATAAAAATATGCTAAAAATGAAACATATCTGTCACAGCAGAAATCCTTCTCCCACCCGCCTTGTTTAAAGTTTAAGGTCCGCCCATTTTGGGATTTGGGTATCAAAATTATTACCCAGTGCAATTTTGTACCTCGGAAACTCATATTCCTGATCATCCCGAGAGCATGTGAAGGCAGCAAAAATCTACAATCAATCAACCAACCAACCACCAATAATAAATATTTAAAAAACAAAAACCGACCTCTGTGTGCATCTGTATTTTTAATTCTGCATGGACTCCTGTCTTCATTTTCCTCCGTAATGAACTCCATTGTTAGAATAGTATTGTAGGATAGTGTGCTCGTGACATCTGGAATGTTGATACTTAAAATAATTCAAAGTATACTTCTACTACTTACTATAAACGTCCCACGTTAGAAAATGTATGTGTGCTGCGTTACACACACAACGTTTACACGGTATCCATGGCAATTCCGATGAAATGCGGCCGGTGGTCAGATCAGGACGTATAAAAAACAAAAAGGCTATGCTAACACATATTTACTTTACAATCAGAGAAAATAAGTTACTTCTTTGTACATACGTGCTTTCGAAATTATGAAAAACGTTTGATTTATTTCAAACTCTATTTACTACGAGCTCTGCACTTACTGCTTGGGCGCCGCCATGTTCTCGTGACGTCGTACCTACTCCGCGCATTGGCCGAGACTGTCCTCGCTGTACCAGGCAGAAATGGTTCGAACACAATACAAAATATGTTCATATTTAAAAAAAGAGAATTATTATTGTTAAAAATTTATATAAATTTAAATGTAATTATCAAATTTCTGAAGACGTAAGAATTCCAAGTAAGAATTCTATTAAAAAGATAAGGCTACTCTGAACATTACAACAATGACAGTTCAAATTTCTTTGAAAAGCCCAGAAAGAAGTATGTGATCAAGATATATATCTCTAGAAAAACTTTAACAAAATAAAAGAAAATAAATCCCCTGGTAAAGATGGCCTTTTATATTTCAATATAGCCTATATTGGAATTTGTATTATTAATTTTTTAGGAAGCTATTGAAAATGGTAAACTTCCTTCAACTATGTGTCAAGAACTAATTACACTACCGAAACCCAATAAGGATCGCTTTGTTACAATACAAGACCCATAACTTTAAGCAATAATGATGCTAAATTATTGGCTCACATTTTTGCAGAAAGACTAAAGTTATGTCTGGACACAATTATAGATGAATTTCAGTCTTGGAAACACATCGGTAATAATAGCAGATTAATATTGAATTTATTCGATTACAATAATTATATAACAGATAATAGTTACATTTTATTTGTAGACATATAAAGCATTTGACACTGTAACACTGTTATTTTTAATTGTATTATTTATTTATTGGCATTTTTTGGCTTTGGTACATATTCTAAAAGGGCAATAAAAACCTTATATTATGTCTGCAATAGTTCAATAAAACTTCTATGGGGAACAACGCATGGATTTAACATCTTCAAAGGTATAAAACAAGGAGATCCCGTGTCTCCTTTTTTATTTCTTTTAGTAATGCATATATACAAAGATTCTTAAGGATTTTCAGATTTTGGAAAAAATAAATTAAGTGTTGTAAGTTGGCTGCCAATACAGCCATTTTTTTAAGGCTGAAATGCGGGTAAAAAAAATATTAATGGTTTAATCAAAGACCTTTGCAGACGTTTCGGGTTTATATCAAAGATGATAGTGTCCATTCAACTAAATTTAAAGGTATCCCTATCAGGGATGAAGTAACATGGGTATTAAAATTGGTAAAAATCAGTCAGATAAAGTGCAATTTAACTTCCAACCTATTATTTCCAAAGTTAAAAATAAATTTGTTATGTGGCTTGTGAGAGATTTATTACTCAAAGCAGTAGGCTACATGGATTTTATGGATTATATTCGATTTTATTTAATTTTCTATGGAAAAACAAACAATATGAATAAAAATATAATCGCTACAATCAAGGGGGTTTGAATGTAATTGATTTTCATTCTGCTAATCTAACTTTCAAATTGAACTGGATAAATGATTTCATTATAAATAAAGACAAAATTGTTACGCCGTCAGTCACGACCCCCACGTCGTCTCGCACCCCATCATTTGAACACTACTTAAGTTTGCACTTTTGCCCTGGTTTTTGATGATGAAAGTGACCTATTTGTCACATATGACAAATCACCATCACGTGAATACACACACACACAGAGCAGTGGGCAGCACTGCAGCAACCAGGGGTAAGGTGCCTCGCTCAAAGGCACATCAGTTGTTATCTGCCAGTACTGAAAATCGAACCGGCAACCTTCTGGTTACGAGTCTGACTCTCTAACCATTATGCCACAACTGCCCCCATTCAAAGTCAAAGACCATTCACAACTGCCCCCATTCAAAGTCAAAGTCAAAGACCATTCACAACTGCCCCCATTTTGTTCAGTCTTGTTGTCTTCCCCGTTATATGCTGTACCTCCACTGGTTTTGATTACTTACCCGTTTGTGGATATACCTGTTTTTGATTACTTACCTGCTTTTTGTTACCTGTTTTTGGAATACCTGCCTTGTTTTTGCAAATAAACCCCTTAATTTAGAGTCATCCCTGTGGTGTGCTCTTCCGTCTGCCACATACCCTGACAAAAAATATGGTATATAATTGCCATACACTTCTCCTGACGTGTTAAACAAAAAAGCAATAACAAACCAAATGCAATAACACTTTACCTACATGAACATTAGTTTTAAAGAAAGTAACATTTTAATAAATAAAATAAAGCATAAAAAAATTGCTAATTCATTGTTACCCAAGATTATGCACTCCACATAGTATGTAATATTATGTAATAAAATCTAAGATGGCGGCACGTGCACATCACGAGGCTCAGAGTCTCTCCAGTTTTTGCATTTATGCAGTATTTTTCTTGCTCATCTCAGGTCTGTTCGTGCAGAACAGCTGTGCCTTAACATCGTACACCCGGCATGAGCTATTGGATATTGGTTTGTACTACATTTCGTTGCCTTGTATATAAAGTTGGATCTAATCTAATCTAATATTAAAAACACTTGATCGTTTTTCAAGTGTATGTATTGAAGTTTGTCGCAAAGGTCTCTCTATCTTCTTTCCATTTAAGTATTTATTCATTTATTGTTTCATATGTAATGGTCACTCTATATTTATATTTAGTAGTAGTAAGTATAGTAGACCATCCGGGAATCTTCGATCCCCAGAGCTTTCTTTATATGAATTCTTTGCCTTATTCACATTTAAGTCCCACATATTATTATAGATAGTATTGTATTTATATGGATTCAGAACTGTTGCATTATTCTAAATAAATATACTAGTGTCTGCAAATAAATGTAGACAGTTTCACAAACATTTTTTAAAGTGCATTGTAGATTGTATAACCAACTGTAGAAATGTAAAACACAAAAATGCATCAATAATATTAATGAAGAACATCATATATAAAAATAAAACACTGACAGGGACCACTTTTTCAAATTATGTACTTTTATTTAACTAAAGTTTTAAATGATTATTATTTACAAAGTTCCAGCCAATACATGCGCACAATGAATCTCGAGGCTGTTAAGGACATATTTGATCTAAAATCCAGGAGAAATAAGGTCTAGATCCTTAGAGTCATCTGTAAATATTTGTACTGCACTATAAAAAGTACGATCAAAAAGAGGAATTACAGACTTAGCCAATGGGGGAAATTTTTATGTTACTTAATCCCAACTTCTGCGCTTCCTTATTGGCATTCCAACCAGGCCCGGCTCCACGGGGGGGGCCAAGCTGGGCCTGTCCCACCCAATCAGAAGCTTAGCCCACCCAGAGCCATTGAGAGAGAAGGCTTGTTTGGCTTCATGCGGCGCCGCAAGATCCGACAAGCGGATGACATCAAAGTACCGCAAGAGCGACTCGAAAGCAAACTTTTAATGGTTTTTCAAATCGCTCTTGCAGTACTTTGACGTCATCCACCTGTCGAATCTTGCGGCGCCGCATGAAGTCGAACAAGCCTAGTGGCTCCGTGAAGCTCCATTGCTGTGAAAAATCGAGATGGTAATCACTGCAGAACCAACTCCCCCCACTTTATAGCCTATAGTTAGCTGCAATTTAAAATGTAAGTTGCAACCTATGCTCGCTAACATCTTAGCAATTCTTACAATGTAAGTCTATATATTTGATTAATAATGTAGTCAAGATATTCATAATTAATTTATGCCTGTAAGTAATGATCACAGAAAATATATGTTAACCCAACCCAAAACCTTACCCTAAACCTAAACAATAAACCTATAATAATTTGGATGAAAATGGATAAATAACGTTTAGTCTTTAGCAAGTTTCTTTTTCTGTCAAAAAAGAACTTTATTTACGACTCAGAACAACACAGAATCTGTCGACCACTCAAACTGGATCTGGATCCAACCCCGCCCCCTGGACCTTGTGTTCTGAGAATATTATAGTGATATGAATAGTTTTTTATATGCCCTGTTTTTAATAAATCTAAACTAATTTGATACAGGATGTGATGTGGGGTAAAAAAATTAAGTATTAAAATTGTAAAAATACATCTTGTGAATATATACATCAGTGTAAAAATAACAGTGTACATTTTTATAATTCATAAAGTGAAATTTCTTTTGTAAATAGTTTGTTTATAAGACCTGCCCCTTCGGGGGAAAATAAATATACATATATTAGAAATGATCATTAAAAAAATCAAAAATATTAAAAGTCAAAATAGTTATAAAAAGGAGGATTAAAAAACCCAAACACAACAACAAACAAACTTAACAATTGCCATAAATGTGTACCAAAGGATTTTCCCCGTCCCACCTGGAAAATCACTTGGCCCAAATTTCATCTCATATCTGGAGCCGGGCCTGATTTCAACCAAAGCTCGATAACTTTTTATATTCATATTCCCAACAGTCCTTAAACACCATTTTATCTGGATAACTTTCCGAGTGTCCTTTTATACTAATCCAGTATATCATCTTTAACTTGAACCTTCAAAACTTTTGAGGCATCTCTCTTATCTCTACTTAAACTGTTGTTATTGGAGATGATCTAAAAGCTCCACAACAAATAAACATTAGGCCCCTACTTGAGATTTAATAGAGAATTTTTATGTGCCCCCGCCATTATATTGAAAAGCATTAATAGTCATTAAATTGATTTTGGTCAAATTAAGGCCTTAAATGGCATTAAAAAGCATTACATTTTCATTCTGAAGGCATTAAAATTATAGTAAAATTATAGTAAGTTTTCAAGAAAAAATACACTACCTCTAATGCTCATTGAATTGCTCCTGTTTGATTTCGTGGTATTGTAGTTCTTTCTTTTTACAAACAGGATTCATTCAATTCAATTCATAATTTTATTTATATAGCGCTTTTCACAATGAGTATTGTTGCAAAGCAGCTTTACAGGAGAAAGCAACAGAAAAAACATAAGGTAAAAATTATTAAACCTTTAAATTAATTTAATAAAATAAAATAACTATAAAACTATAAAAGCAGTCTCCCGGTGAGCAAGCCAACACGGCCCTGTGGCGAGGAACCCAAACTCCAAATGATAAATATATGGAGAAAAAAACCTTGGGAGAAACCAGTCTCAGTTGGGAGGGCCAGTTCTCCTATGACATGTCACAGCTGTACTAAGTGACTTTGATTAACATTATAGAGAAAACGATTATCATAGAGAGCCTATTAAATGTAATAGGGAAATAGATTTTGTTAAATTTGTTATAAGGAATGTTATATGCAGAAAACGGAACTGTGATGGCATAATGTAACTGAATGCAGCTGTGACTTCAAACTGCTGTCATGTGATGTAAGTTTAGCATTTAGTACTAAGTATTGTAATACTGTTAGCATTAATATGACAACAATTAGACCATCATTGATCTTGGTTGGTGATGGGGTTGCATGAGCTGGAGCTGGGATGGTCAGTCAGGCAGAAGGTTATCGCAGGAGGGTGGAACCGGGTGTTTGGCTGGAGCTGCTGTAACCTCTAGTTAGGGATGACATAAGGCGTTCATCCGGAAGCTCTCCTCACCTCAGGATGACATCCGTCTGGACCTGGTGTAATCTCTCCCTACCTCGGGATGGGCATCCCGAGGGGGGGAAGAGAAGAGACTCAATTAGCGTAGCTGCTGTTCTTAATATTTTATTTGGTTTACAATTCAAGCATTATGTGAAAGCTTGGCTGAAAAAATATGTCTTTAATTTTAAATTGGGAGACTGTGTCAGACCCCCGAACAGTAACAGGAAGGCTATTCCAGAGTTTAGGCGCAACGTATGAAAAGGCTCTACCCCCTTTGGTAGATTTATTTATCCTAGGTGTTATTAAAAGTCCGCAGATTTGAGATCTTAGAGAGCGAGCTGGGTTGTAGCGTGATAGAAGCTCTGTTATGTAGGTAGGAGCTAAACCGTTTAAGGCTTTATAAGTATGAGAAATGGGTCTATAGTTCTCCAGTAGGGAAGTGTCTTGTGTGGGTTTCTTAAGCAGCGGGGTTACCCGGGCCTGCTTGAATGCAGTGGGGAAAATTCCTGTATTAAGAGATGTGTTGATGATATGAGTGAGCGATGGTAGGAGTGTGGGTGAGATGGCTTGTACTAGATGTGAGGGGATGGGGTCTAACGGGCAGGTGGTTGGGTGAGTAGAGAGCAGAAGTTTAGAGACATCATCCTCTTTAAGAGGAGAGAAAGAGGAGAGAAGATGGTCTGCTGTGTGTATGTGCGATGTGAGATCATGGATGGGTGGAGCTGAAAATTGTCTGCTGATAGACCTAGTTTTGTCTGTGAAGTAGCTGGCAAAGTCATTAGCCGTTAGGGAGTTGGACGGAGGTGGTGGAGGGGGACAGAGGAGAGTTTTAAATGTTTTGAAAAGCTTGTGGGAGTCTGAGGCGCTGCTAATTTTGTCATGGAAGAATGCAGATTTAGCAGTGTGAATGTCTGCAGAGAAGATAGAGAGTGAAGCTTGATACTTACAGAGGTCAGCGATGTCTTTTGTTTTGTGCCATTTCCTTTCAGTCGCTCTAAGTTTAGCCCGGTGTTCCCGGAGGGTATCGGACAACCAGGGACTGGAAGGAGTAGCACGTGCTGGCCTGGAGGAAAGAGGACAAATAATGTCTAGACACGAGGTTAGTGTTGTGAGAAGTGTGTCTGTGGCAGAATTAACATCTAGTGATGCAAAGTGTGTGAAGGATGGAAGGGAGGTTTCTATGACAGATGAAAGATGGGCAGGAGAAAGGGAGCGCAGATTCCGCCTAAATGAGACTGGCAGAGGAGCTGGTGAGTTGAGGGAATGCAGTATTAAATTAAAAGTGATGAAAAAGTGATCAGAGACGTGCAGAGGTGTAATCACGGTGTTTTCTGTATCACAGCTGCGTGTGTAGATAAGATCAAGTTGGTTACCTGACTTATGGGTACCTGTGGTGGGGACTAGTTGGAGATTGAAGGAAGTAAGCAGTGAGTGGAAGTTTGAGGCATAAGGCTTCTCTAGGTGGATGTTGAAATCCCCAAAGACAACAAGCGGCGAGTCGTCCTCAGGGAAAGACGAGAGCAGCATGTCTAGTTCTTCTAGAAATTCGCCCAGTTGACCAGGGGGGCGATAAATAACTACAATGTGGAGTTTTAATGGAGAAGTAATAGTTACGGCATGGAATTCAAAAGAATTGGTGTTGACTACGGAGGGGTAGGTGGAGATCTTCCAGTCTTTGGAGATGAGAAGACCGGTGCCACCACCTCTCCCATGCTGGCGGGGAGTGTGAGAGAAAGAGAAATTACTAGAGAGAGCTGCAGGGGTTGCTGTGTTCTCAGAAGTAATCCAGGTTTCAGTTAATCCTACATTACTAAGAGCAGAGTGGGAAGCAAATGCAGGGATGAAGTCAGATTTATTAACAGCAGATTGACAATTCCAGAGACCAATGGAAAGAGAGAGTGGAAGAGTAGAAGAGGTACAGATGGTGCGAAGGTTGGCAGGATTGCTCCATCTTCCTCTCGTGAGAGAGTGTCGTGGGCGAGAGACCACAGAAATGAATTGGAAACACATGCTGTGCGAGTAAGGATAGAAAAGGCGAAAAAGAAATTGAGAGAAAAACAGCTAAACCTGTGATAAGGACTGTTACAAGATGGACAGCCGAAGCAGAGCGGGCACTCAAAGCCTGCTTCGACTGTACTGACTGGAGTGTATTTGAAGCTTCAGCCACCCATCTGGATGAGCTCACAGATACTTTCAGTTTCTGTGAGGATATGTGCATTCCTACCAGGACATTTGTATCATTTAATAATGATAAACCATTGTTTACATCAAAACTCAGACAGCTTCGTCATGCCAAAGAAGATGCCTTCATTAGTGGGGATAAAATCTTGTATAACCAGGCCAGGAACAGACTAACAAAGGAGATCAAGGTGGCTAAAAGATCCTATTCTGAAAAACTGCAGAACCAGTTCTCAGCCAACGACACGGCGTCAGTCTGGACAAGTCTGAAAAACATCACAAATTACAAGACACCTCCCCCACAATATTTGGAGAATCAACAACTGGCAGACAATCTGAATGTGTTTTACTTAAGGTTTGAAAAGCCCAGCATCACACCTCACCCCCACTCTGACCTGCGCCTCACACAAACATCCACACCTCCTGCAACCCCTTCAAAAAACAGAAGACAAGGAAAGATCCAGGCCAGATGGTGTTTCACCTGCCTGCTTAAAAGCCTGCGCTGACCAACTGGCCCCAGTCTTCACACAGATCTTCAACAGATCTCTGGAGCTGTGTGAAGTCCCCGGCTGCCTCAAACGCTCCACTATCATTCCAGTCCCCAAGAAATCCCAAATCTCTGGACTAAACGACTACAGACCGATCGCTCTCACGTCTGTAGTTATGAAGTCATTTGAAAGACTGGTGTTAGCATACCTGAAGGACATCACTGGGCCCTTACTAGATCCTCTTCAGTTTGCATAGAGGGCAAACAGGTCTGTGGATGATGCAGTCAACATGGGACTGCATTACATCCTTCAACATCTCGACAGACCCGGGACCTATGCAATGATCTTATTTGTGGACTTCAGTTCAGTCCACTTTCAACTCCATCATGCCTGGTCTCCTATCACCCAAACTGACCCAGCTCTCCATACCAACCCCAATCTGTCAATGGATCAGCAGCTTTCTGACAAACAGGCAACAGCTAGTGAGACTGGGGAAACTCACATCTAGGTCCCTCACCACCAGCACTGGCTCCCCCCCTGTATACTTCTCCCTGTATACAAACGACTGCACTGCAAAAGACCCATCTGTCAAGCTCCTGAAATTTGCAGATGACACAACCGTCATCGGCCTTATCCAGGATGGCGATGAGTCTGCTTATAGGCTAGAGGAACAGCTGGCTGTATAGAACAGCTGGCTGTATAGAACAGCTGGCTGTATGATGCAGTCACAACAACTTAGAGCTTAACACGCTCAAAACAGTGGAGATGATCGTGGACTTTAGGAGAAACCCCCCCAGCCCTCCCCCCACTAAACATCATGAACAGCACTGTGGCAACAGTGGAGTCATTCAGGTTCCTGGGCACCACCATCTCTCAAGACCTGAAATAGACCCATCACATCGACTCCATTAGGAAAAAGGCCCAGCAGAGGCTATACTTCCTCCGCCAGAAAGAAGCTCAACCTGCCACAAGAGCTACTGAAACAGTTCTATTCTGCCATTATTGAATCTGTCCTGTGCACATCTATAACTGTCTGGTTCAGTTCAGCTACCAAATCATACATCAGTAGACTACAGAGGACAGTCAGGACGGCTGAGAAAATCATTGGTTCCCCCCACCCAGCCTTCAAGAACTTTACACCTCCAGAATGAGAAAAAGGGCAATAAAAATCACTTTGGACCCCACACACCCAGCTTACTCCTTATTTGAACTGTTGCCCTCTGGATGGCGCTACAGAGCACTGACCGCCAGAACAGTCAGACACAAGAACAGCTTTTTCCCTCAGGCTGTTTCATGTTTAAAGAAGAAATGCTGATACTGACCATTGTACATACTGAACGCAATTGAACATGTAAAAAATACTTTTGTATCTGTAAATAACATCTCTATAACTATTGCACTATACGTCACTATACATCTGTACTGAACTTATCAAAATGTGTTGTTTTCTTCATATGACATTGTAAGTTGAACATCCTTAAATAATCTCATAATGCACATCTGTAAATAGCATGTCTATAAACTATTGCACTATGTCACGTTATGCCTAGTATATTCACCCCATTTATTATTACTGTACTATTCTTTATTCCTATCTTAATTTAATGTCTGTTACGTCTTATGTTTACACTTATGCATGGAAGCTCCTGTGACCAAAACAAATTCCTTGTATGTGAAAACATACTTGGCAATAAAGCTCTTTCTGATTCTGATTCTTTTGATTCTGAAACAAGATTCTCAGTATCAGGACTTAATCATCTGATATCTAGGCATTTTTACAACATTCACTTCACATTCGCTTCTTAAAACTGCCCACAAGTATTTAAGTTGTGAATGGTTTGTATCTTTAAGAAACAACAATATACATTTCAAAAGGCATTATTCTTTGTAAAAAAAGAAAATCTAATAAAATTCTCCCCAAACACATTCTCAGAAAAACTTAATGTAAACACTATTTATTAATTTACTATTGTTAAAGGAAAGTGGTTTGAAAGTGTAGAAGATTTATTAACCTAAATCTAAAGGAATCGCATACAATCTAAGCCACCATTATAATTCTCTATATATGTGGCTACAGGTCTTTCTTCTAAAACCCCCACCCCTAAAACCTCCATCAGACCTGTGTGCCCATCCCCAAACATTCTATCTATAAAATGCTTGCCCTTAGTAGGCCAAGACAGTTCTCTCCTATGCAGGTCCCTGTCCTCTGCAGTGCTCTGTGGGAGGGCCCGGCCCTGCATATGGGGCAGTCGTGGGCAGTTCACATACATGGGGCAGTCGTGGCCCAGTGGTTAGAGAGTTGGACTCATGACCAGAAGGTTGCTGGTTCAATTCTCAGGGCTGGTGGGTAACGGCACCTAACCCCCACTTGCTTGCTATACAAAATGTACCAATGTATAGTACAATGTAATGTAAGTCAACTTTTGGATAAAAGCGTCTGCCAAATGCATAAATGTAAATGTAAAATGTAAATGTAAATATGGGGGGCTCGGCTCTTTATTGGTTTAGTCAATAAAAGTCTATCTGATGGAATCAAAACCTGACTCGAGTGGTTAATGAAGAATGGCAGAAAGAAACCACAACAAAAGGTAAATGAAAACAAAGTTGGATTTTCCATTCATTTCTTGCTTTGGAGCCACCGACGCTGTCTCCACTATCCACACCAACCATATCATCCTCCATTTCCGGATCACTACCGGAATCTACGCTACTTCCTTCCATCAGCTCTCCAGTCACAATCCAGCTGTCATCAACCACGCCAACCCTAATCCGCTCGACATTTAGAAATCTATTTGATCTACAACTATGTTTTTCATCACCTCAATGTTTTACAGCTTTAAATGTTTTATTGGATCCATACAAGATCATCTTTTATCTCAGAATGTCTAAAATGATGAAACAAATTAATCATGTAAATGAAATGCCATCTAGTGGTTATCGCTAATAACAGTCACCATCAATAGATATCTCACAAGAAAATGAACAATGTAGTTACCAAAACCGTAGTAACTCTGTCAGAGATCAATTGTTTGAACCAAGTTGTTTCAGCAATATAGTTGATGATGTCACACAGGTGGAGTAATAACATCTACAAATAAATAAGTTCAGATCGAACTGATGTCAGATTATTGCTGTAAACAATGTACATTGCAATTAAATATTAAGTTTGTTATCTTTATTTTGTTCTCTGTGATTTTATTTCAAATTGTTTCGTTCATTCGCAAGTTTCCTCCTACTTCACTCCGCCCAGGGATTCCCCCAGGGTCCTAGAGCCTGTAGGACTTGCGCACTTTTCAAAAACAGCGCTCCCTGATAGCAAACTCAATCTGTTTGACGTCTATTTGATGTCTGTATTTACATCTGCCATACATAGTTTGATAGTTTATATATTTTTAAGGAACATACAGAGAAGGAACAAATAAGGGATTTAATACAGCCTACACAATTAGCAATGTAATCAAATATATATACACAACACAATTTGGGTAAAATACACTGGTGAGCATGTTTAAACAAACATCTCAACAAATCTAGACTTTATATAACAAAGATATGTATAAATATTTACTCCGTAACCATGTAAAGACTGTGGGGCATGTCCTTTATTATATGCACATGTCATATTGGGGCAAGGGGGGCTTGGCCACGCTCCGCCTGGGAGGGAGGAGCTTCCGTCCGGAGCACGGAGGGCGGTGAGTACGTCATGTGTGACGTATAGCAATAGCAGAGAGGCTATCACGTGTGGATTGTTTTTTTGTTTCTGTTCGTTTATCGTTTTGAAGAGTTTACCTGAGTTAATAAATATTATTTGGATCTTATTACACCGACCCTGCCTCTTTCCTCCGCATAAGATTAACTTTGTTACACTGGTGCCGAAACCCGGGAGGAAGGAGGAACGCCGCTGCTATTATGCAGTCCCCGCCAGTCACGCTGCTTTCGGATATCATTCAGGCACTCGCTGGTCTTCATGCTAAACAACATTGGGCCTTCATGGAGCAGGAGAGGAGGTTTGAATCTCTCCTGCGGGCCCAAACAGAGGCATTACATTTCTTGGTTGAGAACTGTATGTCCACATGTACAGTAATGTTCACATTCTAAAGCATTCCGGTAAAAGCAAATCAGTTTTTTTCCTTTAGATTAGATTAGATTCAACTTTATTGTCATTACACATGTACAAGTACAAGGCAACAAAATGCAGTTTAGGTCTAACCAGAAGTGCAATAGCAGCAAGTGCAGCATATACAGTGGTTGCATAAGTTACATAAATAAATATTACAGAAGTAATTTACAGATGGAAATGTACTATGACCATAATATACATATGTCTCTTACTATAAACAGAAATGAACAGATGGATATGTACTATAAACATAATATACAGATGTCTATTACTAAAAACAGAGATTTACAGATGGATATGTATTATGAACATAATATACAGATGGCTATTTCTAAAAACAGAGATTTACAGATGGACATGTACTATGAACATAATATACAGATGGCTATTACTATAAGCAGAAATTTACAGGTGGATGTATACAATAAGTTAGGCTATGGTGAGCAGCAGTGCAATGGATATAGAGTAGTGCAAATAAATTATGGACAGAAGCTAAGTAACAGTGCAATGGAAGAAGTTATTGCATATTTCAGTTAAAGTGTAGGAGTGCAAGATGCATAGTAAACAGTCGGTACTGTAAATGAACAGTTGGCAGTGCAAATGAGCAGTCTAGTAGTGCAGATTAACATAAATGTTATGTATAGACAGTCCAGTAGTGCAAATAACAAAGTGAAGTCAGGTGTGCAGTGAGGGGGGAGAGAAGAGTGTAGTAGTATATGAGGGGCAGTGGGATCAGCAAGGGGCAGAGTTCAATAAAGAGACAGCTCTGGGAAAAAAGCTGTTCTTTAGTCTGCTGGTCCTGGTCCGGAGGCACCTGAAACGCCTGCCGGAGGGCAGGAGAGAAAACAGTCTGTGAGCAGGATGAGAGGAGTCCTTAAGAATGCTGCGAGCTCGACGCAGACAGCGTTTCCTCTGGATGTCTTCCATGGCTGGAAGTGGAGTCCCTGTGATGCGCTGGGCGGTTTTCACCACCCGCTGCAGTGCCTTGCGCTCTGCAACAGAGCAGCTCCCATGCCAGACTGAGACAGTTGGTCAGAATGCTTTCTATTGCACAGCGATAGATGTTCACCAGGATAGCCGAGGACAGCTGATTCTTCTTTAGTGTCCTCAGGAAGAAGTTAATTGCTAAACTTGAAGACCTGGGCATTAACACCTCCCTACGCAAATGGATTAAAGACTTTCTGACCAACAGACCACAGCAGGTGAGATCAGGCTCCATCTGCTCCACCACCATCACACTCAACACTGGTGTACCACAGGGCTGTGTGCTAAGCCCCTTCCTCTAATCCCTCTTCACCTCTGACTGCAGGCCTGTGAACGGATCTAACTCCATCATAAAATTTGTGACAATAACATCCTTAACACCTCCAAGACAAAGGAGCTCATTGTGGACTTCAGGAAAGAGTCAAGAGGCTGTTGGTTGTGCGTGTCTGTGGCCTGGAGCAGATTTGGATATTGTGCTGTTCGATCGTGGATGTGTGCATTGTCTGTTTTCAACCTACACTGTAAAAAATATTTCCGTAATTTTTAGGGAAAAATACCGGCAGCTGTGGTTGCCAGTAAAATTCTGTAAAAAATAGGGGAAAGCACGTAAACAGTGATGAAGTTCAAGAACTTCAGGGCAAAAACATCAAGCTGTGATTTAATTTATTTCATTTGAGTCTTTTATATTGAGAGCATTTCTTTACATACTATTAAAACATTCACCTAATGCATAATAGTGAAAATATTACATTTCCTTCACATATTTCCGTTTATTTCTTTATAATAATTGACAGTCACTTTTAAACAAAACAACATGCAGCATGACATCAGAAACCTCTTGCCTGACTTTGACTTAAACACAGACTCCACTCTTCAGCATAGCGGTGACTAAAAAACAATTTAACGGTCAGAAAAGAAAAATTCCGTAGTTTGTACAGAAAAATACCGGCAGCTGTGGTTGCCAGTAAACTACCCTAAAAATACGGGAACATCCTGTTTTATTCATCCAATCAATTCACAGAGGAAACCATGAGCCACACCCACTATTCTTCCTCATTAAATATTTAATTTAACTTTGAAATATGTCAGAATAATGAAGACGATCATAACTTCTGCTTCACAGGGACTGCAGCATAACATCAATGAATGTTGTTTAAAATCACCGTTAACATAATTGTCATAGTAAATAAAAATAAAAGGAGATGTAAACAGGAGCTTTAGTCTGGTTTTCATTATTGTGAATACTCAATTAAAAGCAGTTTTTTATGTTTTGACATTTTTTAATAACAGTGTGAATGGGCTTAAATTTGAGAACAGCAACAATCATTTGAGAAAAGTTTTTGAGCAGTTTGGAAAAATCTGCTTTTTAGTTTGAACACAGACATCAAGAATCAGTGTATGAATCTCACAGTGGTGACCATCAAATGAAAAGCTTCATGCCGCAATGCATCCTGGGAGACATTAATGAGTTTTTCTACTTTGATGGTACCCAGAATGCCTTGCGTTTATCTTATGTGGTCGTTTTTGTGGTCACCATTGATGAGATTTACATTTACATTTACATTTAGCAGACGCTTTTATCCAAAGCGACTTACATTACATTGTACTATACATTTGTACATTTTGTATAGTAAGCAAGTGGGGGTTAGGTGCCTTGCTCAAAGGCACCTCAGCCGCTAACCGCCAGCCCTGAGAATCGAACCAGCAACCTTCTGGTCATGAGTCCAACTCTCTAAACACTGGGCCACGACTGCCCACTAGATGAATAGGTTTATTATCTACCTATCTACCTATTCAATAGGATGAATAGGAGATGAATAGGTTTATTATTGATATCTGCTAGTCCATTTCTATCTGTAAATCACGTGTTGTAAAGTCTCTCAAAATATCATTCTGTCAGTCTCATTCTTAACATCAGTGAGTATAATAAAATAATTTTAAAACAGTGAATAAACCAGTAGATGACAACTCTCATGACAAATAACATGATGACAATTTCTCTTAGCTCTTCCACCTAAACAGAT
>JAOTQM010000549.1:0-48630 GCA_026939265.1 Oreonectes daqikongensis
AACTCATTCTGGACAAAACTCTACACAAATCCTCATGTATCATAATTATTTAAATTGACAAATATTTGGCTCTTTAAACTTTTGCAAAGTCAAGTATAGTTTTATAGCACTTTTTACAATTTGCATTACATCAAAGCAGCTGAAAAAAAAAATTTACTTGTTGAACACACAAAATAATTTATAACTTTAAAAGTCAAATGAAAAATAGAAGGTAAAGAAAAAACAAATACAAATACAACTCTAATGGTATTATTGCAAGTCTTACAAAAGATGAGCTAGAATATAGTTAGATATCAAGAGTAAATTTGCCAAAACCAGATAAGTCCGTATTTTTAATCATGTTTTATTGTGCATTCCAAGGAATATCAATGACTGTAACCTCTGTTCCCTGATGAAAGGAATGAGACGTTGTGTCGACAGAAAGGGTTTGAACTAGAGAACCTATCTCTTCCGAGAGGAATTTAAAGGCCAATGAACTTGGCGAATGGCAACAGCATGCCAGTCTCCACCCAGGACTTCCGGGTATAAAAGGAGGATGGCGTGCGCATTCATTTATCTTTGTACTGAGGAACCGAGAGGCTTCTCCCAAAAGCATGCAGACAAGCGTTGTGGCATGATGGACGTTGTGTGGTCGGGCAAGAAAGGTCGGGCCTGATGTCTTTGATCTTCTTGAGCTCGTCCCGTCAGGGCCGCTTCGCCGACTTCTGGGGCAGCTGCTAACAAGGAGCAGACGCTCTCCTCTGCGGGGCTCTACATCTCTGGGGGGCCGTCTGTTGGGAGGGCGCCAGTACCAGAGGTACTTCGCTCAGGGCTTCAACGGCCGATGGCAGGATGTGTTTGATGGATGATGAAAAGTCCTCCACAGTGTCACCAAACAGCCGTGCTTGCGAGATGGGCGCATCGAAAAAGTGAACTTTTTCAGCATCACTCATCTGCGCAAGTGTGAGCCAAGCAGACGGAGTGACGCAACTTCTCTTAGAAGAGAATTTGCTCAACATGTAAAGAACAGTTCCGAAGAACAAAACATCCTCCTTTAATACCAGGAAGTCCGGGGTAGAGACTAGCTTGCGGTTGCCATTCGCCAAGCTCACTGGCCTTTTTAAAGTCCTCTCGGAAAAGATAGGTTCTCAAGTTCAAACCCCATCTGTCGACACTAGGGCTGTACCAGAATATTTGATTATTCGAATATTCGATCGGTGGGTTGGCATTCGATTTTCAATTTTGAGATTCGAATATTCTTTTTTTTTCTCAAACACCTGGCATCCCCCAAAACGGTTCTCATTCACGCCTGTGAATATGAATGGCCCATCATGATTTAATGGATAATTATTGATATTTCGTTTAGTTTCTTTATTAAGTTAATTTAGAAAATACTTTGGAGTATTTTTTGTTTCTGACTCAGGTTCTGAATGCATAGTTTGATTGCCGACTGCGCTGGAGTGCACAATTGTAAATCAGATATATTTCGTTTCCTTTCTTTATTACATTAGTTTAGAAACATGTTTTGAGTATTTGTTTGTTGCTCAGGCACAGAACGAGCCGACCGAGCCACAGACGCGGATTTTAACGCATGACGGGCATGAGTCTGTTTATATTTCTCATTCAGATTCAGCTGTTACTGTAAGAAAAAAAACTTTGGATACGTGTGACAGTGACATAAAAAAAATCTATTTTGTGATTTATTATGTGTTCAACTTTATGTGTCAGATCTGCTTATGTTATCAAAATAACACGAGAGCAATAATGAAATGTGCTTTGCGACAGATTGATCTGCGCAGCGCTGCATGATGTACGACAAACCTAATATTTGAGCAGGTTAAGGACCCGGTAAGGACACAGGCTGCATGTCACTATGTCACATGTATGTAAAGTGACAAAAAGACAGGCTTAAGCTGAATGAGCAATATAAACAGACTCGTGCCCGTCATGCGTTAAAATCCGCGTCTCTTGCTCTGTTGAAAATCAAACAGGTTTCTGTGCCTAAGCAACAAACAAATACTCAAAACATGTTTGAGTAATAAAGAAAATAATAAAGAAAATAAACGCAATATATCTAATTTACCATTGAAACAAATCAAAACAATTTTAATGGCTGCATTAGTTTAAACGTTATAACGTCATTCACGTTATGCATTTAAATGTGCATTCCAGTGCAGTTGGCAATCAAACAGTCACAAATAAAAACCCAGTTAACACAATTACGTTGTGACGACGTACCAGGACCGGACCATATTCGTCGCCACAACAAACCAAATAATGTTCCAGCAACGTAACTTTGTGATTCCCATATTCGTCGTGACAACGTTACATTGGACATTACTGATACGTGGTGATTACCTCCTGAAGACATACCTGGAACGGATCATATTCGTCGCAGCAACATTCAAAATAACGTTTCTGGGACGTGGTGAGCAAGTCCTAATGACCAAACAGGCACGTTGTTAAAATCGTTTGTCTAATTTAATTTAAATGCATACTATCCCTCACATTGAGGATTAAATTAATTTGTGATTTAATCTGTGCGTTAAAGATTTAATTTTATGCATAATTGGAGTAATTCTCCATTCACATTTGTGTAAAACAAAGTACAACTATTAATAATACTCAACACACATCACAATAAGATATTTTAGCCTATTTAGATACTGAAGTAAGTTAAATGACATAAATAACCAAAGACTTCAACACAATATAGAGGATTTAAAGCAGATATTTATTGACATAGATGAATAAACATATTTAAGCTTAACATTATTTCCTTGTCTTACCACATAAGTTTAGCGGGATGTTCGTTTTTAGGCTACAACAATCAATTCTTCTCTTCGGTTACACTCACAGGGTCCGTTTATTTAAATGCGCCAAATCGATCGAAAATCACAAAAGTAAGTGTTACTCTCACATATGTAAGGTATAAAGTAAAGAAAGAATATTAATAAACCGCTAAAATAATATGTCAGGCGGTGAGGTAAAAAGAAATGACCGTTAACGTTTAAAATAAACGATGCCAGCGCGAGAGAACGCACATGCTGGAGAGGCGCGCGCACACATACCAGTATCTTACTGAACTCCTGTTTAATTATAATTAAACTCAATTTTATTATTTAGCTGTGAAAAAGGATGTATAGCATTCGTCTTGAAAATATAACAGATTTTACTCTGATCATACATTATCCATTTAATAACACAATGAATAGAAATTATTCATTAATTGACCAGTGTCCAGGTTATTTGAACACCAGTATACCACGTCGCTACAACGTTCTCCATGGGATTAATTCACAACGTTATTTGAGGACATGGCAACGACGTTACTGGAACGTTAGCAACAATTCTAAGAAATGTAACGTTGCCAAGACGTCCTCAGAACGTGGTCACAAAGTAATGTCACGGTGACCAAATGAAGAAGAACTGGCGACGTCATCAGAATGTACTGTGTTTGCTGGGAAATACTCCAAACAATTTTCTAAATTAACTTATTAAAGAAACTAAACGAAATATGAATAATTTGACAGTAAAAACAAAACGGAACTATTTTAATGTAACTGTTCTGTAGTGTATTAAATGTTTATTAATTCTGAACGTGTCGCATGCATGCCCGTATTGAACCAAAATGCTACACTGCACTCCATTGGGTCTGCACCAACTCCCTCCGAAGCTCCGAATATTCGATGTTGATTACTATCGAAGCTCAAAAAATGGTATTCGGACCAGCCCTAGTCGACACAACGTCGAAGTGACTGACAGAAAAAGAACTGAGGTTGGGTTGTCTTGAATAAGTTATTATAAAAAGAGTTTACACAATTAGCAATGATCTATGTAAATGGAAAAAATAACGTTTAGAAGAAACCAGACTTGACCAGGAAAGCCAATTCTCTGTTGGCATAACTTCTTAAACTTTTGTGAGTGCAGAAAAGCGTGAAGACAAAAAGATATTACATAAGGCATTAAGTAATATAAAAGACAATCACTTACTTTGGAAAGGCTCTTGGCCTGTGAGGATGACCCAGACTACAATGGCAAAGCTGTAGATGTCCGATTTTTCAGTGGAACGGGTGTGGATGCTTTCTAGGTGTTCTGGGGCCATGTAGCACAAAGTGCCAGAAGCATGCATATAGACATTCTTGCCCAAACGACTCTGTCGACGAGATTCCTCCCTTGTCAGTTTGCTCCATGCTTCAGATTTGGCCAGGCCGAGGTCTGCTATCTGACTCAGAACAAACAAAAACACATTTAAATAGAAATATAGTATTTTCCATGCAAAGACAACTTTAACTAGCAGACTAACGAACAAAACAAAACAATTGTTGTGTCCATTAAGTAATCCTTTACAAAGGTTAAAGTTAGTGCTGTAGTTGAGACCACCTAAGACCAAGACCAGAGGGTTTTCGAGACCAAGTCAAGACCAAGGCCAGCACTGTTTGTTGCTCGGAACACACAAAAGTTCTAATTTGTTCTAGATTTGTTTGGAACTAGATCAAATAAAACAAAATCTTGTGTTTGTAATTGTGTCTAAAATGTAAGTCACTTATTAACTAATGGTTTATGGAATTCAATACTACTTTGAGTCAAGCAGACCTAAAGAAAACGTTTATCCAAAAATGACCAAGCCAAATTTACGCACCCAAACTTGTTTGACTTTGTTTCTTTCATGAAACACAAATGTCACAGCCTTAGTCACTAGTCAGTTCTGTTAAATGGTTAAAAACAAACTCAATAGTTTAGTAATGTAAGACACAATTACAAAATCAGAATAACAAGATACCATAAGATCTTTTATCCTTTTTTAAACCTTCAAGTTACAACAGGAGGCCTCCAAAGACACTGGTGACCTGGAGCCTCATAGGACCACAATCTAAAGGGGTCATATGATTAAGCTAAAAGGAACATTATTGTGTATATTTGGTGTAATACAGTGTGTTTCTGTGGTTTACGGTTCAAAAAACACATTCGCTTTTTACATACCTTAAATTACTGTTGCTCCTTTCTGCCCCTGAAACCCGTCGATATTTACAAAGCTCATTGTTCTGAAAAGTGTGGTGTTCTCTGAATGGCCAGCTACCCAATGTGGAAATGTTACGCCCCTTACTATATTTGGAACATCAGCTTCTAAAGCATACAACAACACCTCAGGGAGTACAGTTATGCGTTCTTTGCGTATATATTTGGGCGGTGTTATACAAAGCTTACCACACAATGACATAGATTTGTGGGGCGTGTTTACATGAGCCATTTTAGGCAGTTCTGGAGGAGCCTCCGCTTATAAATAAAACATATCTTTTGGTTTGAGTATTTAGCAATTTTATGTGTCTATAATTTTATATGCATGAACAACTTGCAACACACCAAAGATACATGAAAACACGAAATCACGTCATTAACCATTTTATCAGGCTATGTAAAACTTTACACAGCTTTTTAACAAAGCTGATATTTGGTTGGATTCAGATATACTGTAAGTCAGAAATAACGTTTAATACCTTTATATGAAAATGACTGTCCAAAAGAATGTTCTCTGGTTTAAGGTCTTTGTGAATAACCTGGTTCTCCGTGAGATAAACCATTCCTTCCAAGATTTCCACAAGGAACCGCCCCTTCAGAGATAATGGGACAGGCATCTAGTACAAAAGTATGATCAAATAAGTCAAATTTTGTCACAACAGCTTGCAGTGATGAGAGAAAGCTCATAATCATAAATGTTATTCTAAACTCGATCTTGTGGTGTAAAAGTGACACAATAAAAGTGACTCTGATATTACCGCCTGAAGCATGTTAAGCAGATTGCCTTTAGGAATCAGCTCCATGACTAAAGAGTAGTCACCATCCTCCAAAATGATGCCCAGTAGCTTGACAACTCGTGGATGGTTTAATCTGCTCATCAGACTGCCCTCATCTAGGAGAGATTGCTTCTGTCGGCTTGACACAAATGCAAAAAAGAGTCAACATACAGTGATTGATGTAACCAAAATCTGATTTAGTTGTTGTTCTTTACTGTTTAATGATTCAGCAACATACTGGTTTGTCTAAATAGATTGTAAAAATTTGTAAATTATAACTGTTGTTGTGGCCATCAACATCATAAAAATGAAATATATCTCTTCTAGTGGTGGTACAACATATATCATTTTGCGACTATATATTGCAATGCAAAAAATGAATGTTATGTATTGTGAAGCTATGGTGATTTTTACAATATGACATTTGTTTATTCTATTAGATATAATGTTCTAGTGTTTGTTGTGCTTTTTCTGCTATTAACTTATTTATGACAGACCTATTCATTGCTATTGATACTTTATTATAATGTTATTGGTATTTTATGGTGTCTGTACATTAAGCATGTATAAGTTCCTCACACAGTTCCTCTCATGTGCCAGTCAAATATGCCTCATACTGACCCATTGCGTGGAGGTCCAGTGTATACAGTCTTCAGCACCACATGTCCCAGTGTTTTATGATAACACAGGTAAACTTCTCCAAAGCCTCCATAATCCAACAGCTTTTTCCTAATCAGGTCTGTAGACTTCATAAGATTCAGGCTTTCAGTTGCCATCTTTGTGCTGAAATGAGAATTGCCTAAAAGCACCACAAGTAATATAAAAAAAACATGAGATTTGATCAACAACCGGATGAAATCGGCTGAAGACAACTTCGTGAGCCATGTATTAACGTTATAGAATATTGCGGAAGTACCAAAGGTTAACTTTATACGTTGCTGGTACAATAAGAACACGGAAAATCAGTTCAGAGCGGTACATCTATACCAATATCGTTAAATATGTATAATAACTTTTAGTTCTGTTTATTTAAGAGGAACAAAACGTTTTTGCTACAATAGCAGTTAATGTATGGCTTATCAAATGAATGAAAACAACTTACCCTATTTGTTTTGTTGACTCTTGTCGAGATCGATTGCTTCGTTAAAAGTGATCAGAAGAACAGTGTAAGTTAATACAGCACATAAAGTTACCGTGTGTCATAACGCCTAGCTCTATTCACTTCCCTGCTTCCGGGATATTGATTTACAAGTGAAAGTAAGAATGAGTTAGGCATACATAATCAACACCAGATAACAAGATTGTCAGCTCATGTGATGCCTGTTTATTGGTTCTAATACATATATTAATAATAATAATGGCGAATGCAATGTGTTGTTTAATTTTCGGACTATTTTACCTTTTTTAAAGTTGTATATTAATGTAAATATATCGTATCTCATATATCGACCAGTTCTCTTGGAATCACAGTTCAAGGGAAACTAACCGGTTTTCCTGTCATGTTAAAAAGTATAGCCTACAATGTTCAGCGAGTAGTTTTATATCTGTATCTTTTAATTGAATTTAAAGATTTTTGTTCACTCCAAAACAGCCAATTTATCATGACACACGCAACAAACGTTTCGACTACATAAGATCCATATCTTTATTTACAAATACTTGGATTACATCAAGTTTTTGAACAGTTTAAATGTGTTTCTTTACGTATCTTATTGTGTACTGTGCCTTTAAGAGAGGCTTGTCAAAAAATGAACACACTTGAGCTTATGGACGTACGTAAAGAGTTGGAGCAATAAACGCATTTAGCGATCATTAAAACTGTCGATGTAATCCTGGTCACCAGATTTGTTTACTTGAATTTCTAGCTGTTGCAAACGCTGTGACATGGGGAACGGAGTGAATAAGGTACATGGCTTCCCGTTTCAGCAAATACGTTTTCAACTTTAAGGAAATGCGATCATGTGGATGTTGTAATTGTGATAACCACACCGCAAACAGCATAGACACAATACAGCTGTATTTTTGTTGCAACTTAAGCGTTTTTATTAGAGGTGTTGAGTGCTACTGTTGCTACTGCTCGCTGTACATATATAGGGCTAGCGAACCAACCTCGATTAACCCTAACTTCAGTCAGACATCAGAATGACACATTCAATGTCAAAACATGCGGGTGATGTTACTTTTCTAAATATTTTGATTTATTGTTTTCTCAAAATTGAGAAAATAACAGACGAACTTATCCTGGTTCGTAACTTAACGATAACTTATCCACCACAATATCCTGGTAACCGCATAGCAACGATTGTACAACCCTTTAGAACATGCAAGCAAAGGCTAAAGCCTGCTCATTGCTATGACAACCACCACACTAGTAACGACATTGCAACGTGCTAACAACATCTTGAAACATCTACGCAACTGCATAAAGGCCTGGTAACAAGTGTGTGTAGTTAGCAATAGTAACAAAGGTCAAGTTTTAAGTGTATTTGATGTTGGACCTGGATATACAGATAGGCATTCAAATGTACAGACATACCCAAAAGTACTGGCACCCTTGTAAAATAAATCTGCATTGTTTCTCGTTTTAATTTTTGATTAAAAAAATTACACAATTCCAACAATTCATTAAAGCAAAACAATTGGAAGTGTGGGGAATATCATTCTGGTTCTTTTCTCCAATACATGTTGGCCACAATTATTGGCACCCTTGTATTTAATACTTTCTGCAAACTCTGTTTGCATGAAACATAGCTCTGAGTATTTTCTTTTCAGTCTGATGAGGTTTGGGAATACACGGTCGGTGAGTCATCTGAGTCCATTCCTTCGTACAGAATTTCTCCAGATTGTTCAAATGTTGGTGCTTCCTCTTTTTCGGTTCATCCCACTTCTTTTCTATAGGGTTCAGATCAGGGAACTTGGATGTCTATGGCAAAATCTTGATTTTGTGTTTATTCACCCATTTTTGTGTTGAATTTTACATTTACATTTAGTCACTTAGCAGAATTTGATAGTTGGTTTGAACCAGTGTCCTGATGGAAGATCTAACCACAACCAAACCGGCGACCTACTGGTTAACGAGTCGGACTCGTAACCGGAAGGTCGCCGGTTTGGTTCTTAGTTCTCAATGCTCTGGGTGTTTGTGTGTTCATGACTTGCAGTGTGTGTGTGTTCACTACTCACTGGATGAGTTAATGGCAGAGGTCACATTTTGGGTATGGGTCACCATATCTGACAAATAGGTCACTTTCACTGAATAACATGTCCGAGTCCTCTGGTATAAAACTAGGTCCACAGTGATGAAGATCCGGTGGTATATTTAACTGTGGATATGGGGCATCTTTTATCCCTGTGTGCACCAAACCTCTCTTGTGTTTCTACTGCCATTTCATATGGCCATAGAACCCTGTCCTGGTTTAAGTTCCAGTATGGTGGAGTTTGTGTTTGCATGAGAGCAGAACATTTCTTCTTTAACAGTGACCCAAACAACTTATTTTTTTGACACAAAATTTTTCTATCTGTGATATTTGAAGAGTCTTTGACCACTCAAATTATATTTTTGCTGTGCATTAACACAATAGTAGACACACATCCTGATTTTCAACATTTTTAGTCTATTAAAGCTACTTAATTATTGCCCTGATGTTGGAAATGGGAATTTTTAAACCATTTCCTTTTAAATCCACATTTTTTTTGTGTAGCTCAACAATCTTTTGCTGCACATCAGAACAATATTCTTTGGTTTTAACCATTGTGATGAATGATTAAGGGGGTTTGGGCTTTTTGTTACTAATATTTATTCTCCTGTGCAACAAGATTTGAGAAAAAAATATTTTTCAAAACTTTTATAGTAATATGTATATATATATATATATATATATACATATTACTATAAAATATTGAAAATTATTGGAAAAATACACTCAAGAACAAAAGCTGCTATAATGTGTGCTCACTGCACACACAGGCAGCAGATGTTCCTTCTTTGCCAGTTCAGTGACATGGCTTGTGAAATCGGGACTGGCCTGATTTTTTTGTGGTTAACCAAAAACCCCTGTCATCCTGCTGCCCTGGTCATCCCTATATCTGACAATTTGTCCACACTGTCAGGCATGCCAAAGAGTTGGTTTTGCGTATCAAAAAACCTTCAAGTTACTTTTAAGTGACTACACTCAAATCATTTTGAAGCTTATTATAGTCAATTTAATATAACAAGAATATATTTATACATAACTGTATTTAAAATACATATTAAGGTAATAGCATTTTCTGTATGTAGGTCCTGTATTATTTGGCTTTAGTTGTAATTAAACAAACTTGCTTGTGTTTCGCAGGTTCTGCCAGACTTATACTTGGGTAATTTTAAAGGTAAGAATGGAAATTATAGATTCATTAAAAGAGTTTTTAAATAAAATAATACATGTTTTTTTTTTCTTTGACAGATGCCAGGGACCGGGAACAATTAGCTAGAAACAACATCACACACATCCTCTCCATCCATGATACTGCCACTCCAATTTTACAGGTCTCTAAGTAGTTATCCTTATTTATTGGCTCAACGATTTAGAAAAGCTTTCCCAGTTGTGTAAATTTTTGCTACGTTTGCAAGTTGGATGACTGCACTTCTTGTGTTTTTTCTTTCATACTAATTTAATACACAATATGTATGTGAACCCCTCTGTGATCTGAGTGTCATCAATGTAAAGTCTGAAAAAAAAAAATCTAATGTTAGTCAACAGTCCCCCACCCCCAATGAAGCACTCTTAAAAAAATGTAGTTCCGCCTTGTTCTTTTTTCCATCACTAAGTGTACCTTTGACAATGCACTTCAGACCATGCGCTTAGATTCTTAAAATAGAAACTTGATGAATGCTTCCAGCAGAGCATTATTTGATGTGACTGCAGCAATGCTTATGAAATATATAATTGTAGTGAAAACTTGTGGCCACTACATGTCTATTGGTTATGTAAACTGTGAGATTGTTCAGAATACGAAAAAATAGACAAAGGCGGATCAAATTAGTTTCTCCTAGACAGCAATGAAATTCGACTTTAAAAACTTGGCTCATTTCTCCTGCTTCTTCAATTTGAAAAATGTTTCTGCTTTTTAGTGTTATGAGAGATTTCAACAATGTTTTAAATGGTACTTTAAATTGTCGAGACATGTTTGATAAGACAAGTTTGCATGTCTCAGGTAGGGTTGGGTATCATTTGAATTTTAAAGTAAAACATTTAGATATCAACCTGTGTGGTCATTTAGCCTGCTTATTGACTGGTTTACAAAAATAATCTGTACATTTTTGAGCAGCGTTTTTAACAATACAGTTAATTTGACATATTTGCCAATGTATGGTAACCTATAGAAATGTGTATATGAAATGAAATCCACGGAGTTGTGAACACACACACACACACAGCTGTAGCAGTGTTATAATAAATGATAGCGTTCAGATTTATGTAATCCCGCAGTTTAAATACATGATAAAACTATAGTTTCTATAATAAAACTATGGTAAATTTAAAATATGGTTACTATAGTTAAAATATGGGTACTCTTTGGGGCTTTTAATGAGATATCTGCAGATTACCAATTTCTGGCCAAAAATGTGCATTCAGGAATTGATCAGAGGAATTGAAATTGAAATTTTATATCAAGTGTCTGATTCCAACCTTTCATTTTCTAGCTGGAGTCTCAGTATAACCATTACTCATCATTTCTCATCGCATGATTTCAAATCATAAAATGTTCTATCCATTAAAAGATCTTTACTGCTTGTCGATCCTTGCTGCCTACGTTACAGCAAGAGGCTGTTATTATATAGTTTTTTTTCTGTAAAGATAAAGACTTATTAATATTGAATGTTCATTTATCTTTGAATATACTGTTGCCAATAAATAAAATAAATATAAATCTACAGTAAGTTAACTGGCAAACTGCTGCATAAACTTGAATTCCATAAAGAGCTAGTAAAGTTTGTAGGTAATTTTTGTTACCGATTTTGCTGCATCCACTCATAAAAAATGTTTTGATATATTTACTGTAGGAATTTTATCTTCATGGAACATGATCTTTACTTAATATCCTGGTGACTTTGTCATAAAAGGAACATCAACAATTTTGACCCATACACTGTATTTTTGGCTATTACAGGGTCACAATAGCTCTAAATAATTAAGTGAAAATAGAGTCTCCTTAATGTTTTAACAATACTCCTTGTACAAATAATGTTTTATTTCAAAATAAATTATGGAATCGTTTTGCTCTTTAACTTTATAAGTGGAATACCTGGCCATGTTTTGTTTGCAAGTGTTTCTATGAGGTGAGACCTTTATCGATGTCTTGGTGGAATCAGTTTGTAAAAAAGAGCCATCAGAAAAACAATATGTGCAACAACAAACATCTTGATGATTTAAATCTATCAAAATAAGTTAATTCATTCTTTTGTACATGTAATTTTTGCAATACTGTTTTAAAATCATCCTACAATGCCCCTCAGGAAGTTATTTGAGAGAATGCACCCAGTGTGCAGAGATGTAATCCAGGCAAATTCTGAACAGGATTGATGGTTTTGTCTAACTGTTTTGATGACTACATAACTGTCGTATTTATTTTGTATTATTTAATTTTACTTGATGAGTGGAAAACATTAACAGTAGGTGTGTCTGAACCTTCGACCATGTGTTGAAGAAGATAAGATAATGAAATCTTTACATTATAATTTATTATTTGTGTGTGTGTGTGTGTGTGTGTGGTCCTGAACCCTACGGTATGGGGACAAAATGTCCCCACAAAGATGGCAATATCCAAAATTGTTGTTTGGACATTGGAGATTTTTTGTCCCCATGAGGAAACAAGCCTATAAATCATACATAAAGATAATTTTTGAAAATCTAAAAATGCAAAATGTTGTCTATGATCTTTAGGTTTAGGTGTAGGGTTAGGGGTAGGGAATAGAATATACAGTATAAAAGTCATTACGCCTATGGACTGTCCTCACGGAGATAATAAACCAGACGTGTGTGTGTGTGTGTGTGTGCTTTTGGTTTTTATATGCCAGTGGGGACGTAAACCTGAATACACAACAACCCGTGGGGACTCGTGTCACTGTGGGGACCAAAATTGAAGTCTCTACAGGTACAAAAGCTTATAAATCATACATAAAGATAATTTTTGAAAATCTAAAAATGGTAAATGTTTTCTATGATCTTTAGGTTTAGGTGTAGGGTTAGGGGTAGGGAATAGAATATACAGTTTGTACGGTATAAACATCATTACGCCTATGGAAAACCCCCACGGGGATAGAAAAACCAACATGTGTGCGTGCGTGCGTGTAATTTTTACAATTATTAACATACATTACTATCTTTCATCCCTTTGTTTAGGAGATAACTTATCTTTGTATTCCAGCAGCAGATGCACCCACACAAAACCTGTGAGTAGGCTAAATACAGTATCAAAAGGGCATGTTTGTCAATTTCTTTCTGCCACCAGTGGGCAGCACTGTGTCAAGCTAAATTTACATGTGTATTTCATGAAGCACAAGTGTTTATCAAAGGTTTGATATTTACGATAACACATATTGTTTTTCGTGTCCATAACCCCAATTTGTGATCTTGTTATTTCATGTCATTATGGCTTGACACACCTCACAGCGTGCATGAACTGTATGTGAGTGCACATATTCGCGTACACACTTCCTCTTGTGGCACTCCAAGTGCAGGAAGGAAGTTATGAGTTGGGTTCTGCAGTGATGCCTTGGTCTTGCTACGTCTTTATTTATATCCCCCCCTTTACCATCAGGCCTCATGTCACTTCTGTGAGCCTGTGAAACCCTGCCATGCGAAATGTGAAACTGACCCTCTTTAACCAAACTGGACAAACCCAGCCCTTTCTCATCCTGGTCCTGTCAGAAGGATGAATGTTCTGGAGGAAACACTGTTGTATCTGCCATGCTGCATGCTCGAAAAAACCACAGTCAGATCTCTTGACAGTCATTCTCTGGGCAATGTTAAACTACAGTGGATTTGGACCTGTAACATTAAACGTTATAATTTGTTAATATAATCAAAATAATTCATGACTGTATCCTTATATTGCATATCATGCATGCTCATGCTTGTACTGTGTTGTAATATGCCACAAACAATACATATTTAAAGGAATAGTTCGCCCAGATTTTTATGATATTTATTTATTATTATTTGGTTCAATTGAATCGAACTCAAGTTTGTTTCCCCTCTTGGTGCGGATCTTTTGGGCAGGTTTGAATACAGCAATCGCACTCGAGTGCAGACCAAACAACCGTACCGAGACCCAGCTGAAAAGACGCTCTTGGTCCAATTCCAAACTCAAATTCGAACCTCAATCAGACCCAACTGCAGAAAGCACTGCATTTTTTAAGTTAACAGGCTCCCATTGTCAAAGTTGCATAATGACAAGTGTTGTGTTTGCTACATTCAAAAGAAAAGAGTTGCTAGCTGCGTCTCAATTCGAAGGCTGCATCCTCTGGAGGTTGCATGTGTCCAGGTATACTGGAGAGTCAAGACATCCAGCTCTCACCAGCTAACAACTGGAGTTCCTCAGGGATCAGTTCTGGCTCCTCTCCTAATTTCTATATTTACCATCTCCCTGGGTTCAATCATTATGGCCCATGGGTTCTCATACCATTTTTATGCAGATGATACGCAGCTTTACCTCTCTTTTAAGCCAGATGACCCCACCATCTCTGCCCGTATCTCTACCTGCCTTCTAGACATCTCATCTTGGATGAAAGAGCAGCACCTCCAACTCAACCTCTCCAAGACAGAACTCCTTGTTATACCAGCCCACCCACCACATCACCATTCAGCTTGGATCCTTAACTTTAACACCCACCAAGTCAGCGAGGAACATGGGGGTTATGTTTTATGACCAGTTAAAATTCACCACTTACATTGCAGCAGCCACTCAAACATACAGGTACATGCTTTACAATATCAGGAAAATCAGTTAATTCCTATAAGAGCATGCCTCTCAGCTTCTAGTCCAAGCTCTGGTCATATCAAGACTGGACTACTGCAATTCTCTTCTGGCTGGCCTTTCAACCAATCCAGTCAAGCTCCTGCAAATGATCCATAATGCAGCAGCACGTCTGGTGTTCAATCAGCCAAAAAGAACCCATGTAACACCCCTCCTGATTTCACTTCATTGGCTGCCAGTCACCACCCGCATCAAGTTCCAATCGCTAACAATGGCCTTCAGAACGGTAACAGCAAATTCACCACTCTACCTTAACTCACTGCTCCAGGTCTACATCCCTTCCCATCACCTTCGGTCTGAAAATGAGTGATGCCTGGTTGTTCCATCACAACCAAATCGCTTGCACTTTTACACATTCGGTTCCTCTGTGGTGGAATGATCTATCAGCCTCCACCCGGGCTGCAGCATCCTTCACAATCTTCAAAATACAACTCAAAGCGTACCTGTTTCGCATTTATCTGACTAACCAATAACTGACGGAAAAAAACGAACTATTTCATGTTCTTTATTCTCTCCCTTGCTTATTTCAGCTTTAATCCTCCTAGTAACATAGCCTTGTAAACTATGTTTTATGCTCTCCTACTTGTAAGTCGCTTTGGATAAAAGCATCTACAAAATGAATAAATGTAAATGTAATGTCTTGCTTCAGTTAAAAAACATTATAAAACTAACATTTATTGCTCGTAAGATGTAATCATCATAGTTTCATTCTTACCTTGAAATGTAACAGTTGCTTTTCTGAAATTAAAACTTAAATTATTTTAATTAATTATTAAAGATATTTTGAGCTTGTTTGCAAAAGCACAATATATTGAAATATGGTCACCAGTTATCATGTGTGTTTCGTCACATGCTCCATGTTGACCTCATGGGCCCCCACTGGTAGAACTATTTCTTTATAGGCTAATGATATTTCTAAATGAAGACAACAAAATCTTTATATTTTGCGTTTGCCTCCACAGTATGCAACATTTTAAAAAGAGCATAATATTCATACATGAATCCCGTCTAAAAGGAGAAGGCTGTCTAGTTCACTGGTAAGTGTTTTCATCCACTGTTAAAACCTGTATTGCAGCTGAAGGCCTGCACTATTTAGTCACATATGGTTGCATGCACCGTACTATAAGAGGAACTACAGTGTGCTCACAATCAAGATACCACCCCTAATCGAGCTCAGGGTGACAATGTGAACAGCTGATAACTAGGTGTCAAAGGGGGAAGGCTATTTTTGAACTTCCCCAAACACAGTAGTAGACATCAGCCTCAGTTTGATATGACAATATTATAAATCACGTTGGGTGCTACTGTGGGGCTGTGCTAAGCTGAGCTGAATAGTGTTTATTTAAAATCATCCACCCACCCACTACTAGTGTTTCTATACATTTAATATGAGTTTCTGTATCTTATGTGTACTGTATTTGCTAAACATCTAAAATGTGTTGTATGAAGACTACAGTCCTATTATGTTTGATCTGTAATGTACCACCAAGCACAATGGGCCCTATTGTACACCTGACGCAAAGTGCTGCGCAAGTGTTTTTGCTAGTTTCGGCCTGACGCAGTTCTCATTTTCCAGTTTTGCCCCGCGTTGTTTAAATAGCAAATGCATTTGCACTCATTTGTGCGCCCATGGGCGTGCTGGTCTAAAAAAGAGGTATGTTCAGGCACATTGTTGCTATTTTGAGGAACTGAAAATAGACTGCGCCATAGACCAACTCAAACCTAGTCTAAAGTCAATAGAGCGCGTTAATAAAAAATGCGGCTCTGGGCGGGTCCGCAACGCAATCAGTTTCTCCGCTTGAGAAGCGTTCAGGTTTTCCGCCAACAAACTAACATCTAAATAGCGATCTCCCATGATGAGAGCTCAACTGCCTTCTAAAGGGAATGGGAGATGACACTCTGATTGGTTTATTGCACGTTATGCCCAAAAAACACCCATTACTCATTAAGAGAATCGGGACAACCCATTTAGACCATGAGCCCGTTAAACTAGCAAAATTGGATTTGGACACGCCCTAAGCACACTTGCGTTGTGTGCTTTAGATCATGCACTTAAATTCTTAAAATAGGGCTCATCATATTTCTTTTTTCTAGAAAAAGGAATATGGACCTTGTCATTGCATACCTCTACCAGTTAAGCCACTGGAAAGCATTTTACCTTTAATTTCATTTTTCCAGTCTTGCTGGTGTGTCACGTAGTGTGACACTGGTGGTGGCGTATATAATGACTGTGACTAGTCTGGGATGGCAGGAGGCTCTAGCTGCTGTGAGAGTTGTCAGACCCTGTGCTTCACCAAACGGGGGCTTCCAGACCCAGCTGCAGGAGTTTGAAACCACCCAACTACAGCAGGTAATTCATGAATATGGTGTTTATGATTATGAATGTGTTAACAACCTGTGATTACAAGAAAAGTGACTTTTGAATTAGATTCAATGTTTGAAAATGTGGATGTTTATGGCATGTATCTATGTAAATTTAAATTACTATTGGGTCATATTTCTTATTATAAATGCATAATGACTAGCAGGGGGTGTAATACGCAGTGCACCATACGTTTGTGGCCATTGATTCTGCTGTTGTTGCATGTTTAACCCATTTTCCAAATCCCTGTTAGGAAAAAATTATTTTATGCACCGCATAAAATTCGGTGCCAATATGGACATCGACACACGGACAAACTTTATTCACACAAAAAAAATCATTTGTAGAATTCACATGATATTTCCTTTGCAATACAATACATAATTACACAATTACTACAAACATTGTATTACTACATACATTACCTCAAAACCTTTGCATTATGAGGCATCTAACAATCAGACATTCTAATATGAAGTGTGATCGTATTAACACGTTGATTGAAGTTTGGTGCAGAATTACTAAAAATCATATAGTCACAAGCATAGTGAAGGTCTTTATAAACAGATCACTGATTACTTCCGTAAAGAAACATTCTAATAACTTTGGAGCATGTAAATCGCTTGTTTCGAATCAAGTTTTAATAAGAATATAGTTTCATCAGATGCATTGCTGCCAGATGTATACCTGTCACGATCACCAGCTGAGAGCTCTCTCAGGTCCACCAGGGGGCACTCTCTACATCATCCGGACTGCCAACACACACTACATTTCCCACAAACCATTGCCCGGACTCATTGATGCTTGATCACTCTCACCTGTGTCTAGTAAAGCTTGTTACTTTTGTCTATATAAGCCTGGTTTGTTGTTTCAATCATTGTGAGGTATTTTTTGTGTTTTCAGCTGCCATTTATGAGCATTTCCTTTTTCTCTATTGGATTATCTGATGCCGATTTTGGATTGTACCTCATCACGTTTTGGAACGTGCCTGTCCTGAACCTTGCCTGCATCGTTTGTGGATTATTAAAGCTGCATTTAGATCTTCAACCCTTCATGTCTCAGAGTAGTTCGTAACAGAAGACTTCGCCAGAATGGATCTAGTAGTCTAACCCAACCATAGGAAGGTACTTTGGCGATCCCTTGTGCAGGATTTACCAATATGGTCGCAGCATAGAGGAGTATACAGAGGAATTCCTGTGACATAGTCAATTCATGCCTGGAGATGAGGATATGATTAAGGACTGTTTTTGGAGTGATCAGGAAATAGGTTTAAATTTACCAGAGGAGGACCCAAACTGTACTCTAGCCCAGTTTATTGACTCTGTGGTACGGTTTTCGTGGTCACTCTTTACATTCGGAAAGGCTGAAGAGGACAGTTGGCCAAGTAGCCGGGTCAGTCATGGAAGCCTGCATGTCCCACACTGAGGATTACAAGCCCTGTTTTCATGGTGGCCGCCTCATCTGAGCCCGCTCACATGATGGCCGCCAGTCCAGAGCCCACTCGCAAGATGGCCGCATCATCAGAGTCTGCTGCCAAGATGGCCTCCAGCCCAGAGCCTCCAGTCACCATGGCTGCCACGCCAGTGGCCCCAGAGGCATTCAAGGTGTGTCCTTTTTCTGCTGTGCTTCTTGTGGTGGCTACAGCTCTGTGGTGTGTGTGGTCTACTCTCTGTTTCTCAGTCTTCTCAGAGGTTGTGGCAGTCCATGAACCTGAGTCTAGGCAAGAATCTGCTCCTAAACCAAGTCCAAGAATTCACTGCTTAGCCAAGTCCAATCCACAAATCCGTTCCCGAGCCAAGTCCAATCCACAAATCCGTTTCCGAGCCAAGTCCAGTCCACAAGTTCGTTCATTTATATTTACATTTACATTTATTCATTTGGCAGACGCTTTTATCCAAAGCGACTTACAATTGAGGAAAACAGCAAGCGATTCGTAAGTAAGCAATATTCACGAGAAGTGCTAATAATACAAAGTTTCAAATACAACGTCAAGATAGTATAAGCAAGTATATAGAGAACATTAGGAAAGGAAAAATAGAGGTAGAATTTTTTTTCTTTTTTATATTATGAGACAATTAAGTGCTCATGGAAGAGGTGGGTCTTCAGCTGTTTTTTGAATTGTGAAATTGATCCAGCCGTCCTGATGGAAACAGTAAGATCATTCCACCAGCCGGGAACGGAGAAAGAAAATGTCCTCAAGATGGATCTCATGCCTCTCTGTGAAGGAACAATGAAGCGCCGCTCGTTTTCAGACCGCAGACTTCTGGAGGGGATGTAGGTCTGTAAGAGAGATTTGAGGTAGATGGGTGCTGTGTTAGTGGCTGTTCTGTAAGCAAGCACCAGTGCCTTGAACTTAATGCGTGCCGCTACTGGGAGCCAGTGCAGAGAGATGAGCAGAGGTGTGACATGTGCTCTCTTGGGCTCATTAAAGACCAGGCGTGCAGCAGCATTCTGGATCATTTGCAGAGGTTTGAAGGCACAGGCTGGGAGACCGGCCAGAAGAGCATTACAATAATCCAGTCTAGAAATGACAAGTGCCTGGACGAGAAGCTGTGTTGCATGTTCTGTTAAGAACGGTCTGATCGTTCTAATGTTGTACAATGCAAACCTGCATGACCGAGTTGTTTTAGTAACGTGATCCTTAAAAGTCAGCTGATCATCCATGATTACCCCAATATTCCTGACTGAAGTCGATGGGGTTATCTTTGATGGACCAAGTTGGATGGTAAGCTGGTGCTTTTCTGACGGGGTGGCAGGAAGGACGAGAAGCTCAGTCTTGGCCAGGTTGAGTTGTAGGTGATGATTTTTCATCCAAGAAGAGATGTCAGCCAGGCAGTCTGAGACTCGTGTGGCTAGCGTGGAATCGTCTGGATGAAATGAGAGGTGAAGTTGAGTGTCATCAGCATAACAATGGTAGGAGAATCCATGTGCTTGTATGATGGAACCCAGTGATGTGGTGTATATGGAGAAGAGCAGAGGCCTAAGAACCGATCCTTGTGGGACCCCGGTGACTAGTTGGTGTGATTTGGACACTTCACCTCCCCAAGCTACCTTGAAGGACCTATCTGTGAGGTAGGATTTAAACCAGGAGAGTGAAGTTCCAGTGATGCCCAGTGAAGAGAGGGCAGACAGAAGAATGTGATGGTTAACCGTGTCGAAGGCTGCAGAAAGGTCTAAGAAAATGAGAACAGATGATTTGGCTCTTGCCCTCCTTAGGGCTTCTGTAACTGTTAGTAGGGCAGTTTCGGTTGAGTGACCGCTCTTAAAGCCTGACTGGTTGGTGTCCAGCCTGTTGTTTTGGGTGAGGAAGGTAGACACCTGATTGAAAACAACCCGTTCAAGTGCTTTTGCTATGAACGGAAGGAGAGAAATGGGTCTATAGTTCTCCGGGAAGTGTCATGTGTGGGTTTCTTTAGCAGCGGGGTTACCTGGGCCTGCTTGAATGCAGTGGGGAAAATTCCTGTATTAAGAGATGTCTTGATGATATGAGTGAGTGATGGTAGGAGTGTGGGTGAGATGGCTTGTAGTAGATGTGAGGGGATGGGGTCTAACGGACAGGTGGTTGGGTGAGTAGAGAGCAGAAGTTTAGAGACATCATCCTCTTTAAGAGGAGAGAAAGAGGAGAGAAGATGGTCTGCTGTGTGTATGTGCGATGTGAGATCATGGATGGGTGGAGCTGAAAATTTTCTGCTGATAGACCTAGTTTTGTCTGTGAAGTAGCTGGCAAAGTCATTAGCCGTTAAGGAGTTAGACGGAGGTGGTGGAGGGGGACAGAGGAGAGTTTTAAATGTTTTGAAAAGCTTGTGGGAGTCTGAGGCGCTGCTAATTTTGTCATGGAAGAATGCAGATTTAGCAGTGTGAATGTCTGCAGAGAAGATAGAGAGTGAAGCTTGATACTTACAGAGGTCAGCGATGTCTTTTGTTTTGCGCCATTTCCTTTCAGTCGCTCTAAGTTTAGCCCGGTGTTCCCGGAGGGTATCGGACAACCAGGGACTGGAAGGAGTAGCACGTGCTGGCCTGGAGGAAAGAAGACAGATAGTGTCTAGACACTAGGTTAGTGTTGTGAGAAGTGTGTCTGTGGCAGAATTAACATCAAGTGATGCAAAGTGTGTGAATGATGGAAGGGAGGTTTCTATGACAGATAAAAGATGGGCAGGAGAAAGGGAGCGCAGATTCCGCCTAAATGAGACTGGCAAAGGAGTTGGTGAGTTGAGGGAATGCAGTATTAAATTAAAAGTGATGAAAAAGTGATCAGAGACATGCAGAGGTGTAATCAAGGTGTTCTCTGTATCACAGCTGCGTGTGTAGATAAGATCAAGTTGGTTACCTGACTTATGGGTACCTGTGGTGGGGACTAGTTGGAGATTGAAGGAGGTAAGCAGAGAGTGGAAGTTTGAGGCATAAGGCTTCTCTAGGTGGATGTTGAAATCCCCAAAGACAAGAAGCGGCGAGTCGTCCTCAGGAAAAGACGAGAGCAGCATGTCTAGTTCTTCTAAAAATTCGCCCAGTTGACCTGAGATGCGATAAATAACTACAATGTGGAGTTTTAATGGATAAGTAATAGTTACGGCATGGAATTCAAAAGAATTGGTGTTGACTACAGAGGGGTAGGTGGAGAACTTCCAGTCTTTGGAGATGAGAAGACCGGTGCCACCACCTCTCCCATGCTGGCGGGGAGTGTGAGAGAAAGAGAAGTTACTAGAGAGAGCAGCAGGGGTTGCTGTGTTCTCAGAAGTAATCCAGGTTTCAGTTAATTCTACAATACTGAGAGCAGAGTGGGAAGCAAATGCAGGGATGAAGTCAGATTTATTAACAGCAGATTGACAATTCCAGAGACCAATGGAAAGAGAGAGTGGAAGAGTAGAAGAGGTACAGATGGTGTGGAGGTTGGCAGGTTTGCTCCGCCTTCCTCTCGTGAGAGAGTGTCGTGGGCGAGAGACCACAGAAATGAATTGGAAACACATGCTGTGCGAGTAAGGATAAAAAGGCGAAAAAGAAATTGAGAGAAAAACAGTAAAATAAGGATTTTTAGATAAGATACTACTGTGCGTTGTCGGTTTCGTTGCTCGGTTGAGTCGCGCAGGACGAGTCGAATGGTCTTTACCTCGTCGGTCTTCATGCAAGGAGGGCTGAACATTTCCGCTGGCGCTTCCGCGCCAGCGCCTCTATCTGTATTAAATAGGTTGCTAATCACGTGCTAATCACGTCGTGAGTGGGAACAGCTGCCCGTGCGTTTCAAATTAGCAAGACAAAGCCTAAATGAACACGCAATGGCTCGAATCGAAACTAATGCTGGACTCTTCCGGACTTAAGTGCTAATTTATCCAAAGGTGAAAAGCTTTCCTGTAATCTAAAATCAACTAGCTGCAAACAACACTCCAAAGCACCATAGACTTATGAGGAAAATAAATCAGAGAACGAAATAATTCTCACTACTTAGCAAATATATCACCTAAGCGTCATACAACAGAAACATATAATATACACCGAACACTTACGCGTGCGCTCTTGCCGTGACTACAGACTACTCGCTTATCGTTCCCAAGTCTAGTCCATGAACCCATTCTTGAGTCTGTTCCGCCTAAGCCACCAGGGGCTCCACCAATGCAGCCTCTGCCCTGGCCACCTGACCAGCTGGTTACGCCCTGGTGCCTTGGTCTCTGGACACTCTGCCACTCCATGGGCCTGGACCTCCATCCCTCCCCCTGTTCCGCCTCCACTCCACCGCCCACCTGGACTTGTGTTTCCGTCTGGAATCCGCTCCTTAGATGGGGGTCTATGTCACGATCACCAGCTGAGAGCTCTCTCAGGTCCACCAGAGGGCACTCTCTACATCACCCGGACTGCCAACTCACACTACATTTCCCATAAACCATTGCCTGGACTCGTAGATGCTTGATCACTTTCACCTGTGTCTAGTTAAGCTTGTTACTTTTGTCTATATATGCCTGGTTTGTTCGTTCAATCATTGCAGTCTTTTTTGTGTTTTCAACTGCATTTCTGAGCGTTTCCTTATTTTCTCTATAGGATTATCTGGTGTCGACTTTGGATTGTACCTTGTTTTGTGTATCTCTGCTGCCTGCCCTGATCATTGCCTGTTTTATTGTTTCTGCCTGTTTGCTGCCTGTCCTGACCCTTGCCTATACATTTGTGGATTATTAAAACTCCATTTAGATCTTCAACCCTTCATGTCTCGGAGCAGTTCGTAACAATACCTAATATACCGTATGGAGTTTTAAAAAAAATCTCAGTAAATCCTTTTTTAACTAAGCAGTATTACTGTACATTTGCTGAATTATAATTATTCATGTATGTTCAGTTTAGAGAATGGCTGAAGGAGGAGTATAAGGAAAATCCCTTCAATGACGAGGAAGAAATCCATGCCCTGCTGGCAAAAGTGGTCCAGGACAGGACAGTGGACTCCTGAGAGACAGATCTTGACTTCTTGTTCAGTCCACAGAGGGAACAACAAGCCATAAGGCATTCCTCAAACTCTTATGTCAAATAAGAATTATGACATGTTGATTGTGATGGCTTAGCACTGTTTTTTTTTAATGGACACTTTTTTGTAAATAATTCAGGAAAGATTTTAATGTTTGCTACTAAAGCAATGTAAATGCAATTTTGTGTTCTCTTGTTCGTGGAAATTTAATAAAGTTATATTATAAAAATGATTGGTTATACTTTATTTTACGGAGGCATTGTTACAGTGTAATTATATATTTAAGTACTGAGTAATAATAATTAACTACATGTACTTACTATAGGATTAGGGTTAGGGTGTGGTTTAGGGTTATTAACATGTAATTATGCATAATTGATAGTAAACACGATAGTAAATGCATGTAACATGTGTAACAAGGGCACCGTAAAATAAAGTGTTACCAAATGATTTATAACTGTAGTGTAATTACAGACTTATGTTCCTGCCCGATCCCTACGTTCTGCAAATGAACATCGTCTTGTGGTGCCAACCCAAAAAGGGGATAAAATCACTCTCGCGTAACTTCTCTGGATCCGTTCCACATTGGTGGAATGATCTGCCTGCTGCTACAAGATCAACAGATTCTGCAGCCATCTTTAATGATCGCCTTTAAAACACATCTCTTCCATCAACACCTGACCGATTAACACTGACTTCTATTCTTTTCTCTCTCTTTTCTACTCTTTCTGAAAAATAATCTTTGAAAAGCAAAAAACCTTTTTACTGCACTTATGCATTTTGTTATCTTATGTTGTTCCAATTGCTTCGATTGTTTACCTCATTTGACTAAATGTAAATGTAATTTACATTGTTGTTGTTTTTTGAGTGCGTGAATGAAATTTACATTGTATCAAATTTGATCTTAGGTGAGTTAGATGAATCTGTTCCACTCATAATTAAAAAAAATATTAGTGGCCAAAAGTGATGTCCTGATGGCATATGTGCACTGTATTTACTTTAAACGACCCACAGGTTTAATCAAACAATCAAAATATGAGTAGTTTTGCACAAAATACAGAAAAACACTAAAATTCTCAAAGTGTTTATTTGGCAAAAGGGTAAATTATAGAACACATCAGAGAACATGGAAAAAAATGCACATAAATATGAAAAGTTTATAGAAAATAAAGCATGTGACAGAGAACATCATACGAGCCACTTTGTATTTGTACACACATTTTGTATTCATTCTCCTCAGCCATGACTTAATAAGCTTTGCACGCGTGTTGGATGTTATGTTTTATTCTTATGAAATCTTTTCAATGTTGATCTTCAGTTTACACTCCAAGAACTACACAAATGATATGTTTGAATACAAGGTAAAATCTTCACCATTTTGTACACCAGTTTTGGTCACTACTCTAGGAAGGAAATAGCCCCATTAACTACATATTTAAGCTCGAGAAATAGTTTAGGAGCTGTTGAAACTCATAAAGATACAATATTTTGTCACATTGTATTGAAGCTTTCTGAAAGTGACATGCAGCTCTAAATAAAAAATAGCTACAGTAGAATAAAGAAAAGTAGAACTGATGTGTCTCAAAGGATGTGAAATCATTTTAAAATTATGATGAAATTCCAATACGCGAGCAGAGAGAAATTATTATTTCGCTCGACCACTAGGCGGCAGCACATTCATCATCATTGTAATCAACAATTACGGTGACATTGGCGCATCGCATCTTGTTCCGTCACGGATGGAGCTGATGGCGCCTGTATGCTACACTTTTATTAAAGTTCACATGCACATATGAACGCCAGACACAAGGATAACTGATGACGAGTGCTTGGAGATTTTTGCTATTAGTTTTTTTTCTTGACAGATATTTGTTCCGTCCGTGTATGTTTGTCTCGGAGGGGTTTCCCGTATGTTGGATGTTTATTTTGCGGTTCTACCGTGTTTCTCTGAAGTCTTAGCTCTTAATGTTGCTGCTGGAGAAACTCGCTTCCACGTAACGCTCCACCCATCTCTCCACCTATCACATCTTTATTTAAGATTAGAAACACCTTCTGCTGGCATGTCTTAAACGGTGTCGGCTTTGACAGTGAAGTCAAACTGTCTGCATTTAGAAAGGTAAGGTTCGGGCTGATTATTATTTCAATAACTTCAGATATGAGTAACTTACTGAACTGACGTTAAATTGGATGAAACTGAGTTTATAAATATTTATTTAAGGGGACTGTTAAACCAAATTAACCTGAAGCATACAATACATTTTTATTTAAACGATCTATACGCAATTTAACTATTAATTTTACGTAGGCTATTAATTGCCATGTTTTCTTAGATGCTTTGCTGTATCACTAACCCCACACAAATTCGTTAACCGATTTTCGTTAACCGAGATTTAAATGTATTTTTTTATGTTTATTGGCTTGTTTGGTTGCGTAGGCTACTTATTTTAGGGTTGATTTTTATCTTATACCATCTTTCTCTAAATGTATGCTTTGTGCTTCACCCTTGCTTCCAGTGGGCCTTTTTATTTGTTACACGAATAATCGAAATATGCATGCATTTAAGAACTGTTTTTCTTGCTTATTGCATGTGCATGCATTGCTCCCGCATGCATTCCTGCCAGACATGAACTTAGATGGAGACTGCAGCATGTCAGTCAATTGTGGGAACGGCAAACTTAGGCAATGGCTCATCGATCAGATTGATAGCGGGGAGTATCCCGGTTTGGTTTGGGAAAATGATGAGAAAACCATTTTCAGAATTCCCTGGAAACACGCGGGGAAACAGGACTATAACCGCGACGAGGACGCTGCGCTGTTCAAGGTGAGTGATGAGGATGAAGGTATCGTCATCACTGTAACGCCAATACGGCATAGGAGGATTTGTAAAACAATGTAGACACAAAAATTCTGCTTTACCCATTATATAATGGAGCCATTTTTTATCATGTTAGCCTATTATTTGTTTATTATTTACTAATAAAAATGTTTAAATGTGATTGCAATAGATAAAGCATGAACGCAGTTGGCATTTAGATAGCAAAAATTAGATAGCAGATGCTTATATTCAGTTAAGGTTGTTAAAGACAGTATGACAATTAACACCACCTGTCAGGCAGCATATCTACTGAAAGCTCTAGCATCATTTGTTTTCAGATGCCACTCCGTTTTATGATCCAATGCAATAACGTTTTTTATTCATAAGTGTCCATATGTATGTATTGGGGCCACCAAGATTTGTGTTGTGTGTATTAAACCATAGACATTGTTGATGGTTTGGAGCAAGACATCATTTTGCCCATGTATAACCTACCTAAAACATACTTTAACACAATAATATTATCAATGACCCTTTCTGTTTAAAGATCGTAGATGTGAACGATACTGTCATATTTTACTTCTCTTGTTCCCTCCCTCTTCATTCTTCTGGTTCATTGTGGTCTTGCTGGTTATAGGCTTGGGCACTGTTCAAGGGGAAATACAGAGAAGGCTTGGACAAACCAGACCCTCCAACATGGAAGACGAGACTGCGCTGCGCCCTCAACAAAAGTAATGACTTCGATGAACTGGTGGAGCGAAGCCAGCTGGACATATCAGATCCTTACAAGGTCTACAGAATAATTCCAGAGGGAGCAAAGAGAGGTGATTTCCCTTTTACCATGAAATCATTTCTTATAGTGAAATTTGCTGGTTTGACGTTCTCTTGCTCCCAGAATGACAAACTGTTTCCATCTAATCTGACTTAAATGTATTTAAACATTTTGTATACAATTATAAATAAAGTGTTTATATTGCACACTTCCTGTCAGTACCCCAAATATAGTTATATATGAGTTCTAGAAAGTCACTTTGGTCAAGAGTTTAAGCATCGGACTGTATAAGCAATGTATACAATAAAAAGGGCAAAATTGCAAAGAAGCTTAATTTCCACATCGAAAAAAGTTGAAGGCATGCTATGAATTTACATTGAGTAGTGTTGCTTGCCCTCGCTGTGTAGCAGGAAGCTAAGAGGAAGCCACTACATGTGCTAAATTCCCTCAAGCTTTTTATAGAGAGCTTCGGTTACCAAGTGCATACAGCACTAAGCAGCATAAGTCACCCCTCAGGCCGTGCATAATATAAACTTGTGAGGTAAATCGATGAAGGTGGCTATTTTGACCCTAAAGTACTGCAAGTGCTTCATGAACCTGACAGCAGTTTTATAGACATATGAGGTAGTGTCATGCCTTACTGCTGTTACTATTCTTGGAGCATGTCAAGCTACAAAGTGAGCATAGAGTTCAACAGTGACAACAACACATACAAAGTTGGTTTGAGTTCTTCGTTGCAGACACGTTTCTACACTTTATTTTGTTTTAAGTCTGTTTTTGACATTTCTAAATTATTTAAATGCATAGAATAATATGTCATCAGTTGTTCACATTCTGTTTGTTGTTTTATTTTAGGCTCTAAGGCCAGTAATATGGAAGACAGTACACCACACGTGAACCCTATCAGTTATCCCATGCACTCGCCTTATCCATCCCTACAGCCTCAGGTAAGGTGACATTACTTACTACTTTTTTTAATAAACTTGTCACTTACAAGAAAGTGCATCCGATTTGTAACTGGCAGCTAATTCTAAAAGTGCTTAGGACTCAGAAACCTTTATTTTCTTGGTCAGATGTCTGGATATATGCTCCCCCAGGAGAGACGTGATTGGAGGGAATATAGCGCAGACCAGTCTCATCCCCAGACGCCTCATGCCGAGCTGCCGTACGGCCAGTGTCCGTTTCCACCAACACGTTCCTTACCCTGGCATGCGGCACCCTGTGACAACGGTACCTGCTTCCAGCTTCTTTAATAATACAACCTTTAAAGCCACAGTTCTCAAACAGCATTAAACTCTGGTGACTGACCAGTCATTGTTAGTCGTAAATACAATTTCACTCGAAAATATAAACAATAAACTTTATTATAAGACATCTTGAAAGGTTGCGTAAATCATGTTGCTTATTCATCGGACAAGCTAGATTTTATACAGAAATCTGACTTGAGTTTTTATATCAGATATATGGATAAATATACTAAATTAAATGGAAGTGTGCTTCATGTTCATGTCCCAAACTAATTCAAAATACAAAGGAAACGTGTGATAGATAAATCCAGTTTACACTGATGTAAAAAGTTGACATAATTACAGTGTTGATCTTGTGGCCTTTTCCTCTCAAGATGACATAAACATGGCCTTAGTCTGAGTTTCAGTATTCGGTTTCTTGGTTTGTGTTTTGGTCTCTGCTTATGGCCTCAGATAAGAGTGCCGTGAATTTGTAATTCACACATATTGGCTTTCTATTTTCACCATTTCCAAGAACTGCACAAAACACTTACTAGCCAGTGTTAAAACAGCAGATTTCGGTTTTTAAAATTAATCAATTCTCCATTTTCCATAGATCAGTTTATTAAAACCATTAGGCTCAGGGTTTGGATCTTTGGAGTCTGGTCTTGTTGAAGGATAAGAAAACACAACTATATCATTTAATGCAGTTAAATTCTTAGGCACCGATGGCTTTGGGTAAAGTCTATTTTGGTCTATAATGTTTATACACTTTCCAGGGTACCAGTTTTCTGGATCCTTCTACACCTACTCACCTACAGAAACCCATCCTGTGGCAGTGGACCCCAACATGAGATCTGCTGAAGCCATGGCCATTTCAGGTAAATAAACTCTTCACATGCCTATTGCTATAAGCCCTAGTGTGTTTCCATACCATGCATGCCATTGAGATGAAGGCCACTTCCCACTGCAAGTTGCTTGTTAAAAAGACATGATTTTACTTTATTTTTGTGTTCCGCAGACTGTCGCCTGCACGTCTCCCTCTATTATCGCGAGTCTCTTGTTAAGGAAATGACCACCAGCAGTCCTGATGGTTGTCGAATCTCCTCCTCTCCATCCCCTGGATCCCCTGCATCCCCATCGTCTCCTTGCCCAGAGGAGAGACTCTATGGTGGGGCAGAGCCTGTGCTCTTTCCCTTTCCATACCCCCAGTCCCAGCGCCGCGGGGCTGAGAAACTGCCCAATATCTTGGAGCGTGGCGTTTTGTTGTGGTTGGCACCGGACGGGCTGTATGCCAAGCGACTGTGCCAAGGGAGGGTGTACTGGGAAGGTCCACTGGCCCCATATGCGGACAAGCCGAACAAGCTGGAGAAAGAGCAGACCTGTAAGCTAATGGACACCCAGCAGTTTCTCTCAGGTTAACAGATATTTTCTATTATCTTCAGGAAAGCGAGTTAGGAATCTGAAAATGTTTGATTAATGGATGACTGTGATTTGAATTAGAAGATGTGACTGAAAGGTTCATTTGGCAGGTTCAAATGTATTCCTAAGAGTAATATTGTCTTTCTCTGCAGATTAAAGAATAATGTGAATAATGTAAAGTCCTCTTTAGGTTAGGGAAGTTAGTGGGTTTGTGTACAAAACCCCATTCAAAAAAATTGCCATTGTACACATAGTGTGTGCGAAGGATCGAACGCTTTTCGAGGACTCCATTTCCTCGTTAGTTTAAAGACTGAACGGACGCCTACCCTTACGACCAGTACGACTGCGACAATGCCACTGCGACCCCAATTGTGGCTTTTCGGACACCACTAGAGGTGCCGACGAGTCGCGCACGCGCCCCACGTACACCAATCCATTATTTTGTTCATGTACCCATTGTTTTGTGCCAAACGCGTCACCGGGTGCCTTACTGCAAACCACCCCCCCCACACGTCCACGGACCAGTTGTTTGTTCACGTACCCATTATGTGTGCTAAACTCGTCACCGGGTGCCTTACTGCAGCCCATCCCCCTAACACATCCAACAACCCACGATTTGTACATGTAACCCTTAACTGTTTCAAGTTCATTGGCGGTTTCTCACAGCGGCCCCTCGAAATGCACGGTGCCCTGACTTCGCATCCAAACACCGGCGGCCCGTCCGGCCATCCACTTCCTGCATTCCGGGTCTGCCGGACGCGCTTTCCCCGATTCCAATGGTTTTTCATTGTGTGTTGACGTACGGACAGCGCAACACTCAGATTGAGTCAACATTCAAGACACGCGCCCTTCGGGGTCTCCCTCGATGATCCCGATACGTACAGACCGCTACGTCGTTCCGAAAGAAAATTGTTGACGTTGATCTCTCGGATGGCACACGAAAAGGTCTGTGGGTGTAAGAGCCCAAGAAGATATTGACGAGACATTTTGGAAAATTGTTCCAAAACAAGTTCCTTTAGAGCCTCGGCTCCACGCCGTCGATATGTTGACCGGAGGTCCTCGGAGTGGCAGCGTTTGAGATTCGGGGCACGCGGCACGTTAACGAAAAAAGCTCACGTGCCCATTGCTTGCATGAAAGTCGACAATGGGTCGGCGTACGGGCTTCGACTACAGAGCATTCTTGTTAGGTTGGAGATTACGCACAAATTCATTCTGCATTAATGCCATAGTACATATGAAAATGGATTTACATTTGAACAAGTTAGACAGAAAATGAGTTCTGCTGTTTTTGTTATTTGCTGTTTGTTAAAATTATTTACATGCTTTAAAGGAATTTCATTGTGCTCATGGCTTATGAATAAGGCCCGGTAACTGCCCGGTAATGTTTGTACAGGCAATGATCCCATTCCTTGTTATTTTCCCCTGTGACTTCATCACATTGCCACAGTGCTATCAATAATAATTGAAAAAACGAGAGTAGTCTCTTTGCATAATCCATGTTGACTAAATTACTGAACTTCATCCTTGCGAATGTCTTAGATGCAAGCGGTTAAATGCATGTTCCTTTTTTGCTTGTGTGTAGAGATGTTTTACGATGCTTTGTGAGTTCATCAAGTTAGTGTTTTTCTTTAAGCCAATAACTGGATGTATAGTGACTCTAGGGGAACACCTGCCATTTAACTTCTTTATTAACTTGTGCGTGGTTTGCCACATGTCATGATTATAGGTCTGTATTAATGTCACATGTTTCACGGGCTGCTTAACACTGAAACTTCCCAGTAAACTCTTAGATTATCTTCCTGGCCACCTCATCACATGTACAGGTCTATAAGTTCATTTGCATTTCAGTACAAGTGAGGGGGTCTTGTGTTCACATTCTTGCTCATCAGGACTTTTTTATTCTTTTGATGGGAAGAGTAGTGACTTTAAATCAGTTTACTTTAAATCATCAGTTTACTTTGAGAAATCATGTACCACTTTGCTTTGTTTGTGGAAATTCTTAATCAATTTGACATGCATTATTATTAAATGTTATATAAATTGTTAATATTGGTGTAAAGTACAGCCGCGGAAAATTAAGAGACAGCTCCATCTTTTCATTTCAAACCAGCATTTCTAGATATATTGTGGCCATTTCAGTCCAGTCCAGTGTCTGTTGAATTTTAACAAAATCAAACCTCAGGAGTGACAAAGTCATCCAACAGCAATGTGAAAGACTGACAGAATGACAGGACACCTAAAAACTGTGATAAAAATCAAGGTTGTCACATAAAAATAAAAACATTTGCAGTCTCTTTTGTGTTATTTTGACCTGTTTCTCCAGTTTTCATTTTCTGCAAATAAATGCAAATAGAAAAATATTTGTATTTGAAATATGTGGAAAATATTGTTAGTAGTTTACAACATGAAACAAGAATGATAATTTTACCTTAACACCTACCAATAAATAGTTTTATTAGAGGTAGCATGTGACCCAGACCAGTTTTTGGCAGTTGATTATATTTACCGCAAGTTTTTGTTTAATGATGAAATGATTTTCTTCTTTTAAACATAGAGTTGCAAGGTTTCATTCACCACGGCCGCCCCTTGCCACGCTCTCAGGTGATCTTGTGCTTTGGGGATGAGTTCCCGGACCCCCAGCGGCAGAGCAAAATGATCACAGCCCAGGTTAGTGCGTGGCACAGCTTATATTTAATACAAATTGTATCCAATATCATGCTAATATATGCTAGTACACTCTTAAAAATGAAGGTGCTTAAAAGGTTCTTCACAGCGATGCCATAAAAGAACCTTTTTTGGTTCCACTAAGAACCATTTAGCCTAAGGTTCTTTAAAGAACCATCTCTTTCGTACTTTTTTATAATCTGAAGAACATCTGAAGAAACAGAACGGTTCTTCAGATGTTACAGGTTCTTTATAGAACCAAAAGGTTCTTCTATGGCATCAAAGAACCTTTTGAAGAACCTTTATTTTTAAAAGTGTATCAGCCATCTTTTAAAATGCCTGTTCACTAGCTATATATGACGTAATGTTGATTGTAGCATTTTTTGAATGTATTATCCATTTACAAAAGTAATTATATTATTTTAATCCATATAAATATTAAGATACATAATACTAGTCAACATTGTCAAATATTTATTTTTACAATAAAGGACTATAGACCTAAAGTCATAATTAACACCAGCTGCGCTTTTATGGAGGTTGGCTTTCTGCTCTTATATTTATTATTGCTCCTATTTTATAGGTTGAGCCCGTGTTTGCAAGACAGCTCCTGTATTTTGCAGGCCAGACCAACGGTCACTACCTGCGTGGATATGAGCTCCAGAGTCAAAGTGCTTTACCAGTAGAAGACTACCAGAGAAGCCTCCAACACTTGCAAGAGTAAGCTTATTATAATAATAACTCCTGAGATACTCCCCCGAGAGTCATAGTCCAGTAGTGCACATCTCCTCTGCACAAACCTCTCGGTCAACAGACAGAGGAGACCAACAAATCCAAAATGGAGGACCATTGACTTAAAAGACTTGAAATTGTATTGCAATTGCCTGACCAAGTGTCTAGAAGCTACAGCGTGTTAGACTGTTCTAAACATGTTGGGAAAGTAAATCCAACACTTCGAACAAACAGTGATGAAACAGTATTAGCTACAGTCATTTTTGTATGAAATGTCAAATTAACGTTCATAAAAAAGTGAAATATTTGGAAGTACAAAAAAACTAGACCACAAAAATGTAAAAAAAAAAAAAAACACAGTTTTGGGGCCTGCTGTTTCCGAATGTTTCATTTGGGCACTCAAGAAAGAAGCTTACAAAATTAACTACAATGCAACTATTTTTTATAAAATAAATTACAAAAAAGAAAAGAAGCTATAGATTTTCTTTTCTTCTATTTTCTTCTGATCAGATAACTGAATTTACTATAATTTCAGTGTTAACTCGGCTGTGTGACTATTTATACTGCATGCATGTAGATATCTATAAATGCAGAGCCGAATGTACTGTATAGGTGTATAGATATCTTGAATGTAATCTAATTATTTCTCTGAATGGCATCTGACAAGAAATTATATAGTGCTAAATACTAAGAAACAGTTTGTGGTTGTGTGTGTGTGTGTGTGTGTGTGTGTGTGCGTGCGCTCGCGTTTGATCGTTATCTGCCTGTGAGTAAAGATCTCAAGTCAATAATGTAATTATAGCAAAATCTTGTTTTCCTCAGTGTGTGTGTGTGTGTGTGCGTGTGTGTGTGCGCGCGCTTGCACGTGAGCATATGTTAAGTGCTGATGGGACGCACTAGAGCAGGTTACCGCCCACAAAACTGTGATGAAAAATGTTAGATGTGTGAATGAAGCATAGAGAGCAGGACCTCCCACGTGTTGTCTTATTTTCTGCATCTTTCTGTCTTTTTTTGCCTCTGTTTCTTTGTTGTATTTTTAAATCTGTTTCTCTAAAGTGAAATAAAGATCATTTCCTTTCTTCCAGTGTTACAACTTGTATTTTAATGCTTTTGTTCGAATTTGAACAACTTACAGAATTTTATGTACATACTGTTTACATGCAGTAACCAGAGAAAATAAAGCTTATTGTAAAAATATATAAATGAACATTATTGGCTGAAATGTTATTGAATCAACCTGACAACATTCGGTTACAAATACACTAGTAAATAAAAATGCTTAAATCTATTAAGTGATAAACAAATGAGAAACATCACAGTGATTTTACAAGAGCCAGCAATAAACGTGTAGTAGGCCTACATAAGCTAGAGCAGAAGATGCAGAAAAGAGAGAGCAGGGTAGTTGTCTTTAATTCATAGAATAGGAAGTGCTTTTGATTATGGTTGTGGTTTGAGTTAGGTGTTCACAGAAGAGTTTTAACTTTAGTTTTCTTCAGGGTACTGAACAACAGTTCAGGTGAAGTTTGGAAGCTTTTTTCACCATAGAGGAATAGAGCAGCCACCATAACCTGCTTGCTAACTGACTATATTAATTGGAGGGGCCGGTGAACATAGACTGGTATGGTAGGAAGGTGCTTGAAGGAAAATATTAAAGCCAGAAATATGATGTGGGTGACTAGACTTTATTTAGATGAATGTCAGGTGCAAAAAAATAACCAGATGCAGAGCAGATCTCCAGTAAACTCGAGACTTAACCCCTTTTAGTTGTCCTAAACATCAGTAAGATTAAATTGCATATTGAAATATTTGCTTAGTCTCCTGCATCTCAGATGTTTTCCCTGGGGAAGCAAACCAGAAATCTCACACATAGTGTTTCAGAGATAACTAGAGTTCAGTAGAGATCTCGGCAGCGTCACAAACTGTGCTTAGATTCGCCGACATTAAAAAGTCTTTGTTCATTAAATACGTATTCGTCATTAAAGGTTTCTAAATAAATGTAAAGATTTTGATTCAAATAAATTCTATCGCTGCTATCTGAAAATTTCAACCTGATCTCACGGGAAGTCAAGTATTTTACGAGGAGGCTATTTCGTATGAATTCATACTGTGTGAGTCGTCCAAAAACGTACGATTAAGCAAACTGAAAGCCCACCCCTAACCCCGCCCCTACACCTAACGTCACTGGTGTTAAAGCAAATCGCACTAAAACGTACGACTAAAATCGTACGAATTCATATGAAAATTTGCCCAAATTAGACACCTCGTAAAGTACTATTTTGCCGTGAGATTGTGTTGTCTTATTTGTATCCAGGGGCGTTTTTAGGATTTGAAAACATCAGGGGCTGAGCCAAAGACATCAGGGGCTAACTAGGGGAATGAAAATGACTGCATATATCTCTTTACAGCTCTTTGAATAAAAGTGAAAGTGTATAGATTTTGTATTGTTTAACTATCTGTGACAATTGTATGTCTCATTTCTCAAATGCATGAAATAGGATAGATTGGGTGATTAGATCAGTTTAGATTAGACACGTGTGGGGCCAATGCTGCATCTGGAGATATATTCCAAGGAAAAACTTGGACATTTTACCAAAGGTTTAAATTCTGTCTTTAGAGATCTAAGGTGTGATTTTTCTAGGTGAGTGGACCCTTCGGTTATTAGTGTTGTTTAGAGTTTTTTTCAGTGTGTACAGTAAGAGTAGATCATTCTGAAATGGCTACATACTGATGTGTGTATATTGACTCGTGAACGTGGCATTATAACTGCTGTGTTGCTGTCTGTGTGTACACTCCGGTCGCTGACTTTTGGTTATGCTTGAGTGATAGCAGTCGAGAGCAGAGTGGTTTGGGGGGGACAGTGTGAATGCAGTAAGAAAGACACAGGAAACTCGATTCACAGGTGCACAGGAAGACTAGCCCACAAGAAAAACAATGAGACTAAGTTGGAGGGTTGGGGGGTATTGGGGGCTGGCGGCAGGGTGGAGGATTAGTGGGGGGAGGACAACAGCAGTACAACATGAAGCATTTTCCAAATGTGAGCAAGTTTAGCTTGCATACAAATTACATGCATATGAACATGTTAACCTCTTCATGTTTTGTTGATCAACATTTAGTGTTAAATATTATTTACTTTCAAAGTCAATGTTCTTGAAACTTTCAGTATGAACTCCAACATTTCTCATTAAATTGACCAAAATCAAGATGGTTTTACCTATACAATCTACATTCATTTTTTTACATTCAGTTTTTATTTTCCCTAAAATATTTTAGGAGAAACATCTGAATATGAAATAAGAAAGATTTCTTAAATAGATGTGTGTGTGTGTGTGTGTGTGTGTGTGTGTGTGTGTGTGTGTGTGTGTGTGTGTGTGGTGTGTGTGTGTGTGTGTGTGTGTGTGTAAAATAATCTGACACTTACTATATAAATATGCTTCTCAAAATGTCAACATTATGTTACGATTTAAGTTTGAGTGATGTAACTCTGAATGACGCAAACTGATTTTTGTTTCTTGTAACAGTGGACTCCTTATTAAAATATTAAATATTAAAACTGGCCTAAATCATTTAAATGATAAAAGCTATTATAAGTCTAATAATATAAGCAATTTGCTTTTTTGACATGAGGAAACTATTGTCTGATGCGTGTATCTGTAACTTATAATGGTAAAGCATGTAAATGTGAAACTGCAGATCCATGTTTGTATTGGTGGACCTGATTTACCAGGTGTTTCACATCCACTTTCCCACAACCGCTTTCTGCATCTCCGAAGACACCCAATGCACCAAACAAATTCTGTTACATTGGATGTCCTGTTGACTGTAAAAGGTTTCCCAGGTTAGTTGTTAATAACTTATGTCAAGTTGACACAAACTATTAAATGAACAAATAACTTCTGAAAAAGTCCCCTTGTGGTGAAACGCTAACTCTGTTAGAAATAGAATTATTACAGGTGGACTACCAACCAATACTTATATATTATATATACATACTATAAATGTCAAAAAGTATGGCAAGAAATCCATCCAATCCAATATGTCTACATCACTACATTATAACATGTATGTGAAATGAGTGTCACGAATTAAATTTCATGTTTTGGAGCCATAAATTAAAGGCGACCTGTTATGCCCCCTTTTACAAGATATAATACAAGTCTTAGGGGTCTACAGAATGCCTCTGTGAAGTTTCAGCTTAAAATCATCAAAAATCATTTATTATACCACACTGAAAATGGCCATTTTTAGATGTGCAGGGAAAAGCGTTGTTTTTGTGTGTGTCACTTTAAATGTAAATTGAGCTGCTGGTCTCCGTCTCCTTTCAGGCAGAGGCTGCGTGTGGTTTTGCTTCCCAAATTTCAGAATAATTTAAAGGGGGTCACATATAATGTGAATAAGAAGTACTATGCTGTGTTTTTAAAAAACGCGCACATTGTTTATTGAACAGAAACCGGCGTTCATTATTGGTTGGTTGTTTACACACACTGCGGACACATTGGTATTCAAACACCTTATACAAGTGAATATAAAAGTAAATCATTTAACTTCTTAAACCTACAAAATCCATACAAAAATTCAAGTGCAATAAACTTAAAATGATCAGTTGCTCAAATGCTTTAAGAAATACCCATAAGCCATTGCACCTGATTGGACATTGAAATGTATAGAAGGTCATAGCTTTCACGTGTAGTATTACTGATATTGTTTTGTTAAATGTTAATGTTAAAAAGAACCTATTGTGGAAAATTCACTATTATATGTTTGTTTTCAATTCTATGCAAACATTTCAATGTGTCTTGCAGTCTAGGGTAAACTCAGGAAGTACATGAATGACGATTTGAGAACAATATCATTAAATTTAGTCAATGCGAGTTTTTTACTTTCACCCTGTGGTTCGGCAGGATTTTTAATCTGCAAACATGACAAAACACAATAGAGCAAGGCATGAGTTTATTGTTGAGGACAGTACTTGTCACATCACATTGCACACTGTGTGGACAGTATCACTAAGTATAAGTAAGGAATGACTGATGTGAGAAGGCTCATGTTATGTGTCAGGTGTGTGTTGTTCAAGTAGTTAGATTTGCTATCGTTTGCCACTGTTAGTGCATATAAGCATCTAAAGATGTATACGCTCTCAGTTTCTCTTTACTACATGCTTGGTTTCTTTATCTGGTATGTGTGGATGTCAGACCACTTAACTGGTATGGAAGGTAATCCTGACAGTTCGTCCGATCTATTGAGTGAGCATGTATAGGTCTGCCAGTCTGGTTCCTTCCGTTAAAGTTCACTTTTTCAACAACAGTATTTTTTAGCAGACATCGCCACTGTTCAAATACCTCCAAACACAAGGGATGGATATTCTGTCTGCCCACAGAATGGTTATGGCAACGCATGAAAGCCTGAAAAGCATGTCAAGAGATTTTGTCTCAGTCATTGCAGGTGACAAAAAAAGGAGGAAGAAGACAACCATGCCTGAAGAGATTCCTCAAGCTACATTCAATCTACATGAGGTTGTCCTTTACATGTTAAAGAGTTAAAAGTCCTGAAAAGGTTTATGAAGTCACAGTCCACAATCAGATCATGGTAATGTCTGTTAAGGTTTGACAGTAAAGCAGCTGCTGAGAAGGTGGTGGTGATGAGGAGGTAAGGATCGAATGTAAGAAATGTTCCTCGTGTAATGAATGCCCACTGTGTTGCTACCACATTCTCAAGACATTCAATCTGATGTCAAAAGCCTACCCCTTCTTATTGCTTGCACACAAGTTCCTACTCACCTTGTCCATCACTCAGGTTGCATGTGAGCATTCAACTCTCAAGTTCATTAAAACCAGACATAGAAGCAAGCTCTCATAGGAGCATTTGAAGGCTTTTATGTTGATGGCAACAGAGAGGAACATCCACTTCTCACTTGATTCTGATGTGAAAATTGACAAAGTTGCAGAGAACATCTTTTTTAAGCCTCTTTTGTATGCTCTGTCCTAGTAATAATGCTTCACCTCCAGCCCTGATGCCATTAGCAATAAGCAATTTGTGTGTCCACATTGAACATGAAAAGGGGCACGACAGGACAATTAATCACAAAATACAGCCAACCCTAACAATTTGTCTAAAGAAACAGAGATGTGTCTTTTGTATCCTTATGACTTTGGCACATTTGGTCCGGACATGATGTTAGCCTTTCTTTGTTACTGGAAGCACAAGCTCCCACAGCATCTCGGGATTAGCAGCTCATTTGCATTACAGTTTTTTCCAATTGCTAACACACAATTTTTCAAACTAGTCTGGTTTTATCAAAAAACTTAACACAATTCATAAAACCACACACCCAAACTGCAAAATACCTCATATATCCTGCAAAATGAAGCACTGCAACCGAAACTACACATAGCATTATCAAAAGCAAACTTTTGCATGAAATGGCACACACTTCATTCATATTACCAGATTTTTGCCTAACCAACTACACACTGTTGGGCATAATGAAAAGCACCCCCATCTTTAGTATGCTTTGCCATAATACTAAAATATGTATCAGATTGTTCACATGCACAGAAATATTTGCAGATACACACACACATGCTGTTGCAATATTTATTTATTTGTTTTCACTACAGTAAACAAGTCAGTGCAACATATGCACAGCAGATATATTACATGGGACGGAACAAAAATATTCTTACAAAAAAACAGTAAACTGAAAAAGAAAATTTCAGAAAAAATATATTACAGTAAAACAAAGAGGCAAGAAAAATAATTAGGCAGCATCTTGCCGCACAGCCGGGTCTGGCCACAACGCCTCGTCAACATCACAGGCAATATCTTCCCTTGCCAGACATCGAGGGAAGAAGCGCCTTGAGTGCCTTATCCATCCCTGAATTGCACCCACATCAATCTCATCACATGCCTCTTCCATGGCCTGCACAAGAGGCATGCGCACAAAGGGCTGCCGGTCGTATACCTTCCACCGCCATGCCGAAAAGAACTCTTCTATGGGGTTCAGAAATGGTGAGTATGGTGGGAGGTATTGCACGAGAAATGTTGGGTGGTCAGCAAACCAGTTTTGGACTGGGGCTGCACGATGAAAGCTCACGTTGTCCCATACTACAACGTACCGCTTTCTTTGATGGTCTGCATCATTCATACGCTCTGGTGGTATGAGAATGTTGTGAAGTCTGTCCAGAAATGTGAGAATATGGGCTGTGTTGTATGGTCCAAGGTTGGCATGACGGTGGAGGACACCATGCATACTGGAGATGGCAGTGCACATTATGATGTTCCCATCACGTTGGCCAGGAACATCTATAATGGCTCTGTGGCCAATGACGTTTCTCCCCCTTTTTTTACATTTACATTTACATTTACGCATTTGGCAGACGCTTTTATCCAAAGCGACTTACATGACATTGTACTATACATTTGTACATTTTGTATAGTAAGCAAGTGGGGGTTAGGCGCCTTGCTCAAGGGCACCTCAGCCGTTACCCGCCAGCCCTGGGAATTGAACCAGCAACCTTCTGGTCATGAGTCCAACACTCTAACCACTGGGCCATGACTGCCTCGCCATGGTCCATTTTTTGGTCTTTGCTAGGTTGAACCCAGCCTCATCTATAAAGATGAACTCATGTGGGACTGCATGAGCATCCATTTCCAGTACTCCCTGAAAACAAAGAACAAAAATCAGTCAATATGGTGTTATCCAGTACACTGGGAAACAATGTTGCGTGTAGTGTACTGCAGTCAATATAGTACTTACATCCACATATGCTCGTCTGAACTCTTTGTTTCATTGAGAGTTTCTCTCAAACGGCACCTTATAAAGTTGTTTCATTCTGATTTGGTTTCGCTTGAGAATGCGAGCCAATGTGGACAGACTGACTCGTTAAATGTTGTTGAATAAGGTGTTGTCTTGGATGATGTGGCTTTGTTTATTATTTTCCAAAACCAAGTTTACAATGGCAGCTACCTGTACCCCGGTGAACATTTGGCCCCTTCCTCCACCATGGTGTCGTCTCTCAGTCCTTTAGAAAAAATAAAATAAAAATATATATAGGGCTTGGACAATGCAGCCTAAATATTTCCCCCCACAGTAGAGTACATTGTACAGGAAACTTGTACAGTTCATGAATGGCTGATGTCATACACTATGTAAACAGGTGTCACCCAACAGATACACTATGACATGGGGTATACTACATGTGCACTACATGAAATTTTGGTTACATACCTGTTCTCCAGTCTAAAGGTCCGGATGACAGAGGCGACAGTAAAACGGCTCAAGTTTGGCTGCACTCTCTGTCCAGCCTCACGCATTGTCAGCCCATGGTTGATGACATGATCTACTAAGGTTGCTCTGATTTCATTTGAAAGTGTTTGTCTTCTTTGGCCATGAACTCCTCTACCTGCTCTACCCCTACCTCTCACTCTTCCTCCCCCTCTTATTCTCAACCTCCCTCTTCCTCTTCCTCTCTCTGCAATGTCTTCCATTGTGGTTGTAAAAAAAAAGGTTCTCACCTGTGGTCTTTTCATAGTGCTTACATCCTGATTGAAGTGTTAACAATTAACCATTGAGGTGTTTGGCCAGGTGGCACATGTAACTGGCCAATTAGCTTCTGTAGTGTCATTTTGAATGGCAGTGTTTTGAAATGGCAGACATGTGACTTTATGTCAGATTGTTGTGTCTTATGCAGAGAACTGTGTTCAGTGCATTTAAAAAGTGCCATTTTGAAATGCAAAATGTGTGTAAAGCAGAAAATGTGTTTAGACTTTTGGAGACTTGAGAAGAAGTTTTGCTCTCTGTGTGTCAGTTTAAATAATTGTGCTGTGCATGTCATTTTAGTGTGTTAGCAATTGGAAAAAACTGTAAAAGAAACACACCAAAACGGCCCTTTATTCCTGGACATCTAAAATTGGCAATTTTCCATATGGTATATTCAATTATATGTAGGGTATTTTAAACAGAAATTTCACAGGCACTTTCTGGGCAAACATGAGACTAATATTACCTATCATTTAAATCAATTTATTCAGGGTGTTAGTGTGGATTAAATTTGTATTTGTTTTTAACCAAAGCCATGTGTGTGTGTGTGTGTGTGTGTGTGTGTGTGTGTGTGTGTGTGTGTGTGTGTGTGTGTGTGTGTATTAGATCTCAATGAACGAAATATCCGTGCTAAAACTCTTAACTTAAATACTTTGCATAATGTTGTGAGAACAAAATAATGTGACAATGGTCAATGAAAGCCAAATTATCAACACATTCAGGGCAAGAATTACAGTAAAATCACAATAAAAAAAAAATGGCTGATTCAAAATGTTTCAATCTCATCACAGTAACTCATAATGTTAGTCAGTAATGTGCATGGCCCCAAGTGCCCATATGAACTCCCAACAATGTCTGGGCATACTCCTGATGAGATGGCACATGGTGTCTTGCGGAATCTCCTCCCAGACTTGGATCAGAGCATATGTGAACTCCTTGACAATCTATGGTGCTACTTTACGGCTTCGAATACATGAGATCTGAGAGGTTCTCTACTGGATTTATGTCTGGGGAACGTGAGGGCCAGTCAATGACATCAATGTCTTCATCATCCAGAAGCTGCCTACAGACTCTGTTCACATGAGGCCGGGCATTATCATGCACCAGGAGGACTCTGCACTGCACCAGCATAAGATCTGACAATAGATTTGAGGATTTCTTCCCCATACTTAATAGCATGTGGAGGTCTGTGAGAGCTTCTTTGGATGGTCCTTCTCAGACCACTCTTGCTGTTTCCTTTCCAGTATACTTGTTGTCACTTTTATTTGCACCAAAACTAATAAAAATGGTTCACAATCACTAATGCTTCCTTACCGGGTTAGTTGCTTATTTCTGTAAGTTGGTGTTATGCTTTAATTACTAAGTGTTCCCTTAATTGTTTTGAGCAGTGTATATCCTTTCTATCAGAACCAGCATTAACTTCTTCAGCAGTTTGAGCTCCAGTAGCTTGTCTGTTGGATTGGACCACACAGGTCAGCATTCGCTCCCCACATGCATCAATCATGACCCTGTTGCTGCTTCACCACTGTTCCTTCCTTTCTTTCCCACTGCACACTGAGAACATCCACAAGAGCTGCAGTTTTGGAGATGCTCTGAACCAGTCATCTAGCCGTCACAATTTGGCCCTTGTCAAACTCGCTCTAATCCTTACGCTTGTACATTTTTCATGCTTCTAACACATCAACTTTTAGGACAAAATGTCCACTTCCTGCCTAATATATCCCACCCACAAATAGGTGCCGTGATGAAGAAAATCAGTGTTATTCACTTCACTTGTCAGTGGTCATAATGTTATGCCTGATCTGTGTATATACACACACAAAAACCATAGGGGGGTTTAAATGACACAATGATATGTAATTACTTAATTTTCCATTTCACATCAATCTAGCATTATATAAAAAACTTTAGAAAAGCTTGATGTATGCTCATGCTATAATGTATGTTTAAAAGTAACCATGCAGATCACAGACATTTACTTGTCTGCATATAATAGATATATGAGTGGTCTATGGCTTACATGAATGTTGGTGAGAGTACAATATTACATCACTGTGTAGCCTACAACATACTAGGATTCAGAATTACAGAGGTCAAGCAACTTTGGATAATGGATTATTAGTCAATAATAGATTGTACTGTAGTGAAAATATTGTATAAAACAGGTGGATTTGTGTCTGGTAAGCATATATAGAAATACTGTAACAGTCTTTTGTGGTTCATATTCAAAGGTATCTGTTTACTCAAAACACAATTCCTTAGACACAACAGAAACCTGAAGCACTAATGTGCCATTTTAAGAGTGTCTCGTGGGTTTACAGCTATACTGTATATGTACTCTTATGATTTGTCCTTTTACAAGGACATTAGAGTTTGTCTTTGAAGTGTCAAGTTCAATGTTTTTGTTGAACAGCATCAAAAGTCTGAACAATAATGCAAAAAGATTAAAATTTACAAGTTCATTGTTCTTTACTAAACAAACCATTTAACAAATAAGATTTATGAAGTATATGAAGGGCTACTGTGCATATAATCTTTGAATGCATTATCCATATAAACATTTTGGGTTGTTGGACTTTATATGGGTTAAGAGAAGTGACTTTACCAGGTTTCGTGCTTACAGGGTTTCACTTCATATACTGGGAAACTGCTGTGTGTAAATGAATGTTAACCTTTTTGACTCACACACATACACACAAACAAACTTCATGGTTTGTTTAATCTCATGTCTGACCATGCATGGTATATAAAGGTAGTAGATATCTCTAGGAATCTTACGTTTCATATAAGGGCTATCAAAAGTCGCAGAGTAATTGTTGATGCACATGGTAATACACGTTCTTAGGGGAAACTGTGAGACATAACACCAAAGTTACACTGTAAAACTTTGATGTAAATTTACAGTGAAATTCCACAGTATTCTGCTGTATTAATGGCATACAGGGTCATACTGTGAACTGGTATGCAATATGGGAGAAAAACCTTTTTACACACCACTTTGAGGAATGCCGTTTTTTTTATAGCACAGATTTTAAATCATTCTTGAGATACTGTGATGTCATACGCTGACTGGTGGTTGTAATCCTGTATTTAGTGGAACACATCAAATAAAATCAAGTGATTTCAAATAGTGATGAGATTTAATTTAAACAGAATCACTGAAGATGAACAAGAACAGAAAAAAGAGAAGCAAAAGCACAGCAAATACAACATTTCATATTGATGGTTAAAATAAAGTCGTCATTACTGTGATCAGGTTTTTTTTCAGTCTTTTGATCCTGGACTGTTCTTGACTCATTTTTTCACTGGTTGAAGTTTCTGTGTTTATGAAACAAACTGTTGATCAACTCAATTAGGTTCACTGTAAGAAATTGCTGTACTTTTTACAGTAAATATTTACAATTAACAACAATAATCTGAAAATTACAGTGCTACTGTATTTTGCTAGGGTTTGTGGGGTTTTTAGCATGCTAAAAGACTGATGGAAATTTTACAGTTAAACAAGCCAATATTGTATAATTTACATTAAAAAACTGTAAATGTATATTCCCAGAATTCCCTGCATGACACTTCACATTTAATTTTCTTTAAAAATGAAATAACTTCCTAGTTTTTGTTACTTTTTAATCAGCTATGTACATTAGGATTTTATGTTACATTTAATGCTGTTAAATGAATGTTTATTATAATTTTTTTTAAATGTTGTGTGTTACCATGATGGTGTTTAGTGTTTATGCGAATGACAATGTGCACCTTCAATATATTAATATTATGCTTCTCAACTGATGGAAAAGCTGATTTTGATTAACTTTAATTCACCACGTGACTCGTCACCTCTGTTTGGTGGTTGCTAGAGTATTATTAAATTACAAAACAGATAATAGTTCTTTAATAGATTGGTAAATTAACATTATGTCAGTTAATGAAATACAGTATTTTACTGTAAATTCAGTTTTACAGTTGCTCTTGTACAATTTTACAGTGACAGCTGTCAAACAAAAATGTAATTAATCCATGTATATTTATAGAAATATGCAGTATTTTTACAGTAAAACTGTAATTAATGATCTATAGTACCCTTGTAAAAATTTACAGTTTTACTGGCAACCAAAATTGCCAGTAAGATGCTGTAAAATTTACAGTAAATTATTTAGTGTTGATTAATAGCAACTAGTATTGTAAAATTCTTAAATGTTCAGCAGTGTTATGGTGATCAGAGGTAAGAGTTTTAACACTATACACTAAAAAGTGAACTAGTACAGAATTTGCATTTACTGAAATCAAGAATTGAAATATGAATCTCCACAATGGTGACAAAAAACAATATCACATCTGCACATAAGCAATTAACATACCAACAAAAACACAAGAGTAACAATAAGGAAATAAAAAAACGTAAGACCATCACCGATCTTGATTTCATGTATTAATTTGTTATTTGCAGTTGATATTCATTGACACTGTCTTCTCCTCCTTTCTTCTTCTTGTTTTCTTCAGTGATTGTGTTGGTGTTTATCGCTTCATAATCTCACTTACAGCAAGCAAACTGCTCTTTCTCTTCTGAAACAATAATTCCCAAAAATACAAAGTATATATTAGTTGTATGATACGCAGTGTTTATGTTGGAGAGTTTGCAATCAGTTTTCAGATCTTTAGCACACTACATCTCCCTTTTGTGTAACATCAGCGGCTTTTAGGATGTGATATAAAAAACTGACAAACTGTTCGAAAAAAAAAAATTAATGTTTGCATGTGGTTAAAAGCTTTTATACATTGTTTTAATTTCCAATGGGATCTCATGAGAATTCATATGTATTTCGTATAATTTTCTACAAAAGCGTACATTTCCTTACATTTGCACAAACACTAAAACGCAAAATACTGACATATTTACAGCATCTAAACGCACAATACTGACGTATTGACGACACATAAAACGTCAATTATTTACATATGAACAACTTTACACAGACTTATACAAAAGAATTCTCATGAATATCGTAATCGCGGCATGTTTTTATATTTTGTCATATCAGTGGCATTATGTTTTCAATTGCATTTGTTTACTATTTATTAAGTTTACTTGTTTACTTAATATGAAATGACATTACGTTCTGTGTGATTTCTGCTGCCAAATCGACTTTAAACTCTTAAACTGAATAACATTTCTGCAATCGTTTAACCATTACAATATTTGCCGTGGGACACAAATGTTTTTTTTTGACATGCTGTGACTGGCAGTAGAACTAGGCCTATAAAATACACCAAAATAAAAATAAAATCACAAAAATATCAAATTAATATACAAAAGAATCAATTTTATTTCGTCAGATGTAATCCATATCTTCAGAACTCCATTCGACTGCGAAGAAATCCAAGCCTTTATTCGGCAATCTTCATCTCCATCCTGAGCAGCGACAGTTAGCAACAATACCGGTGCTGACTCGCCAGTTGCAAATTTTAAAGTTGCCGCCGGCTCCGTCAAGAAGCTTTACGATAGGTTTAAGGCAGGAAATTCGAACGCTCATTGTTTCTCCCCTGCTTCGTCATAGATTGCGACATGCCGTCTTTCTGGTTAGGTGTGTTTGAATGAGAAATGCGCGCCTTCACGGAGTGGATCAGGATAATTTTTTGGATCATATTTTCAGCAATTAACAACTTAAATTCTGCTCTGTTCCTCTGTTGTATTCCACCAGAGAGGCCTGCGACTGCAACGCATCGTCATTTGGACAACTCTTGGTATTTTTTAAATAAATAAATTGTGATTGCACTTATCTGTCTGTCATGTTTTTCTTAATACTGTAGGGCCTACATACTTTTAAGAAATAGTTATGGTTAGGTTTAGAGTATGATTTGCCACTATAAAATATATTTTAATGCTATATTGTTACTAAAATGGTAATTTCCTGCATATTTTGGTCTATTACATTTTATATCTTTTTATATTCGCTTTACATTGGTTAGGTTTAGGTTTGGGGTAAGTTAACGGGTCTAAAAATATAAAACGCTTATCGATACAATTATACAAAATGCACTGTTAATGCTTTGTAAATATTTTACGGTTTTTAGCTAAAAATACATAGCAATTTTTACGTTTTTTATATGTTGTAATAAGTCCCATTTTAACATTTCAGCATCAATAAAACGTATAAAATGTACGTTTTGTGTTTGTAAACTTTACGTAAAAATACCTACGTATAAACAATGAGACCAGGCTGTACTTTCAGTGTGTCACAGTGCCTCATATTTTGTCCTTCAAATAACTCAGCTGCCTTCCTAACAGTACAAACAAGGTGTTTCATCTGTTTGTTTGAGACCCCACAAAGTCAAATAAATGTTCACACAAAGAACAATTCTATAGTGCGTATAGTATAGTACGTTTAGTATAGTAAGTTTGAACTAACTTTGAGAACACAATAAAGATCAGACTACATATGCTATTCTGGAGAGAATAATATAATACAAATCACAGCATCCACATAGCAGCAGGTAAAACTATATTTTACCATAACTTTATTCTATTCTACTTTCATTCTCTACCATTTAAAGAAGTTATCATAAGTTTTTCTACATCCCTGTCCACATCATTGTTCACTGGCCATGACTTCCTTTTATAAACCACTAAACTTTCACTTGGACCTGTGACACTTGTTACCAGACCAATTGCTGAATGAATTAGTTTATCCCGCTAACTCTCGCTTTTTTTTTACTGTTTCTCTAGCCTGCCTAAGATACAGTGTTATGTTTTCTCAAAAGGACTTTCACTCATTGTCATGGATGTGCGCGTCTGATGTATGAGTTTGCACCTTTCTGCACGCTATCTGTGTGCATGTGCGAGAGCGGTAAATAATAAATGAGCCATATAACAGA